>CM029550.1:25287779-25449753 GCA_017141385.1 Sogatella furcifera | reverse complement strand
ATTTATCAATAGACGCATAGCTACAGAATAATAACGTCCTACACATTAATACGTTCAATGTACATTGATTGAATTCGAAAAATTGATCTTGCTTGGCTAATAATCGATTAAAAAGTATGAATTCAACCTCATATTGTAGAGAACATTGTACTCTTCAATTTTCTATAACTTTTAAGTATTTTTTAAATAAATATACAATAATTTATGATTACAGCAACGGGAAATATGCTTTTAAAACTCTTTGAAAACTTTCAATTGTTTGAAATTTTGTAACTGAGTACCTAACTTATTCAAAGTAAAGCCATGTTCTTTACTTGGTCTATGAATAAAGAGAAAATCATCATCTAAAAAATGATGTTTATACATTTACTCATTTGATGCTTATTATTATCACAATCTTCTAAATACTGAAGAGATGAGTGAATTAATCTGAGCGTTTTGAGTAGTTGTGAAGGTGATATTGTGGAAGTTATACATATTAAATGAAAATACAACAAGACGTATCTCGATTTTTTTATAAATCAGTGGTTTGACAACGTCTTGTCTTTTCATTTAAATTAATCTGAGAAAGGATGTTGAAAGCCTGTTGTGTGCCTCCATCAAATAGAAGTCCTGAGCTTAGAATACCAGACTAATCAATTGAAAGAGGGCGGAATTTGTAGATTCTCTCTACATGTTTATATCAATTTCAGATTTTTATGGTTACAGGTCCTTATGTAGGTGTCATTCAAATGTAAAAATAGTCATTTTCGAAGTGTAGGGAGTATTATACGCGATTAAATTAAAGCTTTGGATTGATTTTCGACTTATAATATTTTATGAATTTGTACTGCCTTGATGAGAACGGTGAGCCATTATTCAATAAAATCCGATCAGTCATTCAATAATTTTTATAATGGCTTGATATTAGGGGTTGTTTTTGAGCAGCCGCTGAGAATCCCTTTCAAATTTTGGTCGACCTAATTAAATTTGTGACACGTTTGACTTCCAGCAGGGCTCAATTTCAATGTAAACGTGTAACTTTTTTACTTTTTTCCAAAGAAAAAACACACGATCAAATAATAAATTTAGAATCAAAATTTTATTTTAAGTTTGGTTTTTATTTTTTATGTTATTTTTGTCAGGCACTACTTTTTAAATTGTTGATAACTCAGTATTCAACTAGAATATAATATCGCTAGAAGTTTTTTCAGAATTATAGGTGGATGCTAACGCATGAAGTTCCGTCCATAGGCCTCGGCTGTTTTTTATAAGTGGGGTCAGCGCGATGTGCTTCTTTGCCATTGCTAAAATGCAACTCCCAACACGGCGACAGCGCCGATGCACTGATTGTCTCAAAAATTCAGTAAATGATTTTAGAATAGCACATATCGCGATTTTACAGTGTTAATAAAGTGATAAAACCATGCCTACTCCAAAAAAGCTTGGTGATTTTTATTCAGCATTTGAAATCTTATTTTGTTTATTCAAAGAACTTCGTCCTACTACTTGTTTCGTTTTAAATACAGCAGGTTCATGAAAGATCAGGTATATAAGAGCAGGTTTATGAAAGGGTTTGAATACAACAGTCTAGAAACTATAAAACTACTGTATGATAGTTCTAGATAAAAATTTCACAGTAGGTTCACCCTCACAACACGTTTTGCTGAGTCTTTCTCAAGTATTTTAGTGATAGTAGCCCTAGACAAAGAGGAAACATAGGTCTATAGACTATTATAGTTCTATTATGTGGTATATGGATGTATTTGTATGGTATTCAAAACCACGTGTTCACCGTTATGGTCGTCTCTTTCTTTCTGCAGACGCAGACTGCTTGGCACCAGAACGTCCTTCCACGAATAGAAACAACAATATAGGCCCACTATCGACTTTCCCTCGTATCAATTGTTCCGTGGTGAACACCCGTATCAGACTTGATATGAATCTATGAATTTCTTCTCGGAATTCACTCTCACCGTGCGCTATCAAGAATCAGTTATTGTACTGAATTATTCCAAATCAATATATGAAATAAGGTACGGTTAGCCAAATGTCGACTCACAAATTTGCATTCGATAATTTTAATCTCTCGGTAATTCCAACACTATTTGTTGCTTGAATTCTTGAAATCGTCTTATTTGGGAATAAAACATGCAATTGCACCACGACAATTTAAATTTCATGGAATACTAGCCGGCAGGATCACTTCGCTCGCCTTAACCGTCTAGCCAAGGGACTCCGCCCCTTGGATTCCCGGTGGTATCAGCCAATAAAGAGACGAACTGGGTCGCTTCGCTCGCCTGCCACCACCATTCGAACGGATGTGTTTCGTTCATCATAATTATCACTCTACCTTTATTAGCCAACTAAAGGTTTCATTGTATGATTATAGACATTACTCAGCTGATTTACTCTTTGAAAAATTTTTCAATGTAATAATTAATTTATTTGAAACAAATATTCCTATGCATAAGATCTAGGGCTCTATAAAAAGGGGGTAGGCGCACGGTCCGCCATTCTGTGGTCAACTTTTAGCGCCAGGTTTAAATTGATATAAATATTTTTGATGATAGCAACGATCAACAGATGTTTATCAAGTTGAGCAAATGAATTAAGTTATTTTTTTGAAATCTTGGAGATTAATTTGTCATATAAAATGGTTCATATTGCTTAGCATCAAATTGCAAAAAATATAACCATTTTTATCATAATACTGAAATTAAAAAATACAAATTTGCCAGATGCAGGAATATGAATCAAATTTGAAATTTTGATTTAAATATGACCAGACTGGAAATTCCATGCTTTGTGAAGTGAGTATTATTTTTTCTAACATAATTTTCATCATTAATCATATGTTTGACTGTCGAATTGAATGAATTCAAACCTGGCGCTAAAAGTTGACCACAGAATGGCGGACCGTGCGTCTACCCCCTTTTTATAGATCCCTAATAAGATCCTAATGTACGTAATAGTATGGGTGCCAATGAGGGTAACCTTTTTTTTGTGGTATGTAAGAGAGGTTAATGAAATAAAGTGCGGTGTGCCACAGGGGTCGGTTTTGGGGCCTTTATTATTTATTCTAATGATAAATGATTTGCCACTCTGTGTGAACACCAATTCCATACTCTATGCGGACGATGCAACGTTTTTTAATGTTAGCGCAGACTTTGATGTCCTTCAAACCATTGGTGAGAATAGCTTATCCAAGGTCTCAATTTGGTTTAGAGCTAATGGATTTTTGCTCAATGAGAGTAAAACCCAAGAAAATCTTTTTATTTTTGAGGAATCCACCTGTGGAGAGCAATTTGGATGCTGGTAGCGTAAAGTTTTTGGGTGTTTACAATGATAGAAAATTGACATGGGAGCCACATAATAAATATATTAGTGTTAAATTGTCCAGAGTTGTGTACTTGTTGAGAAACTTGATGAGCTACATCCCCAATGCATGTGTAAGGTATGCATACTTTGCGTTCTTTCAAAGCATAGTTTCATATGGGCTTCTACTCTGGGGAAATAGCGCACATATGCAGGATGTCCTTTTAATACAGAAAAAGGTTATAAGAATAATTACAAACTCTGACAGATTGGCTCACTGCAAACCATTATTTATTGAATCTAGGATATTGACCGTAATAAACCTTTACATATATATTGCTCTCACACACACAAAGAACAATCTATCTCATCATCACCTGAGAGGGAATATACAGTCTCACAACACTAGGAGTAATGGAAATATTGATACACCTTTTTGCAGGCTGGGTAGATCGCGGAATAGCTATGATGTTGTTGGTGTAAGAATGTTCAATAGATTTCCACCAGAATGGAAAAAAGCTCCAATTCCAGTTTAAAAAAGAAAGTTGTACAGTTGGCTTATTAAAAATCCATTTTACTGTGTTAATGAGTTTTTTGAATCTCAAAATATTATTCTATGAGATATATGAGAATATTAAATCCTGATTATTGATACAAACGGTTCAAGTATTATAAGTACATACTTTTATATTATTATTTTTGTTGCTGTTATTATTATAATTATAATTATGACTACATTTTTATGGCTGTGATAATGTTTGACTTGTAGCTTAACTGATTGACGTTGTCTGTAACTGTAAAGTTGAATGGCAATAAAATTCCATTTATTTATTTTTTTTTATTTTAAAATTCTCGATTTGATTTTATATTTTCAAAGATTTTGGAGTGATATTTTTAGTGCATTAATTTATTTAGTTTCACATCTTATTATTCAAAATTCTCTGTAACATTTTTCCTGGACGTGAAATTCTTGTGTGAAGTGCTGCGATGGAAACCAAATTTCAACCTTGTTTTGGATTTATTATCTATCTAAATTTAGGGAAGGAATAGTACAGGCTATTCCTAGTTTTCCTTACCTAGTTATAACAATGATAATACTATTATGACTTATGTAATAATATCAATAAATAAATGAATGAATGAAAATTAGAAAAACAGGCTCGTTTTGCTCGCTTGCCACCACCATTCACTCGTCTTTTATTTTGAATTGTATACATTTGAATCAGCTCTTTCAATATGTACTCCAATCAAACCATCGTAAAAAATTTAAAAGTATTCTTTTCAGAGAAATTAAAAAAAAATGAAAATCAGAAATGATAGCCTAACTGTGGAAACATCTTCTCAAATGAAGCTAAAAAAAATCATAAAGTCCTAAATATTTGGCATAGGCTATACTATTTTTGAAATTTCAAAAATCCTATCTCAGTGCGCGTCTAATGGTCCATAAATGAGTGCTATTTCACTTATATTATGATAGATATGTATTGGGCGGATCAAGGCGCTTGATATGCAACGCCAGATATGCGATGCATCTACAATTTTTAAATAGCCTCTTAAGCTGTCTTTGAATCAGTTTACCAAATTTCATCTTCAAATTTTCATTTGAGAGTTTCCAAAAATCCGTTCTTAGTGCGTGTCTAAAGGTCCATCTAAACTCTTGAATGACTTTGGTTCAGTAGATTTTTAGTCTGGCGATGAATCAGTCAGTCATTCAGTGCCATTTCGCTGTTATGATAAGATTAGTAAATTGATCACCAGCAACTCTAACATTGGCATTTCAGGACCATCGATTGGGATTTCAGGATAATCTACGTATTATCTAAAGAGTAATCCAAAACAGTACTAATGTACTAGAACTAAAGTACTGATTCTAGTACATCTAGTCTATGCTTACTATAGGCTATTAACAATGTTGGTTGAAAAACTGTCTAAATATAGTCTGTCCAAGCAAAGAAGAATTTTAATCCCAAACTGTAGATTGGAATATTTCCTATAATTTGAGAGCGAATTTATAATTTTTGAACCAATATTAACTGAGCTAGAGTCATTTTCTCATCTTGCCAGAATGTCTTCTTTGCTTGGACAGACTAGACTATACCTGCTTGATGACAATCTAATACCATGTAAAACAGGAAAACAACGAAGACTTTGAAGTGCTATTCAAATTCTTTGTTTGTCAGCTTTTTTCTTTTTTTTAATGTTCTACTACCGAATTCTCCATAAAACGCTCCGTCGAACACGCATTATTTTCATTTTAAGATGAAGTAATTAAATAATGTTCTATCAATACATAAAATTGAATAGCAAAGTATGTTTCACATTCTATAACTGTAAACTGCGAGCTTATACAAATAGGCTAAGCGTTAATAATCAGTATACCATGAAAACCTATCCAGGGTATTCAACCCTCCTATCTCATTCACCAAGCAGGTTTTAGCATTCCAGGAATGCATATTATAGCAGCCTTGACTTGTATGCGTTGCTTTGTCTGAAAAAGGATGGAATTGTCTATTTTGAGTGTTGAAAGTTTTTTGATATGTCCAGGGTTCTTTGTCTAGCCACTTGAAACCGACAAAACTACCAGGTGGCTGCTGGCTGGTCGTGAGTTGATAATATAAGAAACGACACCTTCCTGGAACCTGGAGGTGCCAAGCAGTCTGGGTTGCTAGGTGTCTGTAGTATGAGTTGGAGAGGGGGGTGAGGGGGTGTGTGCATGTCTCTTCGCTGGACATCTGGCAACGGCACGGTCTATTCAATAATTGGCCAGTCCTCATAACACAAATATACGATTTCCACTAAATCCACTGAATACAATTGTTCAAGACAATGCAAACAACAATGCCTTTCACGCTCACAGTTCAGCACTGGGAATCCCTACGTTGACCATACAGTCGATACCAAACTATTTTTGACATCTGTAGTTTGTTTTGCCTCTGTGAAGTGATTTCGAGTAGTAAATTACAGTATATTGATATGAATTGCCAGAATTGAAGTAACGTCTAGTTTTGCAACGTTCGTTAAAGTAAAAAATTGATAAAATTGATTATAGCTAGACCTGCTAGAGAAGAGATACGATTAAAATTGATAGATTCAGAAGTGAACATTATTGATACTCAAACACATGATGATTTGGTGGTATGTTCTTTAGATATTATAGTGAATAACGTTCTTCAAACAGATGCAAATATCTTCAAGGATGAAAATATATTCGTATTTGATTCTTATACTATTATTTTATTTCTGTTTGTGAAAATTATGATGATTTCGATTGGACAGATAGCTGAAAAAACTATCAATCGTTATGAGAAGTAATGAGGAGTCGTGTGAGAAGTCATGTTTTTCAAGGAGTCGTAATCTAGTTGGTAACGGAACCAGTACCGGTAGGTCTGAAACCATAGACTCAGATGTATCAGATGATTTCTCGGTTCACTCCCGTATTTCACTGGACATGGTTGTTAAACCGTCCGTTCCAAAAAGATTTTGTAAAATTGTCCTTCCTTTTATCATAGAGGTAGCAACAACCTCGAAAATAGGAATTCTAATTATAAGGGTTGAGAAATAATTTTGTAAATTTGACTGATAACATTCCAATATTAATATTGAGTAATGAGTAAGCTTTAATCTTGATAAATTCTTCCAGACTCAGTTATTTATTACATACACCGATACACGTTTGTTTTTGTTTTTTTTAATTTCATCAAACAAGAGTCTCCTGTCTACGCAAACTTCGAATGCTTTCAAAGGCCTGTATGCTGTATCATCAATAGTTGTAGTTGGACAAAAAGTTTAGTTTAATTTAATAGCTAATTCAGATGAAAGTCGTTATATTCAATGCGACCATATCTTGATTTAACTATCGATTAATTTATTGCTGCTATTGATAATATATTCGGGCCAAAATGTTGTTTTTTTATCTGAGATGCATGGTTTTTGTTGAGTCAATTCAACTTGATATTCTTTTAAAATCTCAATGCACGTGATATGATTCCTCTTATGATCAAAAAGATTTTTAACGCACGTAGCCTTCCCAACCCCTTCCTTGACTATCACACTCACTCTCTTTCTCTCATCAACATTTCTCTCTCTTTCTCTCATCCTGGATGGTTGACATGAAGTGATTGACTCTCACCAACCTATATTGGTGAGTAGGAGATAACTAAGTATAGACAATGAAACTCATAAAATGATCCAGATAAGTTATGGTATTTATAGTCGGCGCAATCTAAGTTGACGAAAACCCCCTCCACCCGAGAAATAGCTACGTTGCCAGATTGTGTAAAATTGGAACATCTTCAAATTCGCGATTGAACCCCATATCTAGACGCAGAATTTTATCCTTGATATGCCAGTAGTATTAAAAAAGTTCCTGGGTAGAAGGATTCAAAGGAAATTTGATTTTTTGAAAAAATTGAAAAATCGAGAAAATAATACTTTTTTTGTATATCACTTCTCTCACAATCATGGGTTGTAGTAAAAATAAAGTTTTTTATATCAAAATGACAAGGAGAATTCGAGCTTTCTAATGGCTTCTAAGTTTTCTATATCCGACCAATAATTATGTTTCAATAAATGAATATGTTTGTCAATGTCGAGTCAACTCCATCAGAAAACATGAAATTTTCGATGATCTAGAAACGTTTTTGTTTGAGAAGATAAGTGGGTGGTGAAAGCGAGAAAGTTGTTTAAAAACAATTGAAATTATTTTTTAAATGTCGAAAATAGTCGGAAAATCGTAATTTGGCCTCTCAAGAGTTTCAAAGTAAGGAGAGCGGTATATGCATGAATCATTGTATGTTGAAGATTGGAGTTATGAAGCTAATCGACTTGGATATTTGAGCTGCGAACAGCTGGTTTATCATAAAAATAGTGAGTTTTACAACACCGCGTGATTTTCCCGAAGCTACGCTGTCATTTTTAACATTCAGTTGAATGTGTTTGCGTTAGGAGAAGTTTCAATTTCACGCAAAATGACAACGTAGCTATTTCTCGGGTGGAGGGGGTTTTCGTCAACTTAGATTGCGCCGACTATAATATAAATCTGGGCTGTATCTACATAAAATGCCAGAGTTCAGACATATAAATTAATGTCGTCCATTTTTGGAGAGCAGAGAGATGTTCAAAAGACATCACTCCCATTAACACTCATCATATTTCATAAAATCATCAGTTATTTTCACCAAATTTGTCTTACATTCTTCTATCAAATTTCAGTTTCTATTCTCAAATGTTATTGAAAGCATATTGGTGAGTTCTCATCAATTACCAAACTCGTACTAAAAGTATCATTGATTTATGTTTCATACGATCAACTTACAAATCTCTTGTCCTTTTTTCCTATGAAACTGTCCATCTATCAAACTATCGCCCTTCCTGTGATCCTCCACCCACATAAAAACAGCTTTTTGTCTTTCGTTAACGATTTTCCCCAGCCGAAACTTTTGGGCCGCCCACCGTCAATTGGCTCAACTACCTCCCTCTCTCCCTCCAATGGTATTCGGTTCTTCCTGGGCCTTTCCCGATCCCCTCCCTCCCCGGTGACGTTTGCCGTAAATCTGAGCAGCACCGCGTTTCGTCCTGGTGGAAGCTCCTCATTTCGGAAAGAGCGAGAAAGCTAACGTGACTAAAGACTTTAGAAAAAGGACGAAAAACAAGGGTCTTCATAAAGTGTGCTTTGCTCTCTTCTCCGGGGCACGTCATCCCCACCCATAGTCTATGATTGTCCTTCCTATTCCAAGACAGATGACTTCTTGCCGCTCGTTCGCAACGCATTTCGGTCGACAAGCCTGAGTTGTTCGGTTCTATTTGTTGGACGGGGCTTCCGGTGTGTGATACTCGTGCAGTTTTCATGTAGTGCAATCTCTTAGTGGAGTTTTCAGTGTTTGTTTTTTTTAGAAACACGCCTGCTCATACGAGCTGATACCGTACTGGAACTAGAAAATACCATTAGCAAATTGGTTCGCATCTTGGAATCATTCATACAACGTGAGTAAAGGTTTCTATAATTATATTATTCTCATTTATAAAGAATTTTAATGCGAATAATGAACTATTTTTATTGTATTCTTTTTCTTACTTCCTACTAAATATAATATTTCCGTTTACCAAGATATTAAAGTCACTGATATCTCACTAATATTAGTTAATTATTCTGGCTAGGTTTTTAATATTATTTCAAATAAGAAAATCAAACGCCCAAATATTTTGATGTACACAAGAATTGAGTAAACTAGTTGAGCTTTTTGTGCAACCAAAAATGTGCATTCTTCAAGAAGATTGATTGAAACAGACACTGTCTCTGTTTGTGGTAATATAATCTGAAATAATGTTTCTACACTTCTAATAAGAATAAAATATGATGCACTTAGTGTTCGATCAGATTTCATCATTTTAGCGAAAATTTCATTCAAAATAATGTAGTCATTGATTGAATTATCCACCCGAATTTACTTCGCCAACTCATTATTTTATTTAACTTGTGGCTTTTCAAGAGATACAAGAAACAACATCATAAATACATGGTTTTTATATGATCAAATATGATCCGCTGTCTAAGGATAAAGAATAAAATCAATGGTTATATTAGATAGTCATAAAGACATATATTAACATGAAAAAATGCTTAATTCTATATACAGACATGCAGTCTCTCCAAATAGGCAATTGATTCTGGAGCTGCCATCGGGGAATCTGCTTTTGTCCAGTAGTCCCTCCTCTAAAAGCCAACTCTCCTACTCAATTCGAAGGAAATTCGACGATGAAAAGAAACTGTTTCATATTTTAAGGATATTCTGGATCATTCCTGATCAGCGAAAATAATAATCAAGTGATTCAATGCAATGCTATTCATTTCAATTATTCTATATTCGAATCCATCAAATTAATCTTTTTATTGTGAGGATTGATCGATCTAAGATCAACTCTCGAGTGCTAGAACCTTAAAAAATATTTTGATGGATTCGAATATTGGAATGAATAGCATTGAATCACTTAGATGATTCTACTCGTCGTGCTACATTGTTGAACTAGTTAAAATAGTGATTTATTTTCCTCACGAAGATAAGATCTATCTATACTCAATATTCATGTTGAAATAATTATTCGATTTCAAGTGAACTCTGATTTGAACAATCGGTAGATTATCTTGCTAGCTTGTGTTTGCGTTCAGGTACTATGTTATACCTACACATGGTAACGATTTCCATATAGTTTTTTCCAACTAAATTATATGAAATTGCAAATGAAGGCAACTAAAGAAAGGGGTATAGTAGTTATTGTGCAGCTGCTTCTATGTATTGCAAAGTCATTATTCTATTTATCTTAACCACAGTATTATCAACCTCGTTCAACCCATCTAACAATTATTATTCCTCTTATTTACTTTTACATGTATCACACGTGTACCTTTGAAAGTGTTATTTTGTTCTCCACGTTTAGTACATTATTGTAGTTATCCAGTGGCGTAACAGTTTTTTCGGCCCCCCTCGCAAACATATTTTCGGGCCCCCCTAAAATGACTTTGATTTTTAGATTTTTTACTACTTTGACCAATAATGCACCTTATTGTTTTGATGTATCTTAGATTGTTTTATGTCAAAAGTTTTCGTATTTTGATCATTAAAGCACTTGCGGCTCGTGCCCAAGAAACAGGTGAAGTGCCTGTATCTCTAAATGTACAGCACTTCACCTGTTTCGTGGGCACGAGCCACCAGTGCATTAAAGATTGAAGCTTAAGGCTCGGGTGTAGAGACGCCATGTCGTATTTTTATCCCCATAAGCACAATGCTAAACTTGAACCCATATTACTCCTTCAATTTGATTATGTCACATCCAACTATCAATAAATTATCATAGCTTGCTAGTTTGAAATCCCTTAAATTCTGCTAGAAACGAGCAAGCTTTTCAATCATATGAGCACGTTACAAAGACTCTCAAATCATTTGAATCGTATAATTATTTACCGGATTAGCTAGTTTTTTTCATTGTTGTACAATAGTTAATTTTAAAATTTGTTAACTAAAAGTAGACTTGATTAAGATTTTTGTACAGTTAACTCACCATACACAGAAATATTGAATTTCTCATCTTTGCATAAGTTAAATTTCAATTGTTGACCCACATCACATATAAATGACATGAATTCACTACGAATCTCTAGGTAACATAACAAATATTTCGTTGAGCATAAAAATATCTTATTAAAATAAATTAATATTACGACAAAACTATTGTAGAACTAGAAAAAAGTAGAAAAAAATGACACGAATGTCTTTATTACTTGAATTTTGCTGATCTTACTGAGTTGTGAGGTCAATACTTGATTGGTGTCTTTCAAATCAATTTTTCTAGCCTCTTGACTTTCAAAAATTGATAAGCTGAGCCCACTAAGTCTTTCTTGTGATATAACACTTCGAAGGTGTCAATTTCTGGTGAAGGTGACACTTCTTGATCAATTTTAATTCTAAGAATGACCTTTCAGCAGAAGCTACCGTTACTGGTAAAGTTAAAAACAAAATGTATGCTTTGCATACATCTGGGACACTGCAAGCAATATAGAGTAATAATCAATTGATAGAAATCACAAATTTCTTTCATTGTTTTCTTTTTTTTAAATTTCTGATTGTAGAGTCCTTCTAAAACTTAGCTTTCGATGGGGAAAATCTATGTTGAATTCTTCTTCATATTCAGTCATTGATGCCCGGTTTTTCCAAGCACACTCAAATTTGAGGGACCCTCAAGTTTGCTACACTTTACTACATTTCCTATACTTATCATAGAGAATGTCAGCTGTTCATCAAAATTTGAGGGTCCCTCAACTTTGAGTGTGCTTGGAAAAACCGGGCATTAGTGTCATTTCCAGCTCACCGCTTCGCGGGCCCCCTTTGCTCTCGCCCCCCCCGCATTGCGGGCCCTGCGGGCCCGGCTGTTACGCCACTGTCTAAAATGTTTGTATGTTTAGTTTGTTTGATTTCCAGTGGTTTTGATTGAGATCTTGGAATGGATTCAGGTAGTTTAAATTTTTGGCGGGCTTTGGTTATAAATCGTAGGTCTATTTACAAATAATACAGTAGATACTCTTCATAATGATATTGAAGTAACCCGGAGATTTCATCACTACAGATCGTTGAAAAAGAGTCTTATAACTTTAGTGAAACTGAACTCTCACAAGTTACATTTCTATCCTTATGAAGAAAAAATCGTTAATCGTTATAACGAGGATTTTCATAGAGAGTCTACTATAGTATTTAATTGAACCTTTATTGTGTTTTTCTATTAATAAACGATTAAATGTAAGTATCCACTCTCTGTAGGTATCTCCTCTCCTATATCAGTTCAATATGTTTTATAACTCTTTCAACATGTTGGTTTCATGAGCTGAAGCCCTTCTTCAACAGATACCGATCTATTCACCCAGAGTTTGGAGTGAACTCAGTCTCTTGAGTGCTATTCTAAATTATAGCTGACGCCAAAAAGTTAGACGTTTTCGTCTACACCTTGTGCACTGCAACAGCTGATATTGTTAACCCATTCAGTCACGAATTTTTATTCTGCATGCAGAAATTCAAACAATGATAATATCCTAGTTGAGATATCAGAGTTGTCTTTTACATGCTATGCCTAGATGATGATTTTGAAGTCAATCAAAAGAGATAATAACATTAGCTTTATTGTACAAGAGACAGAGGAAACCGCTCAACTTCTTTGTGTCAGCTATACATACACTTTATGCCCTACTTGGATTGCGGTTTTCAGCCTTTTTCTGGGAAGACTGTCTCAGTTTTCGCCTAAAACTTATTGTAAACACAATCCAAACACGACAAAGAAAATTATAACAACTATAAAAGATTGGATTCACTCTAATCACTCGATGTCGATGAACAAAGTTTATATATCCAAATGAATCAAGCCTTTCCTTTGAAGAAAGTTGATTTCATCATGAGCAATGTCTGAGAGTGATACCAATGGGTCTGAGCTCTTCTCCAAAGGACCCATTGGGCCTTATTATACAGGACGTTTCGAGACGCGCCAATTAGCGTTTGTTTAGTTAATTGCTAAACTGCTAATAGGCTTGTGCGTGGGTAATGAGAGGGATGATTATGATGAAGATGAGATGAGAGATGACGACTATTTTCTAGGTAGTAGGAACTTCGACGGAGATGATAATCTCCTCCAAAAGACGGGGTGGCCATTTCTATGTGATTGTGCTGTGGTCAAAGAATTGTTCCCAGTCATGATTAGAAACTCAGTTCCTCCTTGTTATCAGACCAAAGCGTTATCAATTAGGCCTACTCAACAAGCCATTCAAAAGGTGTGATGAAAACGAATGTTTTCGAAGCATGATATCGCTGTTCAGGATTATTCAGATTATTCCTATAAATTTCAATACAAGGCTAGTAAAGTCAGGTTACTCCTGTTTTTTTTTAGTTTCTATTCAATCCATTCATACTCATTTTAGTTCAATACTCGGGATTTCCAGTGTTGAAGTAAACTTGAAAAATACCATTGAGTAGTAAGAGGTGAGCAACGACATTTCCCCTAATCCATTGTTTCAAACCGTGCATTGGGAAATCCCAGTTACATGTGACACCTTTTCATTTCGTATATTGTCATTGTTATTGCTATTTATATTCATAGCATGGCAAAGCTGGGTTTTTACGAAGGGTCGACACATGGCCCTCGCTTCAATCAAGCGGGAGAAAGCCTCAATATGAGACTTCCCTCACAAATTCAGTCTTGGTTCCGTTTGAAATACGGGTTTAAAAATGAATAAGGTATCCTAGTAAGATATACTAGGAAAGTAATGAACATATTCTGATAATATCGTTTCAGAGTTTTAATGTTCAGCATTTCTACTTCCATACTTACATATAAATAATAAAATATTGCTATAAATTATGTGAAAAACAAATGATTTGTGATGAACAAAGTAGAGAGAAAGCATTTATTTGCATTCTTTGCGCGAAGGTGAGGGGATTCAGTTGAATAAATAACAATTAAGGGTCAACAATCTATACTATATATATAAAAGCGAAATGGCACTCATTCATTCACTCATCAGTTCAAATTTGGCAGATATGTTCAGTTCTCAGTTGAACCTCTTGACGCGTGCTATGAGAACGGATTTTTAAAACTTCATAAGGATACGCCAGATATTTGAGTTTTTCTATAGTTCTTCAGCGGTCTCTTAATTTTTTCGATAACCAATCGGTGAAAAATGTTGATATTTGGTGGGCAGGTTCAGATAAGGTCTAGAGATATTTTTGAGATCCGTTCAAGATTACGCCAGTACCCACTCCAGTTTTTCAAAATTGTAGATGTATTGCGGGTTGCATATTTCCGCCTTGATACAACCAATCCTTACTGTGAATTCAATGGTTCAGAGAGATTATAGATGAACTAATTTGGAAGATATTGAATCAAGTTTCAAACCATGTCCGATATAACTCTCAAGTTTACGCTCTATATTTGCGTTTTACTATTTTTCGGAATGTTCGGAGTTTTTCAGATTTTTCGAGAACAAATTGGCAGAAAATGTTGAAATTTGGCAAACAGGTTCAGATCAGATCTAGAAATGCTGTGTTCAATAAATGTCGAAACCCTTTCGAGGTTACGCCTGTAATGAGGTTTTCCGAAGTTTGGCATTATCACTTTTGTTAATTTCATAGAAACTATACTGAACTAAATACGTTCAAATCATATACCCAGGTTGAGCTGAGGTAATAGAACAACTAATTCAAAACGATTACCTAAAAGAATCCTGATACGTGATAGGCCTATGATAATTAAAGCAGATCCTTTCAAATTGCAATTGCAGGCGAGCGAAGCGAGCCTGTTTGTCTCGACTGACACTAATAGAGGTTTTGCGTCACTGACTCACTGACACTGCTGATACTGTCGGGGTCCAGGGGGCGGAGCCACCTGGTTAGGCGGAGAAGGTGAGCGAAGCGATCCTGCCGGCTAGTAATTTATATATTCGGTTAAAATATATAGAAATTTTATCGTAGAAACCTGAGTATTACATGCTATATTTTTATTGGTTTTTGCCTTCTTGCTCTCCGCTTCTCAAGTATAATCTAGCATTTTGATTTGCAGCATGCATTGCCTATTGATAGATATGGTGGCGAATACCAAACTAACGAATAAATTAGCAAATCATTTCTCATTCTCTATGAACACGTTCACGATATCGTCCTCTTTGGATTGAAGTCTTGTTTGAAAATCAGGCTTGGTTTGACGGTGTCTGACTTAGGTAGCGCCTTTTCTTTCTTAAGTAGCGCCTCTTTCTTAAGCACTAGCCTACTCAATCACTTTAGTTTACTCTTCCAGTGTGGTATCAGATTTTTATTGTTAAACATCATTCACAAATCGCCAGTTTCTTTGTTACCAAGTGTATATAAGTTGATGGTCTCTACTTTTGTCCTTTATCTTGACAATTTTGTTCTAGCACTCCATATTCTCAATAGGCCTATAGGTTTTTTAAAAAATATATTTTGTTTTGTTTCTCCTCTAGATGATTGGGTCCAGCTAGTTGTTGTCGCTCGGATGAGAAGAGGCAGAGTCGGCGAATGATGTTCGGCCAGTACACAGAGAACTTCTACACCTCAGAAAACTTTACTGAGGATAACAGAGACTCTTACCTGGACTCGCCACGCTACAATCGAGTGAAACAGGAGCCGAACAACAGCCTCAGTCTTCACAACAACGAGAACAACAACTGGAGTCATGTGACGGAGAACAACAACCTGTTGCAGCCTCTGTGCTACAACAGCATCGACGACTGTTGTTCCGTGGATCAGGAATCTGGGGTGGCGGCGGCGTCAAATGCGCCCAAGAAAAGGAGGAGATCGCGCTCTTCCAGCCTCTCCAAAAGCCCTCTCAGCGATTCCAATTGCGCCAAGTCAAGAAGAAGGATATCCTCACAGAGTGTCGAAGAGTTACAGGTAATTCAGGTCGGCCGCATATGTATTTTTATTGATTTTCGCTAGATTGAAGTGATTAGTTTTCATGAATTCAGAATCAAATAATAACGAAATTGCAATCAAATTTTAGTGCCGTGAGATGCATGGAAGAAATCATCAATATACCAATTTGATGATTTTCAATATCTTTTTAGCTTTATTCATGAAACTTGATTCAACAAAATGGAGCTGAGGTGAAGAGTAACTTATGCATACCTGCAAGAGTATTTTCAGTTGATGAATAGATAATTTCGATCCCATCTTAAAGTTCTAAGAAGCTTTGTCTGAATGGTCGAGAATACTGATATCTAGAGACCCCTTTTATATTATAATCTTATAAATTGAAGTTTAGTACCCAGAAACAAAAGCCAACTATTCTTGAGTTCTCATACTCAGGGGTGCCTATCCCCCCCAACGTCTATGACGCCAATCCCCCCCAAATGAACAAAAGATCCCCCTTATTTTTGGGCCTTCCTGTTATATTATTTAGCGTAAGTATGGCTTTTAATAGTGGGGAGACCTAAGGGTTGCTCTACTTCGTCAGATAACCTCATTCTCCACAAATGGAGACATGAGTAATAGTTCTTTTGAATGATCATTTGAAAACATAATTTTTGATTTCAAAACATTGTTGACTACTAAAACTGAAGCACTTCACGAAATCACTACACCATAGCCGAAAACATTGAACAAGTTAATTTCCTGTTGAACAAGTGAGACTGGAATGTGAGACTATTGAATAACAAGTAAGCAGAATGTTGGGGCTGTACGCCTCACCAAATGGTCCAGGGGCGAACACAAAAATAAATTTCGGGGGGATATAAAATCAGGGTCGAACCCAGAAAAGCCCTTTCTCTGAGAGGGGGGGTTGTTGCTTGCATGAAATATCTATTATGTATTCGCTTTCTTTAAACAAACATATAAACATTATCATTTTTTGCCGTGTAGAGAAATTCATTCACCAATAAATTATTTTAGATTAATTATTGATTTGAACATAGTTATCGGACCATATTGGTCTCTTGGTAGTTGTTGTATATTGTATTGGACAATATTATTATTGAGTTGAACGTTGAAGTTCTCTAAGCTGTGCTGAAAGATTTTTCCTGTAATTTTGAATCTAAACTGAAGAATATAGGCCTATGTGCTCTGGATACTGAGTATAGCGATGTGATTGGAAAATATAATATAGCCTATAGTATATTTGATTATTATACCATAATAATTCCAAATAATGTTCATTGATAATTGTGTTGGAAACAAGAGTTTTCGCACCTGATTGTCTGAATCTTCATTACATAAGTATATTGTATTTTCTTAAATAAATAAAATGGAATTGTTGAAGTTATATAAAATAGAAAATCATAGAACATAGAAAATCCTATCACAAAATGAAATCTACAAAACGCAGAGATTTATTTTGATACAGTTTATTCATCATATGAACAGCGTCAACGGTGAAATCTCTGTGAATGAATAGTAGAGCTAAATCATTCAAATGATTCCAACTTGTGGCATTTCTCATGTAAGATTTTACTTTCTGAAGGGTTGAAAAGAAGCGCTTAAATTAAGAGGAAGTTGCTGTTGTAACAGAAATCTTTGCACCAATATTCAACATTTTTAAGGAAAAATGCTTGTTGCATTCATTAGAGCGAGAACTGAAATACTTGGGCTTGCTATGCTTAGTTTCAGATTTAAACTATTTCCTTCTCCTGATTTCCCCCGTGAGGGGGCAATTTTTTCAAAAAAGTACCCTAAAATTATATTTTTAGAAGTTTTCAGCTTTAATAGTAAACAATTTGGCACTCCAACAATGTGCATTCTATCTAGTGTAAGATGAGCCCCAATTTCGGGGGGGGGGGATATATCCCCTCAATCCCCCCTGGGTTCGCCCCTGCCAACTACAACTTTAGGAGTCCTAAATACGAAGTATTGTAGCTTAAGCACGTACCTTAATTTTCCAACTGGATATTCTTTACAATTATTGAAGAGAATCGGTCCCCTAGGTTAAAATTAATCCCCCCCAAAAATTTGTATGACGCCATTGGCGTCACGTCCCCCCATTGTAGGCACCCCTGCTCATACTTACTGGGCCCACAAGAATGGACCTGTAAATGTCGAAGTTGATAAAGTACTCAAAGTATGTAAAGTATAATACTGATATTTTTCTACATGACTACATAGTGGTTCTATGGCTTGTTTTTTGAACAAATTTTATATTGTTGATTTTAATTATTTTTTATAATTCGATCGCTTTCTCTTGTCAACACCCTCAACTCTGATTTATAAGTTTTCAATATCATTCCTGTGCCAAAAATTATGTATCCAAGGAAGGTTGATTTCTATAATTTCAATGTTTCCCATTTAATTATATCACTCTATGAGTGAATAAATACTCGTAACAATAGACATTTCGTACTCAACTACAGTACTGCATTAGAACAATCATGATCATGTTATTTTCAATTAAAACTACTTATGAGACTAGAAACATAGAGACTCCCAAAAATATAGTCCTAGATCCTAGAGTACATTGTTCTTGAAAAATTTCCCCCTGACAGGGATTGAATACTAAAGTCTGCAAAACGATATTTGTTCATTGTGGAGTGACACCATCAGAGTATGAAACTGCCCTAACTGTTGAAAATATTTGTTATCTATAAAAATAACTATTATAAATATCCATATTGCATTTTAGCATTTAAGTTAAGATGATAGAATAATAATTGATTAATTTCAAATTCATGGAGTAAGTGGAGTTTTGGAGGTATAAATAAGAATTGATTTTAATATAAAAGTGGTGAGAAAGAATTTCTTTTCTCTTTGAAGTAGGCTCTTCAACTGCTCTGTATGCCGTTTTCAATGGACTAATCTTACTAAAATCTCCCGGAGGAAGGCCCCCGGACCCCCTTTTCTATAACTGGATGATAAATTGAGTGATCAAGGCAACAAGTTCATCTGATTGATTAATCTATGCCACTTTCAAAATAGGAAAATCAATTTCTATTGCTCTCATCAAGATGTTTTACTTCAAAATACCTCAAATTCCTGTTATTTTCCCAATGATATTTCGAAAAAATTCCCGGGAGAGTCCCCACGAACCGTTTCTATTTTCTTTAACACCTACCTCAACTACTCTCTGTGGCTTAAGTTCCATACTCTAAAAAGTCGCTCCTGGCTGGGTACGCCTTGGTCAGCATCAGAATTTTTCCTATAATTTGAGACCTATTTATCTCCCCTATCCCCTCATTTACCATTTCAAGTGCTCAACTTCCCCCCCCGGAGGGGGGGCCTTGAGCGAGTATAGTCGACGGCCCAAATCCTAGCCAGTCCGGCACTGTTTGGAGTTTACATTTTACTGAACATGAATAAATGACATTCTGTATTAATCGTTCACCATTTTTCTAGTATAAATTAAATTAGAGATGTTCAAGTCAAACTTGATAATACGGCTCTTACAAGAACTAAACATGTCGTAAATGATATAAGGGTGCTATGTTCTCTCATTTTCATTTAAAGGCTTCGTTTCAAGCGTTTAGGCCTATGTGTTCCTTTTCTAGTGTTATGTAAATTGACACATCATGAAATCAAACTACAGATTTTCAAAACATTTCTCTATTCGATTTTTGAGATTTTATCAAATAGAATACCCCTCAATATTATGTTGAATAACCTTACTGGAAGCGTTTGTATCATTCTCATCTTCTATTTCTACTTCTCAGCTCTATACCATTATCAATTATCAATCTCATAAATCAAGATCATTTCATGATTTATTGTTTATCAGTAGCAACATTATTTCTCTTGAATTGATCAGTTAAAACAAGTTTTTTGTGTGTTTTTTCAGACACAAAGAGTCATGGCGAACGTGAGAGAACGCCAAAGAACGCAGAGTCTCAACGAAGCATTTGCCTCATTGCGCAAGATAATTCCAACTTTGCCGTCGGATAAGCTTAGCAAAATTCAAACTCTCAAGCTGGCTGCGAGATACATAACGTTTTTGTACCAAGTATTACATTGCGCACCTTCCGAAGAAGCGAACAGCGGTGCTCTTCTTCCCTTAAAAAACGAATCGTGCGATGACTCAAATGGTGATAATAATCAATTTATTCTTATTTAAATTATTCAGTCTTGTACAAAAATAACCCTTGCACCTCATTATTTTATTTTTGTTACTGTACCTCAATTTTAATTTATCTCATTCTACAACTTGGAAAATACTTCTATTTTTAGAAGTTTTTCTATCTCCAACGTCACTACTTCTGATCATCCCTTTATTTACATAATAATAAAGTTCCATAAAATTTACATAAATAGGCCTAATACTATCTCTAATTATTTGCACACTAAATTGTAAAAATCTTATTGCTGCTTTGGCATCAAGCTCGTACTTCTCTCTATTTGTAATTCTGGAACTGTCTGAATTTTTCAGAATGGAGCTCCATATTTTGATACATATGATTTTATAAATACAAATTCAAAATAATCAATCAATTCAGAATGGAATTGAAAACTCATTCTGTTGAAATCATCGTAATTTGATTAACAAAAAAATCCATGGTATGACTCATATGAGGTGTTATAAAATCAGATATCTCATTTCTTGTATGATGAACACAATCACAATACTTGAATAAATTGAGCTACTCTTAATGTGCGTTTTGATTTTTTTACAATGGTTCTATTTGATTTTTCAGATTTCCAGATGAGTCCTGGTAATTCGAGGTCGGACGCTCTCACTCCTTGCAATTACTTGGCTCACGAGAAGCTCAGCTACGCATTCAGTGTGTGGAGAATGGAAGGCGATTGGAACAGTGGTGAAGGAATTTAGACTAATCCCAAAGACTGTAATCTACAAGTCAATTCATTGTGATCAAGAAATAGTTTTATACTTCAGCTGTTTATTGGACGTTAAAATTTTATCCTGCACTTTAGCCCACAGCACGAGGCATATCTCTTCAGTGATCTATTTTTCCTCAACATTAGAGGCTGAAAGTTTTTATATTGATTACTATGTAAATTAACATAATTTTGTTAGAGGTAAAATGAATTGATACTTACGAGGAAAGATGATGTGAAGTGAAATATGTGACGTGTGAACATTCCATAATAAAATCAGGAGTAGCATTTATATCTCATTGATTATTTTTTATCCTTAAACCCTTTCCGAAACAGAAATGCTACTGAAACCGTGAATATTCACAATTTCATCTTCAGGGGGTGCTCGGGGATAGTAATCGATGGGGGAAAAATTAGCCTCATATGTTTTATTTCCCCTAACGGGTATATTTTTGCACTCATTGACTGGACTAATTAGTTTTTAATTAGTTATTGGGTATTCTGTCAAATCTATATTTTTTAATTTGCAAGATCCGAGATCTGTACTAGATTTATTAAATTCCTGGTAAACGCATACCAGGGATGAGTAAAGTGAACTGTAAAATATCATACATTTCATTCATAATAAACAATCTTAATAATGGTGAGGTTCGAAAAGAGAGACATAGAGGGACCCTCACTATTTCGATACCAATCATGCTCAAAATGATAGTCCAAACAAGGTAAAGTTTCTTCTGTAGGTTACTGTACTTTAAAACTCAAATTATTTAGATCCCGAAATATTCACAAAGTATTCCGAGTGTTAATACTGTACAAAAGATAATGAAGAAACTTTAATAAATAAAATTAATAAAAATGTGACTTTTACGTAATAATTTTGGTATTGAATGGTGCTTTTAGTGATATTCCTCGCGTTTTGGACTCTCTTGAGAGAAACTTTTGCCAAGATGGAGGCTGTTCTATTGTTTATTCTAAAAATATTCGGAGGGAGTGAGGTGGGTGAGCACATAACTCCTCTCGTTGAAAAAGACTAGCCCATGGTTTGCCATATCAGCAAGGTTTTCCTCATTCATGAGATTGAATCGTATCTGTGAAATGTAACTCCATTACTCGAGAAATGGATAATAACTGTTGTAGTTGTAGGAGTTGTAATAATATAATATCAATAATGTAATCTATATCTATGTAAGCGAACTGACTGACTGATTCATTCATTCATTCATACATCACCAGAACTAAAAATCCACTGAACCGAATGCGTTCAAATTTGGCAGGCATCTTTAGTTGGACGTTTAGACGCGCGCTAAGAACGGATTTTTAAAAAAATTCAGGGATACGCTAAATATTTTAGTTTTTCGGCGTTTTCTCAATTTTTCCGAGAACAAATTGGCAGGAAATGTTGAAATTTGGTAAGCAGATTAGGTCAATAAATGCTCTGTTCAATAAATTTCGAACCCCTTCTGAACGGAATCTGCAGGCGAGCGAAGCGAGCCTGTTTGTCTCAGCTGACGCTGCCGATACTGGCGGGGGTCCAGGGGGCGGAGCCCCCTGGCTAGACGGAGAAGGCGAGCGAAGCGAGTCTGCCGGCTAGTGTAACTTATAAATTATAAAAATTGGAAATCTCCAAGACAAGGCTTGGAGATGTTTTATGTTTCTAATTTTCCATTGAAGTTGTTGCAATGGTACTGAGCTTGCTCCAAGATCTACTTCCATGTGTATTGCTCAATGCTCATATTAGTTGTTTTTCTCTTGAAATAAAATTATAATATTCACCTTGAAATTTATAAAGTAATATTTTTGAATTCTTGAATGTCTGATGCTAGGCTAATCTGGTCTTTGAGAATCTGTTTGTATAGCCTAGCCTACCGTACCGTACAGCCTATTTTGGTTATTCAGTGTTGCAGTCAATTTTTGAAGTAGTGGAAACTATCCATAAAAGTACAGTGGACACATATAATAGCTATAATAATTATAGGGATTGAATTGAATTTATTGCCAAGAAGTGCTACATGCCATACGAAATATATAATCATATGAGTACAGTCATTTTTAGCATTGCCAACATAAGAAATTCCTATGTGTTTGGCAGAATAAAATAATTATGTTGTAGGCCTACTCATAATTATTATGTTTCTCAATGATAGATTAGTTACCTCTACAGAGCGTATAGAAACTCTGTTATTGTTATTGTGTATATCAATATATTAGAGTAGATTATGATATTTTGAAATTCTTCTTTGTGGTATGAGTATATATTTTCGATTTTTAAATAATGCATACTGATGCCGGTATTATAGATATTGATGGTAAAGCTTCCCACTGCTACTGATTCTATACTCCTGGCAATGTAGTACCAATTAATTCTTCTTCTTTCTCGTACCCCTTCTGCCTTACAGCATAGGGTTGTTTGAGGACTCCTCGGCCCAGCGTCTCCATTCCTCCCGGTCCACTTCCATCCTTTTCATCTGCTGCAAGCTTTTCCCTCTTGGCGCTCCCAAACCTTCCACGTACTTATCAAAAGTTGTTCTAGGCCTCCCCCTCTGTCTCCCTCCAATAGGTTTCATCTCCCATACTTGTTCGACCTTTCTTTGATCTGGCATCCTGGTAACATGGCCAAACCACTTTAGCTGCCTTTCCTGCATTTTTACCATCAGAGGTACCATTCCTACGTCCTGCCTAATCACTTCATTCCTAATCCTATCTCTTCTGGTTTTCCCTGCAATCCTTCTCAAGAATTTCATCTCTGAGACTCTAATTTTTCTTGCATGTCTCTCTACCACTGGCCAGCTTTCTGTTCCATAAAGTATGGTGGGCACAAATACTGCTTGATATATCCTTTTCTTTGTACATTTACTGACCTCTCTTTTTCCTAGAAGAGTATTGTGAATAGAATAGAATAGTATATCTTTACTTCGTGTGCTAATATCCTATTGTGTATATTCGTACGTTATTGGCAAACTAATTTAAAAAACGAGCATCATTCAATATATTTTATTATATAATGTAGCGATTGTAGCCTATCTAACTTACTTTGATAATAAACTGTTTAAGTACACAAGTTTTGAATTATTGACGTGAAAATTTAATCAATCAATCTCCTCCTCATTATATCGAGATGATATTGTGTAGATAGTGAGGACACATTGCAGTAGACACATTAATTAATTTCTATAAGTTACTAACGATGCAATGCAACTTTATACACTTCTATACCACTACCTATCGATCAATCATCAATGCCTCTGCGTGTAGGCTACAAGCTTACTTTTGTAAAGGATGGACTCTGGAACAAATTGAAATCTTTCTTAGAATCCTTTTAAATTTTTTAAAAATTAAAATTTTATTTGAATCACCTTAAATCTCACAAGTTTTTTGCGAAGATCACATTGTTTCATTCAATAAAGAAAGATTTTATGAATTTTTTTAACCTTTTATTATTTTATAATATTGAAATGTGATTACATAATCAATCATTGATACTTAATTATTATTATTGTTGTTGTTATAATATACGAATGTACCCTACATTAGATTCGTTTAATCATTGATATTTGACAACTTGTAAATTCTCGGGGCTATGAATTATCGTCTCTCATGAAAATCAAGTCATATGACAAACACTTGTTCAATTAGAGAGCGAAGATAGGATAGCAGCGTTTCTACAGGAGCCAGACATCATAAAAGTTATAGTTGAATCCTCCCTGGCAGGAAGGGAACGGAAGGTGCCATCGCTCTAGTCAGACGGTTGCTACTGAAGTATTCACTCCTACTTTGGTAAATAATTAGAACCAAATGTTTAGTCGGAGAGGGTGCAGGAACCCGGTGTAGGCTAGTATGCGTTCTACCGCTAATTAAGAGAATTAAGCATTATGTCGCCGCTCTAATGATGTAATACTGGTAGCGCCTAATTAGGCTATGGCTCGGTTCTGCAAAAGGTCGAACCCATCATACAATCTGAGACTGCAACCCATATAACATGATAAATTGGGGAATCCCTTTCAAACTGCCTCTGCTTATGAGAATAATATGATTTATTCAAACCATTCTTGACAGAGACAATAGAAATGATAATATTAAAAACCATTATTATCATTATGAAAATAGCCTAGGCTACTTTCTGTTGACTACTTTCATACAGTTACTATATTCCACTACTCTTATGTAGTTAGTTATATTCACAGACTAGTTTGATATGTGAATAGAACAGCGGTTCCCAACTGGCAGTCCGCCGACCCCTGTCCGTGACATATAAACCGAAAATTTAGGTATAATTTAAATTGAATAGGCCTACTATTAATAGAAAAGAGATTTTTGAACTTCAAAGTTCTGGAACCATGAAAATATAGGAAATTTGGTTGAAGATTTCCTATTGTAAAGTAGGTTGAATGATTAGATGTTTTAATGTAATGATGATGAATTTTGAACTGAGAAATATTAAAAAAAACTGATATAATTAATGAACAAGTTGAAAACTGGTTGTTAATCTCAAGAGGCAAATATCAGATGATTCGCCACAAAAATTACGAAACAATGAACCTTTTCAGCTATTTTCATTGTATTTGAATATGTCTTATTACAGTGAACTGGTGAATACTGCATTATTTTGAAAAATCACTTCCTCATTGTCAACAAACAATAAACCATAGCTCGGTCAGTGTTGGAGGGGGACTGTTGGTTCTGTTTGAGAATTTATGGCTTTTGGGCCGGTATTGGCCGGGGTGGGATCGTTTTCCCGCCTCGCCTGGGGTCCGTCTTCTTTGCTTGGAAGGACTGTATAGTGGAGTGAATAATGAAACTGGCGACCAGCTGGTAGGCCTAGGCTCTTCATGGGCTGTTGAGCCATTGGCTAACAAAATAATATCATCAGATTAGCTGCTATACTTATTACTATCAAGAGAGTATCTGATACTCTCTTGATAGTATAGTAGGGGGGCTTCTGACGGTATATGAAAAAAATGTATAACTGTGCATTTAAGAAGTAGTAGGGGTCCGCATAAATATAATAAATGGATGAGGGGGTCCTTGGGAAAATTTTGTTGGGAACCCCTGGAATAGAATGTTAGTTTTCTTAGAGGCGGTATGAGTATGGAGTTATGGACACTATGGAATTATGAGTATTAAGGGTTGAGTATTACTCAAAGCGTCGTCAGATAAAGTTAATTCAAAATTACTGTTGTAGGCTATAGGCTTAGTAGTGGGCCAACTGAATAGGCTATAGTTATTTTAATCTATGAATATACTGTAGAAACGAAATGGCACTTATTCATTCGTTCATTAGCAGAACTAAAATTCTACCGAACAGAATGCGTTCAAATTTGGCAGGCATGTTCAGTTTGACCTTTGGCCGCCCAATAAGAACGGATTTTTCGAATTCCTCAAGGATACGCCCAATATTTGTATTTTTCCAAGGGGTTTTTGCATTTTCTTAGTTATTTTCGAGAACCAATAGGCTGAAAATTTCAAAATTTGGTCAAAAGGTCAAGATTAGGTCTAGGGTCTAGAAATGTTGTGTTGAAATTTATCTTAGCTGATCAATCAATCTGTTCAATAATAGCGTATTGGCACTCATGAAGATTCGTTTGAACCTTTTAGACGTGCACGAAGAACAGTTTTCTTTTAATTTCCCAAGGATACGCTCAATATCTCAATTCTTTTACGTTTTCTCAGTTTTTTTGCGAACTGTTAAGCAGAAAATGTTCAAATTAGGTAGACAGCTTCAGATTAGATCTGAAAATGTTATGCTCTCAAATTTTTTAAATTCTTCTGATATTATGCCAGTAATTAGGTTTTCCAATATTTGGACAAACAAAATTACATTTTCAATATAGAATGCTCTGCCGAGTCTCCAAAAACATGCTTGCTTTGATGCTGGTTGGAAAAAACATTTGGTTTTTAGAGAAAAAATCTTCACGAGAATGTCTAAAAGTTATGTGTTTCAAAGGCATGTTTTCTCCATTTTTGCTTGTAGAATCAGCTCCCGAATAGCCGGTACCCGAATTGCAAATCACTACAATAGTGATTATTTCATTTAGAAGGTGTACCTCTGAAGCCTATGATATGCGCAGATAATAACTCCTTTTCCCCTAAATTCTGTATTCAATAGTAGAAAAGATCATACTGCTGAGTAAGATGAGAAAGTAGAAGTGAGTGTGAGATGAAATTATGAATGAGGAGAATTATAGGTAGAGTTCTATGGGAATTCAAGAGAGATTTTATAGTGGTTAATGAGATTGAATAAAGAGAGTCCGGGATACAGTGATTAGCAGCTCAGCTGAGCCCTCCCAAATGAGAGATGCTTACGTCAATATACCTCGGGGAACAGCTGAAGAGGGAGCTGATTCTCACGGTATACTCTCACCACCACATACAAAAATGTTTGTCTCCGTTGAGGGAATTTGAGTACATCACACATGTCACCATAAGAAATGGAACAGCTGTGGCGCAAAAGAAGTTCCTATTTAATCGCCTCTATAAATTTGACATCCATATCATGCCTCAAATAATTTACTATCACTACACAATCCACTTGTTCTTGGCCACGTTTTGTGATCAAATAATTATAATTTAAAAATAGAGTGCCAGTTCTAGAGAAAATCTATGAGAATTTTTGGTTGCATATAAAGATTGACATGGATGTCTCACAAATAGTTTTAAAAACATTTATGGAATGTCAAGAGGTATTCCAGAATGCTTTTCCAAAATAGTACGACTATAGAGTAAACAGGATAATCATATGTAGTTAATGACAATTATCTATACAGTATTTTATCCTCGACGATTTTTAATAATCACTTATTACTAACTTTACGAGAAAAAAATTCAGTTTGTGATGGGAATTTGAAATTAGAAAATAATATGTGCTTCTCCTTCTCGAATCACCTTTTGAGGTATCGATTTGATAAGTTTTCATAAAATTGTGACTGAGAAGATGGAGAGAAATTTGTAATTGTAAGGTATTCCTACAAGGTATTCCTTGTAGCTCCTTATAGATTTCTTATAGCTTCAGACTCATCGCAAAAAGCTCACTCTATGCTTTAACATACAATACATGCTACGGAAGTTCAAGTGGCTCATCATGCCTGGCTGAGCTGGTCCTGGCTAACTTGTGACTCGTAGCCAAATTATTAAATTCAAACGAGAAAGTTTTTATAATAGATAAAGCTCAATTTCAATACATTTAGAACGATAAGTGTTTTATTAGTCCAGACTATCGATCAGACTATTTAGGATCCTGAAATACTGCTAATATTTCTCATAATAGTGCAGTTTTTATTGGACTTCATAACTTAATAGCCTACTCTGAGGCCGGTATTGCACGATAATATTCTCTATTACAATCATATGAGATCATATGAAAAATGATGAAAATATGATTTTATATCTCATCAGATATGTAATAGAAAATATTATCGTATGATATAATCTTTCCAATCAAAGAAGACACTATGGCAAGATGGGAGAATGACTCAAGCTCGGTCAGTATTGGTTCAAAATTTATCGATATGATCTCAAATTGTGGGAAACAATTCGATCTACTGTTAAGACCATATTCTTGAACAATTCTTAAACAAATATTGACCAAGCTGGAGTCATATTCCCATCTTGCCAGAGGCTCTTGTTTGCTTAGACAGAGTATATACCTGCTTGAGCATAGGTCTGTTTGACGCATACTACACCGGTATTACACGATAATACTGTATTCCAATTATCATAGTTAATCAAATGTCAATCCCTCCTTTGGAAGATTGGCTGTGGTTAGAAAAGACAGTCAGTCATTTTCCGTCTCTGGAGGAATAGTAATTGTTGCATTACACTCTAACTGATTAACTGCATGTTATTCAGAGGTGTTCTATGCCGCCAATTGGTTGCGGAGACTGGCTTATGATTGAGAGGATCAACGTGCTAACCACACTTTACCTCTATCCTGGTTGATGATTATTTGCTTGCTGTATGGTCTGTCCGGCCGGGGGGGGGGGGATTCTGGCGGGGTGGAGGGGGCGTCTTCGGCTCGGCCAGTGTTGGTTCGGGGACTTTATGAGAATTCAATTCAGTTCTGATTGAGAATTTATGGCTTTTGGGCCGGTATTGGCCGGGCTGGGGCCGTTTTCCTGTCGTGCCGGGGTGTCTTCTTGGCTTGGACGGGCTGTATAGTAGAATTTGAAACTGGCAACCAGCTGGTAGGCCAGACATACATACATGCAATCAAATGTCAAAAAGACAGACATACATACATACAATCTGGGCCCTGGCTTATAAAGATTTACAGCTTGTTTTTCTGATGAAAAACAAGTGATTGGGATTGTAGATTCACCAATAAAACTCTCGATTTACAATGTTCCAAATTTTGGAAAGGATCAGCTGTTGAATCAACGATCAGCCAAAACTCACTAGAAGACCCTAACATTCGAATCCAAAATGTCCGCGATGGTTCGAGTTGAATAGGAAATCCCATGTATTCTTTATTCTTTCTTTACAATTGCAACTTGGATTCCAAGTATTTCAAGCAAATGATGAATGAGTGATGATGAATGATGAAGGTTTAAGATGTAGGTTATATGTCTATGTAAATCGGTTCAGACGAAAAATTCACGATATCGCTGTTCAAACTCAAATCATTGCGGCCATTTTAGATTACAAGGCTAGGGTCTTCTGACTTGGTTTGTTTACGATTTTCTTTGTAGGTTATGATAATATTTTAGCGACAAAAATGATTCCTGTTCAAATCTCACTATAAAAATAATGATTGATATTTATTATTAAATATATTCATAATAATAAATCAATTTAAATACCAAAATCATTAAATTAGGAGCAAAGTTTTGGTTTTAAAGGAACAGCATAACAGCATTGGACGATTCCAATATTCTATTTACTTGAGGTAAATTTGTTTCATGTAATTTTTTTAATCAGCTGAAACTGTAGAATTTGCTTTTTATTGGAAACGTTTATGAGACAGAAACGCCCATAAAATCCACGAATTATGAGTAATGTGGATTGTAAAGGTACGATTTGGTTGGTGCGGAACGTAACGACCGTCAGCCGCAATGTACGCATACGGCTGCGGCTGAACCATTTTCCTTGGCACGACCCAGTCGCAATGATCTGCCTTCGTGATATCCAGATCTACTAGTGAAAAATAGAAATTACTCCAATCTGGTACTATTTGAATCAAAATTTCATTAACTTTGATATTAATAGCCCTCATAATTATCAATATTTCCCTCCTGGTCATCTCAATTATAACTTACTACATCTTCTCCAAGTCTCCAAAATATTTGAGGTTAGAATCCACTGCGACTGGTCGCCGCAACACTGCTTCTGGAGGAGTACGGTCGTCATCGGATGCGGCTGTTGGTCGTGGTCGTTGGTGATACGCATGAACGAAATCGGCCCTATGATTTAACACAGAAGCAGTCCGCCATTCTTTTACGCAACGACCGACGGTCGTTACGTTTCGCACCAACCAAATCCTAGCTTAAAATGTTTATAAGCCAGGGCCCAAATGTCAAAAAGACATGTGAAAACGAAATCATATTTTCGTCTCTTTTCATATTATAATAGAAATACTACCGTGTAATGCCGGCCTAATGAACTATTTATACGTATACGTTGTAAAGGTTCTATTGCGAAATTATTTTTTATTAGGAATAGAAAAAGATCAAAATGTATATTTATTTTTACTTTGGGCTACTGTACTTATAAAAAATTTCAATTAATATAGATCTTAGTACCCTTTTAAAATAATTCTTATTTTACATAACATGTTTCGGCGTCTTAGCCATTTTCAAATGCAAATAAATCAAAAATGTATTTTGGCAGCCATCTCCTAAAATTGTTTGCTCGATTTTTCTTCGAATCTTCAATCATTTCCTGAATTGGGCTTGATCCAATGTAAGCATCTGCTGTGATATTGGTCCTTTCGAAGTCATAGAGGAGTTCAATGGTATTTTTCACGTTTCGAAAAATCAAAATTTATTATTATATCTATAGTCTATGTGTTCCAACACTTTGGCATAATATAGTCTCATGATGATAGTGAAAATAATAATAATCTATGTCAACTATAGAAGCGAACTGGCACTGATTCATTCCTGAACTAAAAATCCACTGAACCAAATGCTTTCAAATTTGGCAGGTATGTTCAGTTGGACGTTCAGACGCGCGCTAATAACTGATTTAAAAAACATTTCAAGGATACGCCAACTATTTGAGTTTTTCTATAGTTTTTCGGCGTTTTCTAAATTTTTTCGGGAACCAATCGGTAAAACTTTTTGATATTTGGTGGGCAGGTTCAGATAAGGTTTAGAAATGTTGTGTTAAAATATTTTCGAAATCCGTTAAAGATTACGCCAGTAATCAGTTTTTCAAAATTTTAGATGTATTGCGGGTTGCATATCTTCCGCCTTGATACGACCAATCCTAACAGTAAATTCAATGATTCAGCGAGATTATAGATGAACTAATTTGGAAGATATTGAATCAAGTTTTAAACTATGTCTGATATGTACTTCCCAAGGTTACGCTCAATATTAGCGTTTTACTATTTTTGGAGTTTTTCTTAGATTTTTCGAGAACCAATTGGCAGAAAATGTTAAAATTTGGTAAATAGGTCCAGAAATGCTGTGTACAATGAATTTCAATACCCTTCCAAGCTTGCGCCTGTAATAAAGTTTTCCAATGTTTGGAATCTGCTCTTTTGTTTATTTTACGGAAACTACTGAACTGAATACGTTCAAATCATATACCAGGTTGAGCTGAGGCAATAGAACAACTAATTCATAACGATTACCCAAAAGAACCCTGTTAAGTGATAAACTATATAGTTGTTACAATCAAATCAATCATTCATGCTCTTCAACTTAAGATTAAGTTTCGCTCTTTGGTGCTGAAGTAGTAGGCTACGTAGGTAATAAAGTTTTATGGAAACCATGATTTTGTGGGCTGAGTCTTCAACTTCTTAAAATAAATATAGATTAGCGGGTGGTCCCCTTTCCTTTCTAATGAGCTTTCAACCAAACGAGAGTAGGAAATATTATTGGGAGTAATATTTTTTGTCTGAAAAACAACCATTTTTCGATTCACGCCTTCATTTGAAATGTGTGTTATGGTTTCTTAAGTCCAAGAGCCCAATAAATGTCTACAATAAAATTTGGTTATTCACCAATAAACAGTTTGAAACTAGCTATTGAAAGAAATTTAGTTATATTTATTATAAAACACTGTTGTCACTTGTGACATTTGTATTATGATTACATTTGAAACAGTTCATTTCTCTAGGAGGATCATTTCAATTCATAAGCTTAAAAACTCCAAATAGTCTGACTCTACTGGAACCTGCAGGCAATCGAGTAGTTCATAATAATAGAAATAATGAAAAAATAGAGGGAGAATAGCTGAAGTCATTAATGGTGGTTATTCTAACATCTAACTACGTGAAATCTGTACAATACTTACTCTAGGAGATTTGAAGTAGTTTTCGACTGGAAAACATTGTATTCAACACCTTTAAACATTCTGACATCTATTTGTATTTACTGTATCTTATATCGTAGACTAATCCCAAGGTTATTGAAGATCTTGTAATAACCTTGGACTAAACATACACAGGTCTACTATATCTACACTTATATGAGTTACATCAGCGATTAATATTAATATCAAAGCAATCTTACGATCACATAGTATTCTCATCTTTCCTCATCTCCTAGGAATGTTGCAGATTCGGGGGATGTGAAATTGTGAATGTTTATTTATTCAATATGAGTGAGTAAGTTACTGAATGTTTGAAAAAGTGTGTGGTCTGAAATCATTCAAAGTTGCATAAATCTATTAATTTGTATGTCATCAGTTATTAATGAAGGGCTATTTTTCTTTAAAATGTGGTTCAGGAACCCTTGAATGTGGAAATGGCAGAGAGGTACCGGAACGCCGTTAATTCATGACGCCTATCTAGCAAAAAAGGTATATGAACGCCGTTCCGGGTTGCGTTCCGTCTGAAAAAAGCTGGGTTCAAGTAAGTAAAAATATGGGGCAGAAGCAAATAACGTCAAGACCCACAAGTCAGACTTTTTCAGTGCAATTCGTTCTTATGATTTGCGCGTCCAAAATAATGAACGGTGTTTAATTTACTCAGAGGAACGGCTATAAATAAGAAACAAGTCAAGATGCATTATTAAAGAAGGAGTTAGGAGGCGGCAGGCAGATCTGTTCTCAATAAATGCGGACATTTGTTTCTTGTCATCCGGTTTATTTCCGTCTCGCTCGTCTCTGCTCAAGCCGTAATTCACTTTCCTTCTTTCTCTGCTGTTTGGAGGTGAAAACCAGCAAAAAATCAATGCCCCCTAAACGTCACATCATTTTACCATCCTAGTTAAGAGACATTATAGCTTCTTTCTCCTTGTCCTCTGCTGTCCTATATCTTGAAGCAGTGCCAGAATTTCTTCTAGACGTCGCCTTCCTGTCATAATAGTGTACTGTAAACGACAATTCATGGGCTATTCAAAAGAGGGCTTCCTCTCCCTTTCAATCGAATCAAGCGGAATCTCCTCCAATTATACAAGTTTGCCAGGATATTGATCTTCAGACTCTATTTATATTTCAAGACTCAGCTATGCAGTGATTTAAACTTGAAATTTATTTGAATTTATGATGTCATGAGTAATTGGGGAATAAAACGGCGCCACTCAATCACACAAACTCAACTTTTTGAACTGATTAGTGAAAGAAAAATAAGAGTTTAGAGATACTCTCGTATTTCATGGTGGTACTTATAGGCTATAAGGTGAAGTGGCCTACTTCATAATCTGATACATATAGAACCAATGGATGAATTATTATGTATTTATTTTTGTGATAAAGTCCTCAACAATTTGATTTGCTCTTGCTGAACAAGAAGGAAGCATAAAAGAGTAGGCAAAGAATATAAGGCATAAGAAGGCATAATCTTCACACTCGAATAATAATGACTTGCTCTTCACCTGTGAGTCGAGACCATATTTCTATTACGCACATTAATTATGAAGCACAGATATTAACCAAAGAGAGCAGAGAAGGATAATTATATAAATAAACTCATCAAGCAAGACACAAGCAAATAAAATTGAGGCTTTGTCTCGACGATGTCTCGACGATTCCAGGGCAAACAAATCTCTCAATCTTCAAATAGGGAGCCCCAGTGGACATGATCTTTTGAACTCTCTAAATACTAGAATCTTCTAAATCGTAAACTTGTTTCACATCTCGACAGATCTCCAATATCACTATTGTTGCCAGCTGAAATTGATATTACCTAATTTGATTAACAAATTTGTCACTAATGAAGGGGTTATGTTTATTGATTATCTCACATAATGAATAATAAGTAATCAATGGAAGGTTTATTTATCAATTAATGAATTGATTGCCATGGCTCCAATGTGAGATTTTAATGTAAAATGATTTAAATATTGATTTTACAGAAATAGTACGGTGCAATTAGTTCAAAAAAAGGCCGAACCTCAACATCCAAAGAGAAAAGACGATTCCTACGCCAACTTGTCCTATACAACCCCTTTATTGTTTGGTAAAAAGTTACACCCCTATGAGCGTCGGGTTTTTGGGGGAGGGGGGGTGAAAGGTGCAAAATTTCAGTTTTTTGTGAATTGTAGCCGAACCAAGCGTCGGACAAAAAAATTTCATGCATGTTTTTCCTAGAGAACAAAATTTGGAAGAGATTGAGACCAATCACAACTCTGTATCATCAACCGTTTTCAAGTTACAATTTTTTGAAAACTCCATATTTTTTTCACAGGAATTATTCCGTTACTTTAAAAGTTTGTAACTTTGAATTGGAAACTCTTGCATCCGTATTTCAAAATCTCTCTCGGCGAAATTCATTTCTCTTCAATTTGAGACCAAATTCACCCTTTTATGTTCAGTGGTTCATGTGCTAAGCGATTTTAAAAAACCCTTACATCCCCAAAATCCCCTAAAATTACATTTTATCGTATAAAAAAAATATTAAAAATTCTCGGATTGGCTTATAATTCCATAATCATTATAGAGGGAAAAATTCTCTACATTCTCAGACCAAGAACACCACTCTATCTTCATTAGTTACAAAGTTACAGGTGAATAAATTATCAAAAATGAGAAAAAATTGCAATAGCTGATTTTACAACAATGTTTTTATCAAAGTTTTATTCAAGAAATATTGTGAATCATATTTAGTATCAAAGAGTACATTTTTCTCTACAATTTGAGACCAAATTCACATTTTTTGAACAATTACAGAATTAGCTAGATTCATTTTTCAAACCAACTGTCGAGTTCAGAGCTTACTCTGAGAGGCGCTCCACACACTATGAATGATACATTGAAACGCTTCGTTGAGCTTAAGAAGACGACGATTTTTTTAAAAAATATACGTAGCTCATTTAATAATTGTTCAAAAAATATGAATTTTGTCTCAAATTGTAGAAAAAAATGTGATCTTCAATATCATATAAGATTCATCATGATTCTTCAATTAATTCCTTATGATAACATTGTTGGAAAATCAGCGTTTTCAATTGTTGAAAAATTACACATAATTCATTCTATTGTAACTCGGTAACTATTGGCGATAGAGTTATGTTCTTGGTCTAGAAATGTAGAGTGATTTATCCTCTGAAAGATGGTATATGAAAATTTTTTGTTCAATGCTTATTGTTAGAGAAATTTCAATAGAATTCAAAAAATGAGCGAATTTATCAGAAAAAGTGTGATAAAAACCGGTTGTGTACCTTCTTATGTCAAAGGTCTCGCAATTCTCTTCGTAACCATTTGAAAGAGGAAGGTTTTCTCTACATTTGTTGGTAGTTTCAGATTTTTCCGTTCACAACTTTCCGATTGGGAGTATTGAAATGTGAAAAATTGGAATCTTCAATGTACAGGTATTATTATTCAAAAGTATCATTTAAATCTGAATTCTGGAGTTTTTCACCGAATTTCGATTATAATATATGAATTTATACCGCCGTGATGAGTAGAAAATGATGAGCTATTGAACGATAGAATCCGACGTACCAATCAAAAGTTATGGGAGAATATAAATGATTAAAAATAAAGGGATGCTTTTGACCAACCCCCATGAATCCTATGATAGTCTTGGTCGTGTAAACGATTTTCATGAGAGTCTAGGGTCTCAAGAAACGAAATCTAGAAGTATGAGCCAATCCGAAAATTTTTAATATTTTTTTGTACGATAAAATGTAATTTTAGGGGATTTTGGGGGTGTAAGGGTTTTTTTAAATCGCTGTAGCACATGAACCACTGAACATAGAAGGGTGAATTTGGTCTCAAATTGAAGAAAAATGAATTTCGCCGAGAGGGATTTTGAAATACGGATGCAAGAGTTTCCAATTCAAAGTTACAAACTTTCAAAGTAACGGAATAATTCCTGTGAAAAAAATATGCAGTTTTCAAAAAATTGTAACTTGGAAACGGTTGATGATACAGAGTTGTGATTGGTCTCAATCTCTTCCAAATTTTGTTCTCTAGAAAAACATGCATGAAATTTTTTTGTCCGACGCTTGGTTCGGCTACAAATTCACAAAAAACTGAAATTTTGCACCTTTCACCCCCCCTCCCCCAAAAACCCGACGCTCATAGGGGTGTAACTTTTTACCAAACAATAAAGGGGTTGTATAGAACAAGTTGGCGTAGGAATCGTCTTTTCTCTTTGGATGTTGAGGTTCGAGTCTAATTGCACTGTACTAAAAATGGTTATCAACTTATTACATTTTGAACAGAATTAATTTCAACTACTAGCTGTATTGTATGTATGATCAATAAATATTCCATTTACTCCTTATTTAGTCATTTAGCAGTGCGGTCGAAGATTAAGAAAGGGAAATGAGAAGAATTTTTGTATCATATGCATATACTTAATTTCCAATTGGGCCTAATAGTAAATAGTAATAGTAATTAAGAAGTTTTATGATTGAGCTTTAAATATTATTGGGAAATTAATAATAAAAGAGTTCAAATTGGAAAATTGGAAAATACAATACTGTACTTTAATTTTTATTCATTTCGGAATTTTAAGTTAATTGAAGTAAAGGAATAGTAAAAGAATGAACGATCTGATAACCAGAGTTCCTGAGGTTCGATTCTTGACCGGGGAACAATTCTTTGAACGCCGAAAATTAACATAAATACGACCCAAGGTTCATATATAGCAACCTTGAATACGACCAACCCGTCCGGAGGAGACGATAAGCCGTCGGTCCCAACTGCCTGAAAAGTAGACGTCATCTCTCATCATCATTACTAGAAGCCCATGTGGGCATCACCCTCAGAAAAAACATAAATATAAACTTTAATAATAAACTAAACATTAATCATGGATCTCAGTCAAAGAAAACACATTTCGAAAAAAGAGCTCGGAAGATTCTGCTGTTAGATAGTAGATAGAATTATTGCTTGATAAAAAATATCGAGGCACTGAGCTCCGCTCTGAATCTGCGGCCGCATGCACTTCTGGATGGCTGCATAGTAATTGGAAAGTAGATTATTATCAACATATCATGTTTTGAACATAATTTCTATTTCTAATGACGTTTTAAGCCCAATAAATAATGTTCCATCTAATCTCTATTTGACTATTTAGCAGTGCGGTCGAAGCTTAAGCAATATTGCAATATACAGAATGTTCTGATATTTTCTATTTTTGGAAATATTTTTTATCATTAGCTGAGATCCACCATGATTCTTCTAGAGTAAATTATTCAACTTGATATTCTTTTACAATTCAATGCTTTTAATTTTGAGAATTTCATAATAGATTAAAATGAATGTACAGTAGGCGGATTTTCTGACATAGATTTTAACTCTTTCAATATTAATTTTCAAAATAATACTATTAGGCTCAATTGGAAATGAAGTCTATGATAACGTTCTTCATCCCTCAAGCTTTGAATGCCTTGCTGAATTGTTTCATATTTTCCTTCCTGTTAAATTTTCCTTCACAACTTCAATGCACTTTTCAAATTCCGAAATAAATAAAAATTAATTAATGTTTTCAAACAAAAATTTGAACTCTTTCAATATTAATTTTCCAACCCTCGATCACAAAACTTGATGAATATTATCATTGGACATCAATAGTTGTAGTAGTAGGAATTATGTTCAAAATATGATTTGTTGATAAAAAATCTACCATCTAATCACTATGCAACCATCCAGCAGTCCGGTCGCAGCTTAAGAGCGGTGCTCGGTGCCCCGATATTTGATTATTAAATTATCATGCAAGTTGGTCTCATAGAAAAACATAAAATATTAGGATCAGAGATGCACCACGCCATAAAAAGCTATAGCCATTATGATGGATAAAAGTTCAAAGTTGCTGCTAGTTTGAATTTTATGAAAGCTGTTGAGAGAAGCTCCCTTCCTTTTGAGGATGAGTGCTCCTTTTTTTATTGACTCCGTCTCTCTTTTTCCAACTCTATCACCCCACCGTTATATCACTTTCTAGTAGAGCATTATTTCCGCGTTTGTTTGTGTCTCTATGCGTGGAGATGAAGGCTATCAGGTCCCGTTTATTTAGTTTATTCGAAATCTTCAAAAGAGTAGTCTTTCAGCCAAGACAGCCGCAATACAAACAACAGCGAAATTTCAAAAGCCTCAGAACAGAGTATTTATACTGACACCATCACATCCGTTTCACCCCTTCACCCGACTTCACCGCAGTTATTTATTCACTCATCTTGGTTTTTTAATCATCCAAGAGAGACAAATCGTTTTAAAAAATCCATTCACGTTAAAATTATGTCCGTTGCCATATACTATCTAAATCGTTTACCAAAGTTAAGCAATCTTCAACGATTACATTCGAAGCAATATCACTTTTCAATAACTAAATTCAAGAGAAATCTATAATATGTTGAAAATTGAATTACAAAACTGAATTCCAACCATTAAACATAAGAACTGTGAATTAATAGCTTTTCTCAATTTTCTACTTTTCTATAACTAGAATCGATTACAACTCATTTCAGAGGAAAATCGATAGAATGTGAGCACGCTGTGTTAATGTGTGATTTCAATGGTTAACAAAATTTCAAAAATCACTTGATTTCTGAGATTTCTATTTTAGATAAGTGTTTCATTGATAATGCTTCATCACTATTCCACTCGCCCTTTACTTCCACTGTATTCTATCCGCCACATAATTCTTATATACAACATTTTTCTTCTCCAAGTCCAACTCTCAATGCACTCCAAGCTCTAGTATAATTTCGAGATGAAATTAGGAAAATAAGGGCTGTAATTACAGGTCATTATGACTATAATGCCATCATTTTCGTGCAACAATAGACTTATAACAATAGCTATTATATTGAAAATAAGAAGATTTTCTCATGATGGAAAACAAGGAAATTCACAAGAAAATTACCTGTTTTGCAAATTATGAGGGAACTTAATATAAAATTACAATATTATCTGGCTACTAAACAATATTTCGGTCGTAATTATGAATGATTCGTGTTTCTTAATAATTATCCTATCGGAAGGGTGAAAAAACCGAAGAAAGGTTCAGTTTTTCAATTTTCTCATCACGGATTCAGTTTTATGAAAGAGCTCACTACTCAACATCCTAGTTTTTTTAAAGATTACACAAGAAGGATCCAAAAAAATCATATTAGTCCATTCGTATATTATGCAATAGAGTGCAGCAGTACATCTACAGGTTAGTGAATTTATCGACTCTTTAGTTGAATATCAAAGTTTGGGACTACATTTTTTAAAAATCAGGAAATTCTGAAAAGTATAGTTTCGGAGAATGGAAATTCTCTTTTCGGGGGCTTATAACATCTTGCTACATCGTATATCATGCTACACGTGATATTATCATCTCAAGCATTTTGGGTGAGAGGGGTCTCACTGTCTTATCCTCGCTCCTGAATGATTGTGTTTATTAAAATAGATGTAGAATTGGTGTAGGGCTATTGTTATCAGAATCTTATGAACGAAATTCATTTAGGTTTGATACTGAATTTTGGAGAACTGCAATAAAATATCAGTGGATAGGAGGAGTAAATTAATAACTTCTTAATTTCTTTAATCAAGTTTACTTGCCTTGATCCATGAGGAAAATCGTTTTATTGCTTCTCCTCTATCTCGTCTCCTTTAACTCGTCTCCTTCTCTTCTCCTTCTCTTCTCCTTCTCTTCTCCTTCTCTTCTCCTTCTCTTCTCCTTCTCTTCTCCTTCTACTTCTCTTCTCTTCTCTTCTCCTTCTCTTCTCCTTCTCTTCTCTCTTCTCCTTCTCTTCTCTCTCTTCTCCTTCTCTTCTCCTTCTCTTCTCCTTCTCTTCTCCTTCTCTTCTCCTTCTCTTCTCCTTCTCTTCTCCTTCTCTTCTCCTTCTCTTCTCCTTCTCTTCTCCTTCTCTTCTCCTTCTCTTCTCCTTCTCTTCTCCTTCTCTTCTCCTTCTCTTCTCCTTCTCTTCTCCTTCTCTTCTCCTTCTCTTCTCCTTCTCTTCTCCTTCTCTTCTCCTTCTCTTCTCTCTTCTCCTTCTCTCTTCTCCTTCTCTTCTCCTTCTCTTCTCCTTCTCTTCTCTCTCTTCTCTTCTCCTTCTCTTCTCCTTCTCTTCTCCTTCTCTTCTCCTTCTCTTCTCCTTCTCTTCTCCTTCTCTTCTCCTTCTCTTCTCCTTCTCTTCTCCTTCTCTTCTCCTTCTCTTCTCCTTCTCTTCTCCTTCTCTTCTCCTTCTCTTCTCCTTCTCTTCTCCTTCTCTTCTCCTTCTCTTCTCCTTCTCTTCTCCTTCTTATCTTCTTCTCTTCTCCTTCTCTTCTCCTCCTCTCCTCATTCTTTTCTCCTTCTCTTCTTCATCTCTTCTCATTCTCTCTTCATAAGTACTTGATGCAATTTGTTGAATTAGAAACCTTATTACTTTGGAAAGATATAAACTGATGACAAAAAATAAGTGATCAGTCAAGAAATTACTTATTCTTAGAATGCGGATTTTTCGTCGAATCTACCCTTTCAAAAAAGGTTCCTTTTTCAAAAGCTCACAAAGAGTGAGAAGCTAGAAAGATTTAATGCTTTTTTATTTCATCTCATTATATAAGAAATTGAATCGTGTACCAATAACCAATAGCTAATAGCCTATAGATCATGCATTCTATGAACTTAGCATTCTATTCTCTTTAAAGCTTAGCTCTACAACAAAACCAAGTATTAATGTATTCGGGAATTAATCATCTTTATATGCTATCCTGACATCCGGAAACGGATTTGAGTACACTTAACTGTAAAAATCAAATAGTCTAAGCTGTAAATTTACAAGTTCTACACAAAATTTTAATGGTATTTTGTTTCAGATTGGAAATAACGTGGAGCACTCACTTCATGCGAAAGTACATTGATTTATGGAGCTACGATAAGTTTAATAATTCACTTGCATTCCCAGCTCTAGTGACAATATTCGCTCTTGTCAATATGAACGTATTTCAGGCACTCTGTTTCGAGTTTGAAAATGTTGAGAAATTCACGACTGGAATGATTGAATTGTTGTTGACCATCATTCTATTCCTCAGCATAACTAAACAAATGTTCAACAAACAAGAGGATTTTGAATTAATAAATATAATAGAGAATGAGTTGGAACTTGACCGATTGGAATTTGAGGGAAATAAGGAAATCTGGATAAAAATTGAAGAAACTTTCAGAAAAAGAAAAGAAAACGCAGAGCGTATGGCAGAAAAAATATTCATTGTTTTATTTGTACTGGGATTCTTAATGATAATAAGAAACCCATTAAAATCTTTATTATAAATTAGTAGTAATGAATCAAAACATGAATCAACTAGATGGCCCACACCGTTGATATCTTATATCTCTCCACATTTTGATGAGCTACCATTTTTTCTCTACTTGAACGTTCTACATGCAATTCTATTAACTATATTTATTTTCGAAGGTATTGTAAGCCTGAGTTTATTCTATTTGTCAACTGAGAAAATTTTGACTGACTTTAAAATATTCTACTTACTTTTGAACAATCTTTATAGAGAATTTTCTCATGAAACCACTGAAGATGAATACAACTTTAATGAGCCTCAAGAAATATATGGAACTCATTCACTATTCATGCTCTTGATTCTAAGAAGAGATATGAGAAAAATAGTAAAATATCACCAGAATATAAATAGGTAAGGTTAAGAAATATCGATGTCTAGGGATAGATATTAGATATTCCACCAAATAGATCTCATGTTCATATTTTGAAATTTCATTGAATTATTCCCATTCAGATCAAATCCAACTGTTTGAAATTTATTTTCAATTATATAAAATCATTACCGTACCATAATTTTTTTATTTATTCATTTTTAATATGGAACGAGTTGATCTGAGTTTACAAGGAGAGATAATATAACGGACGGACGTTTATTTTAAAGTTAGTTTTTATTAGTTACAAATTTATTGATGCAATCATGTTTGCATGGAAATACCATTAATTTGTAACAGTCACGTGTAGAAAATCGGGCCGAAACCGTTGATACAGTGCGTTCTTGCGTATTTGCCCCTTGCGGCTTTGCGTACGGTAACGGTACGCTCTTTCCAATAGTAGGGTTCTTTGTGGATTATCGTGTGCATGTTGGTGGAGAAGAAACAAAGCAACTGACCAAAATATTCTGTATCTCAGGTATCTAAGGATATTCGAACTATGAGATGTTAATCAAGATGGCAGAAAGCAGATTCAAAATGGTGGATGCCACATTCCTTAAAGAAACGTTCATAGAACAGTAACCAGCATCAAAATAATAATTTTATTACTAATTAAATGGATTTGACTGGAAATTTAATTCTCCACACGTTTTGTGATCACAGTCATATTTTCGGATAAAGCATTATTTTTATTAAAAAAAACTTCAATTTTTACAACATCGCTCTCTCAACTTAGGTGGCTTCCACGCGAATTTCGTCTTCATTTCTTCTATTACTCTATAGAGGGTGTTACAAATTCAGAACAGAATAAGATTATATTACTTGCAATTGAAAATGATCAAGGTATTCCATTTCAAGCTTTTAAAAATCAATAAGGTATTATAAAGTGAGTTTTCAATGTCGTAGTAAGAACGTTATTTAGAGACGACGACCCCCGTTCCACCTGACCAACCCAACTTTCCCCCCTCCCCCCAAGGATTCGCCTCTTCATAATGGAATGGAAGCGCCCATTCCGGCCCAGCTTTGTATCAAATTGAGAGTTCAATAGTGATATACCCAGATATATCCAGGTACCCAGCTTATAAGAGAATATTTTAGAACTTCGTTCTAAACAGAGGAATCGCTACGTTCGTTCAATAATAATATTAATAATTAGTAGCAAGTAAGATCATCTACTAATTTCATTCATTTTCAGGAACTTCGGAATGTGTGCCAACAATTCAGCTTTTATGGTCTCTACTGCAAATTTATCAATCATGATCTATGGATGCGTTGTGGCTTATTTCATGCTAACGGTAAATCATGGGCGGAGTTGAAAGATATTGCTTGGGCGGGCACCCGGGGGGTCTGGGGGGTCCGCGGGGCCTCCCCCGGAAAATTTTGAAATTTTCAGTTGGAAAAACGTAGTTTTGAACAAATCCCTGACGTCCAAAATAAATACTACGGCTGTTAATAAATTAACTTTTTCTCTTTTTTTTTCAATTTATTGTAAAAAAAATATTTCATTAACTTTTCCCATACATCATTCTGTATTGGAAAGCCAATACATCATCGGATTTTTTATAACTTCAATTACCTTATACGCCGTCTCAAACGCATCCTTGTAATTCAAAATAGAAAATAATTACCTACTTTTTTGGAATTTTCTGCACAATATACGCAGTTACAAGCACATCTATGATGTCCAAAATAAATAAAAACAATGTTGACAGGTTGTATAAACTTGGAAATTTATTGATATCTTAATAGTACGGGGGCAAGTGTAATCCCGTGTGCGTTTTGAGTAAAGAAGTTTGGGAGTGGTATCAATCTCTTCATTTTGACCTGGAGAAAAATAATATCGGTGGTCATAAGCTCTCCGAGGGGTGCGTCACCTGTAATCCAAGATGGCGTCCGAGAATTTCAGAGTTTCACTGTTTCGGCCATAACTCAGTCATTTTTGAAGATATCCTTTCAATTTTTCTCTCAAATTGTTCCTTATAAAATTATCTACATGAGCTATATAGAACATAACTCCCAAAACGTATGAATAATAAGTTATACATTTTTTAATATGAAAAATGATTGAATTTCATATGAAAATTTTCGTTTTTCTGTCTTTAGTTTTTTTATGCATCAGATAGACAGAAATGTTAAATCTATAAGTTGTAGATCTATTTTTTAGCTTTACAACCATGTGGTTTTGAAGGCTTTTTCTGCCTTGATGAAGGCTACAACCTCCATCCATTCATAACTCTCTCAGTCGCATTGTTGATTAACTATTTGAATTAAAAGAATCAGAAAAATGATTTTTCTCAATAAAAAATTTTTATCTCATTTTTCATATCTTATTTGTTAAGATGCGAACTTCTAAAACCTCACTATGTTGTAGAACAGTTCTTTAGCTACAAAATGATGTATATTTTGTAACTGTAAGTTGACTTTTAGTGGCGCAATTAGCGTTGAATAAAAGATCCGGCACACAGCGCGCCAACACACTCACGGCATGAGCTATCTTGGAATCAAACTGTGTTGGCGCGGTTTGTGCAGGATGTTCTATTCAACGACAATTGCGCCACCAATAATCAACTTATAGTTACAAAATATATATCATTTTGTAGCTAAAGAACTGTTCTACAACAAAGTGAGGTTTTAGAAATTCTCATCTCAACAAATAAGATATGAAAAATGAGAGAAAAATTTTTTATTGAGAAAAATCATTTTTCTGATTCTTTTAATTCAAATAGTTAATCAACAATGCGACTGAGAGAGTTATGAATGGATGGAGGTTGTAGCCTAGATTGAATAGAACATTTTGGTTGGGGAAAAAAGTTAAATAAGTCGAACTTTTCTCAATTTACAACGAATATAGTGAAACACTGCTTTTTTCGGCCGCCATCTTAGTTTTTTTGTAGTAGAAATGATATTCAAGGATCTTTTCATCGATGATCCAATCGAGACAGTTATTATGAAGAGATTGACACCAGTTTCATGCTTTTATCACGAAGGAATCCCGAAAAAAATATTTTTTCCTCTTTGATGCAGTAAAAAGTTGATATTTTGGCAATGTGACTTGCGCGAGCGCTTCTTTCGCTGAAGCTCTATACATCATTAGCGTACCTACAAGCTTTATAAATACATCATTAGAAAGCTGAAATATTTCTCTATTCAATGCATTATTCACATTTGATTTTTCAAGCTGGACAATGAATTTATTAGAGTTAACGTAAGATTTTGCATGTGATAAAATTTTTCTCATCTTTAAAACAATCTGAACTTATCTATTATGGGTCTTGAGCACATTTCTCCTGTATAAATATCGTAGAACTGTTCATGAAGAACATTTTAAGAGAAAAAAACTTGAGATATCACCAAAAAATATCAAATGGTTAAGGATATAACAAAAATCGGCATTTAATGGCCGCCATCTTGTTTTCTCGAGAAGAGAAGCATTTTTTAGTGCATAATTATAGATATTCTGAATCTAAAGAGAAAAAGGAAGAGATTGATACCATTTTCAAGACTCTAACATCAAGGAGACATGAAGGAAAATAGTTTTTATATAACATGTTAGTTGCCTTACTCCGCGCATGCCCCTCTTTGGGTCTCGCTGTACCCTTTATCAAGGAAGAAAAGGCCTTCAAAACCACATGATTGTAAAGCTAAAAAATAGATCTACAACTTATAGATTTAACATTTCTGTCTATCTGATGCATAAAAAAACTAAAGACAGAAAAACGAAAATTTTCATAAGAAATTCAATCATTTTCATATTAAAAAATGTATAACTTATTATTTATACGTTTTGGGAGTTATGTTTTATATAGCTCATGTAGATAATTTTATAAGGAACAATTTGAGAGAAAAATTGAAAGGATATCTTCAAAAATGACTGAGTTATGGCCGAAACAGTGAAACTCTGAAATTCTCGGACGCCATCTTGGATTACAGGTGACGCACCCCTCGGAGAGCTTATGACCACCGATATTATTTTTCTCCAGGTCAAAACGAAGAGATTGATACCACTCCCAAACTTCTTCACTCAATAGGCTCACGGGAAGCCTTTTTTGTAACACTTGCACCCGTACTATAAAAGCTAATTTATGAATTGAACAAAAAAATGGAAATGTCATTACATTTCGATGACTTAATTTAATTGTTGCAAGAAATGACGTATTTGCATTGTAATAGAACATATTATTTCATATTTTAGCATAATATTGTTAAAACTATACAAACGAAAAACAAACATATACATTGGAGTTTCTTACACAATTTCTATAAATATAGTCGACATTTCTTGGATATTAGTAATAGTTTTAATTTTTTTCTAAAATTGTTGTAATCCACAAATATGGTAATATTTAGTAAGTTATATTAAGAAGCTTGAATAAAGTTAGTTGAATTAATTGAGAGAAATCGAATAAGTCATTGCATTAAATTGCAATTTAATGGCATTGAAACATTGAGCTTGAATAAATTTCAATATAAGTTCCGCCAATAAGATTGAGAAATATTTCAATTATACTCCAAAATATGGAAAACAAATCAACAAATTGACCCAAATGAATTGAATGGGCTACATCACTTTCTTGAGGGATTTCATCTTAGCAACTGTGAAAGCATGAGCCAAGAAATGCCAGCGCGCCTTTGGACAAATAAGGTGTACTAACTTGATGGTTGCAAGCGCAAATATTCAAATATCTATATCTATAAAAGCGAAATGGCACTGAATGACTGACTGACTGATTCATTCATCACCAGAACTAAAAATCCACTAAATCGAATGCGTTCAAATTTGGCAGGCATATGTTCAGTTGGACGTTTAGACGCGCGCTAAGAACGGTTTTAAAAAAATTTACGTAATAGAACAACTGATTCAGAACATTTTCTTAAAGTAACGTATTGAGTGATATGATGATCAAAGAAAATCCTTTCGAATGAAATTTGCAGGCGAGCGAAGCGAGCTTGTTTGACTCACACTTCTGATACTGTCGGGGGTCCAGGGAGCGGAGCCCCCTGGCTAGACGGAGAAGGCGAGCGAAGCGAGCCTGCCGGCTAGTATGAAATAAATAACTTTTAGATTTTGAAAAAATTGGTCAACTAGACACTGAAACGGGCGAATCTTAGCGGAATACTGCTACCCCGAGTTAATTAGGGTTTTTGATGTTAGCAGCAGTTGTGAGACGTAGTTTTTTGTTATATAAAATTTTATTCTTTCTTTTTTAATTTTATTTCTTCATTTCTTTTTTTTTCTGGGACGATCTGGGGGGGGGGCACTGCGCCACTGCCCCCAATATAGTGGACCAGACACTGAAACAGTCGAATCATAGAGAGTAAAGAAGAAAGGGAAGAAAAGAAAAAAGTGGAAAAAAGAAAAAATATATATAAAAAAATACGTCTCAAAACTGCTAACATTCCCTGGGGGGGAATATTTCAAGTTTTCAGACTTTTCTGGTTGTTTGCTCGATTTCCTCTTTCCAGTAATGTATAATTTAGCTATACCGCATATCGGCAAATGGTCAATAATTTTGATAGATCAGTCAGTCACTTTGTGGCTTTAGTATATTAAGGGTATAGATTCTTTCAGGCTGGGAAATTTTTTTCTCGTTTTACAAAAAAACTCGCATTTTGCTCGGCAGGGGGCTATGCCCCCTGCACCCCCGACTTGGGGGTAAGTTAGTTGTTTTTTTCAGGTAGTGCCAGTGGGATGGGTTGTATTTCTGTTATTAGTTTTGTTAGTAGGATATGTGAGTAGGTATTTTTTGACTTCATCTTTTCCTTTCAGTGGTGGAGAGGGCACTCACCAGGGGGGTTCGAATCCTTTGATGATTGATGGAAAAAATGTCATACTTATTCATGATAATATTCTGCATTCCTCTAGTCATGAAGTTTGTACATTGTAGAGCAAGCCAAACCTTGAGTGAGTGAAAGCAATTGGCTCGCTTTGCAAACATATCTTAGAAGTTTTCAATGCTTTACAGGCTCTCAATGATATATGCGATAGAATTTGACTTTTTTTAGGCTATCCAGATCAAAAACCCCAACTGGTCAATCATTATAACAGTTGTTGAGGACAATAATAGACTGTTGTAGGACGAATATGGTAGTCTAAAGGGTCAAGTAATATATAAATACATAATTGATAGTAATATTTTATATTACCCACAGAATAGTAGTACAAAATAAGTATTCAAATTGATTGGATATGTTATGATAAATTGCTCTCAATAACGTTGATGGAAATTTAAATGCTAAAAATTTTTCTTTCTATGATGTCAGGACTTTTCCTACATGAACAATAGCATATATCACTGGATGGAAACTAAATTGATACTATAAAAGTCCCGGACGAGCTATTTCCGCGCGCAGGTTTCAAAAGTCAGCATGGCGTTGCAATAAACAGTCAAACAAAAAAGTTGAAAAATTTTGGGGGGGCAAAACCCCCTTCTGGGGGGAATATTTCGAGTTTTCAGATTTTTCTGGTTATGTGCTTGACTTCCTCTTTCCAAAGATGTATAATACATATATACCAGATATCGGCAAGTTGTCAATAATATTGATTAGTCAGTCAGTCAGTTTGTAGCTTTATAGTATAAGGAGGTTGATTCTTTCAAGCTGGGAAATTTTTTTTCTTGTTTTACAAAAAAACTCAACATGTCACCCATCATTGTTTCAGGCTTGTTGAGCTGATCACAATGATTTACATAATAATATACTTTGATCCAAAACTGAGCCCTCGAGAGCCAATAAAAGCAGGAAAATGTAAGGTCCAATAAGTCAGTTGAAATGCAAGATAGGGGCTTGTAAAATGTAAATCCTGAAAGTCTCCATCAAAGATAGATACTTTCCTAGACCTACTTTTTGCGCTGAATCCAATGGTGTGGGTCTCAATCCTACGCGTCTGTAAAAATACCCCTATTTTGGGCCCCCCAAAGTTTGGCGAAAAACCCCCTCCCCCCCAGACTCCCCCCTGGATTTCCGAAAAAGGGTTGTAATGATGGAAATCAAGTCTGAGGGCTCTAGTAACATGATCCCAGTGCCAAAAACCGCACTAAATTATCTACAATCCCTCAAAATTTAGCCCTCAATTTTTGTGGGGGGCCAAAAATGTACAATTGCCCCCCTGGGCCCCCCTATGAACCCGGTTGCAATTTTTTTATTGAAATCGAGCTATTTCCGCGCGCTGGTTTAAAAAAACAGCTTGGCGTTGCAATAAACAGTCAAACTACAAAGTTGAAAATTTTTGGGGGGCAAAAGCCCCCTCTGGGAGGGAATATTTCAAGTTTTCAGACTTTTCTGGTTATTTGCTCGATTTCCTCTTTCCAGTAATGTATAACTTAGCTATACTGCATATCGGAAAGTGGTCAATAATTTTGATAGATCAGTCAGTCACTTTGTGGCTTTAGTGTAGGGTGTAGACTCGTACTAGCCTATATTTCCGTTCGTGGCAGTGTGAAATAATTCGTGCTCATACTGAGCGCCATCTATGAGCAAAGTGTAGAACCTCTTGGACAAAAAACTGAGGGAAAATCTTTGCCTTTAAAATTGAATTCAAAATATTGAAAATATCACATGATTCAGCTTTTGTCAGGGCTCGATCAAACTACAGTGTCTATATACCTATATACTAGTCGCTGTAGATCAAATAATGTATTTACAACGATCTTATAGCAATTTTGAATAAGCTATATAGTAATTGATTGATGAATGTTTGGTTAGTAGTTATCTCTACTCAACTTTCTGAAAAGCCAAAGCACTCAAAAATTGAGGACTTCAATTACATTGTATGAATTTTCAGAATGATATTTTGCGTCGTAGCCTTGCTGAGCTTCCATGGACAGACAAGCCGCAGTGGTTCAAGCAGACTCTGCACATCATGATGACAAGGGCCAATATTGACATTGAGATGAGACCCTTTGGCATCTACACTCTCAACTACATGTCCTTTAAAAATGTTAGTACTGTCAAATAATTATTAAAAACTTCTAATTAAAAATTACAAATACCGTATAATTTGTTCCATTTCAGATACGAGCTTCGACTAACTATTTGCTGAAAGCTGAGAGTAATTATATAGGTAAAGCGGAAATTGTCATAATTTCGTACTTGTATACACTGTCTACCTTACTTATCTCTTGGATTAATTAATTGTAATCAGTACCGCATTTAGCGGTTCAGCGCCCCTAGGCCTATAGACCAAAAAGCGCACCCTCCCCCCTCCCCAACAACTGAACTCCTCCCCTTCCCCACGGACTATGACGACACCCTCATCCACCATACATTATTTTTCTCAGAACTGTTTCAGATTAAAGAAATATAAATATAGGCTAACAACTTAGTAAAACATACTAATTATTCTTGATAATATTTTACTGTGAAGAATTATTAGGATGGTGTGTAGAATAACTTTAAAAATATTAGTTTTTAGAACCTTTTTTATTTTTTTATTTCTGACTTGTTTATTTGTGAGTCGCCCAATGGGTGACCACATTATGGACAGAAACTCTAATAATAATAATACATTGTTATTTTTAAATGTTTCAAGTTTAGTTAGTATATTTTCTTCTGAAGATGAATAAATATTTGCTGCTAGCTGCACAAAATTTTTTCGATCGCTTATCCAATCATATCCATGCTTGTGTGTGCGCTTCTTAAAATTTTGCGCCTGGGCCTGGGCCTAGTGGGAAATGCGGTACTGATTGTAATATTAATTTGTTCTGTTTCAGTTGATGAAAGCAGCTTTCTCGGTAGGAGATATTTTCTACACCAAGCAAATGTCAAGTCAAGCTCAATAATAGGCTATACCAAGGTAATTAAAATAGAAACGTATGAGTCATCAACATCTTAGCCGGGATAGGGCTCTATAAGAAGGGGGTAGACGCACGGTCCGCCATTCTGTGGTCAACTTTTAGCGTCAGGTTTGAATTCATTCAATTTGACAGTCAAACATATGATTAATGATAGAAATCATGTTAGAAAAAAATAATACTCACTTCACAGAGCATTGAATTTCCAGTCTGGCATTGTTTAAGTCAAAATTTTAACCTTGATTCATCTTCCTGAATCTGGTAAATTTGTATTTTTTAATTTCAGTTTTATGATAAAAATGGTTATATTTTTTGCAATTTGATGCTAAGCAATATGAAACATTTTATATGAAAAAATAACCTCCAAGATTCCAAAACAATAACTTAATTCATTTGCTCAAATTGCTCTGTTGATCGTCTCTATCATCAAAAATATTTATATGAATTCAAACCTGGCGCTAAAAGTTGACCACAGATTGGCGGACCGTGCGTCTATCCCCTTTTATAGAGCCCTAGTTTAGCAAACCTAGAAGTTAGGAACTTCGTCTGCTCCTTGTGCGTTTCAACTTGGTTCCAATCGCTGATGTTGTAATAGTATATTACATAATGAGTTTGGAAAAGGTGTTTTTACAAACAAATAATTATGTTCTCCAAACAAGCGGTACGCGAGTTTGGAGAACAATTATGAGTTTGTAAACTTTTCCACACAAATTATGTACATTTTTTTTCGTCATACTAGACTGAGAAGGATTCATTAAAACCTCAAACAACTGAAAACATCAACTGAAGCCAACATAACCTCAACACAACACTAGTGAACAAACGCACACAGTGAACTGTCATGGCGGCTCATTCAACTTGTTTATTCTACGTCAGAGTTTGGAGAAAACAGCTGTGCTAGATTTTCAGTGCTGTAATTATCATTGTGACGATGACTTGTGCTGCAATAATTATCAAAATGATTATTCCCGCATTCAGAACAGCTGATCTTTGATTCTCCTGTAAACGGCAATTTTCCAAACGCAAATCTAGCTTGGAAAGTTGTGTATTACATATGAGTATGGCGAAAATTGATTTTTCTATGCCTATTTGACAAACTTTTTGGAATTAGCCATACGGCCCATATTTATATTATTCACATGCAATCCATCTATTACCAAACCTATTCTTGTAACCTCTTTTCCCATAATGTTTTGAAATAGAAATTTTTGACTCTTTTTTTTTTGAACAGATTCTGTACTGAAACCACATGTTTGCAAAAAAATGATGCAGTGATAACATTAATAGCCTGTTCAAATCAGAGTGCGTATTTTCCGTGACGTCAGAAATGATTTTAATCTAATTACTTTGATCAGACCGCACAAGGAGCAGACAAAATTCCTAATTTCTAGGTTCGCTAAACAGCTGTGGTGCCAATGACGTCAAAACTCACGGTTTCCTCCCGGCTACAATGTTGATGACTCATACCTTTCTATTCTAATTACCTTGGGCTATACTACTACTACAACTACTACTGAAGGTGAACAATTGAACATGAATATTAAAAAAATAATATGGATTGTATTTTTTAAATTCATTAAAGATTATATTATTTGGAAGGCAAGCAAAATTATTTTCATACTTTTGTAACCTAACAACTCATAGTCTTCTAAAATAAGACTCCTTTGGTAGCATTTCCAAGCGACAGCTCGAGCTGCCGCGGCTCTAGCCATAACAACTCTATTCATATAACTATGGAATATTATAAATTATTATCGCCATGTTATTAGGGCTACTAATGTATAAAAAATCAATAAATAAGCAAATTTCACTTGCAAATGGCACTTTAAATATTGGGATTGGTTCAAGTTATTAGTAGCCCTAATAACAGAGCAAACATTAAAATATAGTTGTGCAAATAAAAACATCACTTTTTAATTGCGCAGCTATGTCGTAGCAACTCGAGATGCCACCTGGGAATGCTACCTTTAGCTGAGATGTTTTTAGCTTTGTTCTAAGCTGTTAAATAAGCCTATAAGAAAAATTTGGTCAATTTCATTCTTATACACAAGCAGAAAACAGTAGGCCTAGATGAAGTCCCTGAAAGTAGTTGCGCTACTGTGGTTTTTAAAATTAAACAAAAAAAATCAAGCTGAAAATTTTGATTGAAAGTTTCATTTTAATGTAAAGTTTTTTGATCTAATACTACGGTTCTTTAAAATACTGCAGAGGTGTGGGCTTGTATCAACCATTACCACCTAACCACAGCAGACTATAGGGTTTAATTAAGTATTGATCCTTACTGTAAACTGCTAGTACCTTAAGGAAATTGCCTTTCCTAGGGGCTACTTTGAGAATATTGTATCTCAAAACGATCGCATAGGTCGATAAATTGTACAGCGTACAGGCCTGTATCAGAATAACAATTATTAGTATTATTACCGGATACAGTATAAAATGGGTGCTTCAAGCCTTCAAGTAATGGTCCGGAAATAATCAAGTGACGGCCTTTCATTTGAATTTCCCGCCTTGCAGTGCTGGTACTAGCGATACGAACTTTCTTAACCCTCTGGATTTATTTAGATTATTGATTATCGATATCCATGTAGTTTATTTATATATTTCTACACAACTAAACTATAGTTTTTCAAAGAAATCAATTGAATTTATTGAATCAAAAATAACTATTATCAACAGCTGTCCGGGGAGTGCCTCATTAGCTCCAAGGATCACAAACTCCACAATGTTAATTTGGGTTGCCGATGAAATTGGACTTGAGGGGTTTCAAAAACTCCAAAATCACAAACTCCAAAATCCCGTTGCAGGCTGATACACAGTTAGCTACACCGTTGCACATCAGTTCTCGATCTAGATACAGCATGTTTTGGAGACGTTTACTGTGTTGCATTTTAAATACAGAATGATACAGAGCTGTTTTATTGCTAGAGGCTGTATCACTTATCAGAGATCATATCAGATACCATAACAAAATAGGTTATGTTATGTTTAGTAGTTGAATCTCATTGATTATATTTACTTTTTAATATCCAGTTAACTTGGGACCACGGATTAACATTTGGGTGAGTTTTCAGCAATATTATTCTAGTTTAATATTAAGAACCCAATATTCTCATCAATCTGCATTTAAAACTTATCTGTAACTTTTTGAGCTTTATAGTAGACCTAATACTTTCTGTAACCTTTTGAGCTGTATCTGTAGCTTTTGAAATTTGGCAACAGGGATCATTCTCTCTTGTTAGAGGCATAAAACAGTAATTGAATGCTGAATAGGCTTATAGGCTACATTATACTTGGTACTTGACTACGATGAGTAGGCTACTAGCTTTACTTAACTTAGCAATAATTTTAAGATTATTATTACTGTAATTTTCTTCCTTGGTGAAGAGCTTAAAATATACACTGTTAAATTGGGTTCTGACAATAGATTATCTTCAAATGCAAGAGTTGCTGCACGGTGCAGAAGTCTTTTGAAAAACTTGAAGTTTTATTCCAAGTGGATTTTGACATTTACTTAGTGGATTCGGTGTAAGTGTCGTTTAGACACAGTGTCGACTCTAGCAAGGTGGGCCAGTAAACGACACTTTAGCCGTGGATTCTAGCATTAGGCCTACAGGTGGAATAATTTTGTCAAAATTCATGCAACTCGTACAGCAAATACTTGCTCAATATTCAATGATTGAAATTAAAGTGTCAAGCCACAATAAGTAAATGTACGTTTATGAATTATTATTTCTAATGAATAGACTAAGTGTAATTAATTTCATCATTATTTTTATAGGCAGTTCATTCTCACTTGGAGATTTGCAACTGGATTAAACTTCGAATATTTTCTCCACAAAGATACTGGATTCCTAACCAGTCAACATCATACTGCATTAAGTAAGTAAAGTGAAATTTTTTTAAAGTGTGTTTCAATAAAAATCATTAATGATTATGATTGAGTCTAATCACCTGATCGCATGATTCACATGAGAAAATCATGTGTGATTATTGATGCAGTAGAAAGGTATGGTAGGTAGTGCTTTACTCATCATCTGAAAATAGTATATTTCATACCTAGGGCCGAAAATGTGCGTTTACCGGCTCGAAATCGGTTTTCAAGTCCGAGGCCGTAGGCCGAGGACTAGAAAAGATTGAGAGACGTAATATTACATTTTCGACCTGTGGTGTCAAACTTTATTTTTCGGCACACAACATCAATGCGAAGAAAACAAAATAAAAAATTAGTTGATCAGTTCCAAGAACAGCTAGACCAGTAACCTTATTATGCTATCTTCGCCTATACTGAATTTGGAGTAGGTACCATCTGCTTGCTATTGTAACTTCGCGTCAATAGTTTATTGATTTACTGACTGAATATTACTTTATAACTATCAGTGTATTCGATTTTCTTAGTCCAGAAACGTTTAAGCCCAAGATAATTTTTGTACGATCATCTTAAATTGTACAATATCAATTCAAAGTTGTTGATTTTCGACAGATATTGACTAACAGAGAAGCTTAGTCTAGTTGCATTATTACCCGCTAGATGGCGCTGGCTAACCTGCTACACGAAGTAACACAGAGTCTGACAACAATAATATTGTTCAAACATGGATTTCACGTTCATCATTATTCATCAGTTGATCAATACAAACATTTTTAATCTTATAAAAGTTGAACCATTGAAGCAGTTTTCCTTTACTATTCAACTACTGATTAATGTGAAAACTTTCAGCGTTCAGTTCTCTTGACAAGGGATCTTACCAATCAAAATAACAGATGAGAGACTACCTTTACATCGAAAATACCGATTTGTCGACATTGACTCCCAAAACAGCTGACATTTAATGCAATCAAACCGGGGTGCTACCTTTTGATTGACTAACCCTTACATCGACAACGTCCTTCAGTCAGCTGACATTCAAGGTTATTTTACCGCCCTAGGGCCGAAAAACGCATTTTCCCGGCGAGTTGCTGGCGACCTTGCCTAAAAACGAGCGTTTTCGGCCTCCCTATAAAGCATGTAAAACAGTCCATTTCATACCAGTGTGGCGAAAAAATTATTTTCACCACACTGCACAGAAAGCAGCTGTTTTCTGTGCACTAAAGAGATTCGAAAGACGCCATTTACAGGCGGTTTTGCTACTAGCTCTGAAAGAGGGTTCTTTTGGAGCTAGTGCACAGAAAGAGACTGGTAGTTGTCATCTGGCTGCTAGATTGGGAGACAATGCACTGCTTTCCGCCGTAGCCTACTTCAGTTCGAATCAGCGATCGTCGCAAACATTCTTATACAATATATATTATTCTTATTCTCGCAGTGTGGCGAAAAGTATCGTACTCAACTCGCACAGAAAGGTGTTTACGGTATTTGGATAACATATTCCCGGGCTCGGCAAGCCTCGCCCGGGAAACTATCCTCATAACGTAAACACCTACTTTCTGTGCTTGTAGTGTAATGTACTATTTCATAGAAACTTTTCTTGATAAAAAATTATTGATGTTCATTTCTGGCCTAGGACGATTAAATTGGATAAAGTACGGAGAAAAGTCATGTGAAAAGTGATACATGACGATTTTATAGCTGGTTTTTCGATGAATTTCCCAAAGTGCTGTACTCATCATCTGAAAAAAAATATTTTCATTGAAACTTTTCTTGATAAAAAATTGTAGGTGATTATTTTCGGTCTAGGACGATTCAATTGGATAATGTACGGAGAACAGTCATGTGAAAAGTGATACATGACGATTTTATAGCTGGTTTTTCGATGAATTTCCCAATGTGCTTTACTCATCATCTGAAAAAAATTATTTTCATTGAACCTTTTCTTGATAAAAAGTTATAGGTAATTATTTTTGGTATGGGACGATTCAATTGGATAATGTACGGAGAAAAGTCATGTGAAAAGTGATACATGACGATTTTATAGCTGGTTTTTCGATGAATTTCCCAAAGTGCTTTACTCATCATCTGAAAAAAATTATTTTCATAGAAACTTTTATTGATAAAAATTTATAAGTGATCATTCCTGGTCTAGGACGATCTGATTCATGAATCTGATTGAATAATGTACCTACGGAGAAAAATCATGTGGAAAGTATTACATGACGATTTTATACCAGCTGTCAAGTTCATTATTAATTGCATGCAATGACGCAATATTCAAGGATGTTTTCATTATTTATTAATTGATAAAATCATCATACCAAAAATCATTTGAAAAGCGATGGACTATGAGTTTTCTTGAAACATTGTTTGATGATATCAATTGTAACATGAGTTGGTTTCATTTGAAACATTGTAGTAGAGAATCTTAAGAGTAATGAGAATGATCATAGCATCCTTTAATAAAAGGCCATGCCCTAATAATATGGCAACGTCGCACCGTAGTCACAGTCTTTTCATATGAAAGCATTAAGTACAGATACAAATCATGCATGTTGACTTGGCTTTTCTCTCTTTGAGCATAATTTTCATGAAAAACGTTCATGAAACTCTTCGTATAGAATTTCTTTTTGTGTTTATTGTAATAGGTTGTGATAGAGATTAGCAAGAAAGATTAAGAATAGACAGTTATTTATTAAAATAGCTTATGATATGTAGCAAGTCAAATGGGAGAACGCACACAGGAAACGCATCCATTAGAACAGCTGATTGGAAAATGATTTCAATGCTTTTAAATGAACCCAATTTCCTACTGTACATAGTTGTCAATTTTTAGGCCATGACCTTCTATTCATGACCTTGATCATTATTTCTTTTTTTTCAGTGAACAGAGTGAGATGGAAGAAGATTGCTCAAGTAAAGCTGTCACTAACATAATCTTACCTGATATCAAACATCTGATGGCGTCTGGATTATACTTGGGTATGGTCAATATTCCTTTTTTCTTTCTAATATGTTTATGGTATTTCCAATTGCTTCTATTTTTCTTATAGTTCAAAATATTATTACGAGATATTATGTTCAATCAACTATAATTCTATCAAGTGATATTGATAATGATCAATCTCATGTTAGAAGGATGTAAATTTTGTCGAACAACCATAAAACATCAATATTTCTAAGGCCACTCAAAAATTCGATATTAAAGTTCCAATATCGATTAGAAGTTTCCACGTTTCTGGCAATTATGACCGCTTGTGAGCTGGTCGGATCGTGACGTCAGAACCTCGGGGTAGGAGCTTGGGTCCAAACACTCAGTGGACGGAGTATAGTTCTATCACAATTTGCTGCGGTACATTGATAATTCCTTGCTCTTCACACATTAACACCAGATGAGTGTTATACACAGAATGAATACACTGTTGCGTTCAAGGTACTTAGATTAGATTACTATAATCTAATTACCTTCGTTGTGTTAACAGTGTGAGAATGCTGGGTTATTGAGAGGTGTGTAAGACCCTACACTACCTAGACCCTATTCACAACAATCACCACTTACTTGGTCCGGCATTTGAATCAAAAGATCTTGCATCATTTTCGAAACATCATGTACTCATGTATAAAATTTGATGGACAATCTTTTTGAAAGAAAATTTATCTATTATTTGATGTAATTTTTTTACAATTCATTGTGTTATACAAATGTCTATCAAGTCTCATATGTAAGTTATTCGAGCCTCTTTTAATATGTAATAGAATAGAATTATGTAGCCTATGCATAGATATTAACTGTTGTGATCATTTTGAGCTTGATAAGAAGGGATTTGGCATCTTCAATATTATTACTATTACCGTCTTTAATAATAATTATTTTTTTTATACAAGAAACACACGTTGCATCAAACGTTTGATCAAACTAATATCAGCTTCACAAATTCCATAAAAGGTACTATGTAGGCCTATTGCAATGATACTAGTGAATATTGATCAACATTTATTAATTATGAAAGTTTTTATGTCTTTTACGTTGTAGCAATTCATTTTTGTTTTCTTGCAGAATCCTTTAGCAGTAGCTACCACCACCACCACCACCACAGTATTCGAAATGGACAAGCAAAATTTGCCTATCCTTGCCTCTGAGTGGGAAAGATATGTAATTTTCATATTTTGTTTGATGAATAAATGTTATTGTTAGTTATTTTACTTTCATACTGAGAAGGATCAAATGAACTATACTTTTTATCCAAGTTTTCAAGTCAAATAGCATCTTTCATTATTGTTGCCAAGTATTTATTTAATTGTGATTTATTGAATTGTTTATTAAAAGTGAATATGAATAAGAATAAGAATGCTTTTATTTTATTCCAATGCTTACATGCAATGCTATAGGAAATGTCAGTCAACAATATAATACGAACCTTCATGTTTTAAATTATACTGTAAAATGTACGTACATGGTACAATACAGACTAAGTAATTCAATAAAGTTCAAGCTGGTCTTCTTTATTGTTTGGATGTGACATAGAAAAAAGAGTATATTTACAAGTCATTGATTATTTCACTCTTCAAATTAAAATATATTGCACATAGTTGGAAGAAATATGTCCTTAAGTTCAATTCTTACCTTGTATTTTCAATAGTTTTATGACGAATTGTATTCAGAGTAGAATTTTTTATTGTGCCCCAAAATCTAAGGGCGGAGAATATAGAGCTGACTTTACCAGAACTTTGAATTATCATTTCAAACCCTAATGACCCCTCCCAATAGTTGTCACATATTCAATAATTGAATACCAAAAATTGTTTGCTTCCATTCATTCGTTTGCGTCAAATCAGGTGTCCCCCAAGGATCTACTCTGGGGCCACTACTTTTTATTATTTATATTAATAATCTCCCTGCTGCTATAAGCAATGATTTTGTGAAGCCATACATGTTTGCTGATGATCTGGCTGTGCAGGTGAAATCTAGCAAAATGTTCAATGATTTTCTTGGAGTTGTGAATGTAACAATTGATGACTGGACAGCTGCAAACTCTCTTTGTCTCAACAAAGATAAAACTCACATGTTGGACTTTGGTTTTAATTCAGCTGATAATCATACTAAATTCTTAGGTGTAGTAGTACAGAGTAACCTTAAGTGGGTGAACCACATCAATTTGTTGCTTAGTAAGCTGTCTAAAAGTATATTTTTGCTAAAGCGTCTAAAATTCATTGTAAAATCTTTTGTTCTAACTATGGTATATTTCGCACATGTGCACAGTCATCTAACATATGGTATTCTTGCGTGGGGTAGTGATACTCATGTTAAAAAGTTTTCATTTTGCAGAAGCGAGCAGTTAGGGTAATTGCTGGCGTATCTAATCAAACCCATTGTAAACCTCTTTTTAAAAAGTATAACATTTTGACAGTTTATGCTATATATGCACTTGAATGTTTATTGTACGTAAAGAAAAATTTAGCCTATTTCCCTGTGAATAGTTTATTCCCTGTATAGTTTCCCTGTTTATTCCCATCATACTAGAAATGCTTCCTCACTTAGATTAAATCATTGTAATTATTCATATACATTGAATAGTTTTTATGAGTTTGGTACTAGGCTGTATAATAATTTGCCAAATAGTCTAAAGATTGACAATCTTGAATATTTCAAGAAAAATATTAAAATTTATCTTATTGATAAATGTCCTTACAACAGGAATGAATTATTGTTGGATAATTAATGTAACCTGCGTCTTATTCATGTATAATAATCGCTTGTATTGCTTTTATTTATTTAATCTTGACTTTGTTATGCATTGTACCAATGTTTTGACAATAGATGAAATTTGAATTCAACATTTTTAGATTTTACAATCACAAAAATCCATCATCAAAATAGTTTTTTCAGCTACTTTCACGTAATATTTGAATACCAGTTTTTCTGAACCATCATCCTACTTTTCTGAACATGTAACTACATTGTAAAGAAAGTTTACTATGTTAAATTGAAGCTCATATCAAAACATTATCAAATACGAACATCAAAACAGGAAAATTTAAATTTTGAAAATCTACCAGAGATATAATCTAATTTTCTCTCTCTCTCTCTCTCTCTCTCTCTCTCTCTCTCGTAGAGGTGATCTGGAGCTCTAAATTCGCCCTGAAAAGTGTATTCAATCAATCAATTATTTTCTAGTATTACTCTAATTTTTAATTATTTTTCAAGTTTTGAGGCAGTGTCTCATACTCTTGAGGATATCATGAAGTATCATGTCTGTGTTGTGTCCGCCAGAACATACTTTGATAGCTAAAAACACTTGTGACTCTTAACTTTCATTACGATTATTATATCTAATTGAGATTCAAACCGTTTTAAATTGTGTTGTTAAAAGTCCTTTGCACGTAATTAGGCTATGTAGGCTTCTTCCATTCCTATCAAGATATAGGTGGGTAGTATCAAGATAGAGGTGAGTAGTTTAAAAACCAATACCATAGTCTACCTATACACAGTATACAGCTTAGTATATCTACGCCAATACTAAGGTGGAAAAGATGAGAAAATAATTTAGAAAGAGAGAAATTGATCAAGAAGAAAGAAGATGATGAGTAGAGCATTATAAAACCAGTGATTCATTTACTCCTAGGTTATGATGTTCAAGAAACATTTAATAAGAGAGAGTCTTGTATCAATTAGATTCTTCCTGAATCATTTCTATGTAAGACAGCTCAATATCAGCGTTTTCTTATGTGGAAAAATGTAGAAGAGATTCTTGAGAGAAAAAGGTGATGACAGTCATTATCATCAGTTTCAATATTATTCAACGAGTGCTTCCTCAATATAGTATAAGCATTTTATTCTTCTAAATAAGCATTCTCATGAAAAAATTGTGCAATCAAACTATAATAGTTACGTACCATGGAAAATATCACCAACAAAATAAAATTTATGAATTGGAGAATCATTCTAAAAAAGTTTAATAAGTTTGAAGACACTGAATTAATTTAATCAAGCTAATGTGTTTCAACAAAAATGGAAAGCATTGTGACCATCAACACCCAATCAATGTCTATAGGGTACTATGTGAATGGATTTTTGCTATAACTGAAGTTCAAAAGAAAAATTGTTATAACTTTGTTAGTCTATAGGGAAATCATTCAAATTGAAGTCTATACTATAGTGAATAGTAACTGACGCCAATTACTTGGGCGGTTGGCAAATGACAGTTATTAATTCTCAGCTCTCTCAGGACAGTTGGCGAGCTGTCTGCGAGAATACAAAAAACGTACCTATAGTCTGCGAGAAATTTCTTGTTACATGCCCCTCTCTTTTAGAGAGAGAGGCCAGATACTCTGTCCTTTACTAATCTCTCCCACTACCTAACTGCGTTCCTCTGCTTTACTGGCAACTTGAGTGAGTGTGAGTGAGCTCTCGCGTCATGACTCTCCAGCTCTCCCCTCTAGCCATCCTTTGCCCAAGGTCGTTTACTGGCATTCGTAGTTTAGGGTCGGACGATGTGCTCATCACAAAAACGAAAGACGGAGTGACACGGCACATCCAATTTTGCGCAGCTCAACTTGTCATTCTAGATTCCACTACAGTACTGTGCTGTCTTGGAGGGGGAAGCCGCTTCCCCTACCGCTATGTTGCAAGAAATTTCTCGCAGACTATAAGTAACCACAGCTATACTAATTCGTTATCGAAGACAGATTCGGACTGTCCTGACTGAGCTAAGCATAATAGAATTAATTTTCCAACTGCCTAACTAATAGGCATCAGCTAGGCCTATATGAATTTTTTTTTTAATTCGTTGGTATTGTTATCAATATACGTCTGAAAAACCGTCACGCACCCAAATTTTTATTCAAACCTTCCACTTCGACTGGCTTTGGCGCGCCGCTTTGCCATTGGCCAATCATTGCGCCAAGGCATATGATTCGCAGGAAACGGCGGGCTTTTGAATTTGAAGGCGGCCTTATATCAGATAGACTGAAAACAGCCATTTGCTCTTTATAGTGAATGCAATCATTAGATAATTACAATATCATCATTTTTGAAATTTACGTAAAAATTTGTTTGTCCAAAAATCAATAGTGATAATTTTTGGATCATGTTAATTTATGTTACTGGTTGAATTATATGACAATATGTTATCAACAACTGATTCACAACAATGAATGTTGTAAAAGTCTGACACTTGCTCTCTTTGTGTTCCTCTCTTTTCTTCATTGGAATGTTTGCTAGAACGCTTTTCTAATAATTCGAATGTTTACAATATTTTGTAGTTAGCTAGGTTCAATCAATTGGGATATTTCCCTTTGAACTTCAACATAAGTAACTATTTTACACATTATCAAAAAACCACTAGATAGGTTAAAATTCGTTAACTAATGCTATAAGATTTGGTATTAATTTTGGATACAGTACAATAATATTGGGTATTAAAAATAAAAATAAAGGCTTCCTGAATCAGGAATTCACTGCAAGTGCCTATTGATTCCACTGAAAATATTGCAATGTAAATATGTACTAAAAAACTAATTTTAAAAATAACTGTGATATTTGTTTTAAGTTGTTTGTACATTTTCACTGGTGAAAAATCTTTGGTACTGTTTGACCAATAAACGTTTAAAACCATTTTCCATTTAATTTTCCTTGAATCATTTTTTATATTAATATTAGATAGTTCTTAGCACTGGAAACTCTTCTATATGATTTGCATTTGATCGATAGTCTTAATTCAGGCTACGTATTATTCAATTTAATCATTGCCACTAAACAGAAATCAAACATAAAATTCAGATTTCAATATTATCATAACAAAAATTACTACCGTATATATTCAGTTATTGACACAAAACATGTATGTACAAGGAATTTGTAGCAGGTTGCAAAATTAACTGTGGCTCAAATAAATTAATTTTCATCCACTTCCACACGAGCTAGAGCATAGCCACCTTTAAAAAAGACTATGGTCTTGAAACTGACAACCATGTAGAGTAGGAGTCGGTCCATTTGAAAGAATTGAAATCATTTCTCAATCAACTGTTTTATCGGAGAGTTTCTCATGTGCGTTCTCACATTTGATTTGCTACAAATCATAGCTACATTGTTAAGTCACGAACACTGTGGACTACTCTTGGATGGGTAACCGGTATTTGGCCAAGTACACATTGGCGAGGTGGAACTACCCGTAAGTGTCTCCCCACCATTAAAAGCAATGAGAATATTTTTATTATCTTTTGACATAATTGTCTATTTTCAATCTTATCTGCTAATCTCTATCACAAACCATTACAGAAAACACGTAGGCTACAAGGAATTCCAAACCAATAAGGTTTCATGAAAATATTTATAATTCAATAACTTACATAAAGAGATTCAAAGTTAACCAGAAATTTATTTTCTTCTTTTTAGTTGGATTTAAAAACGTCGGTTTATGAAAGTTTTTCAAATATATTTGTTATAGAATAAACAAAAAATTTTTAAGTAAGTATTTGGTGATGTAATAAGAAATTGATAACTCAAAAAAATTCTTTATGAATTCATTCTTGGTTAGATTTGAATTGTGAACGATAAATGCGTGATGAAATGACAATAAGCAACAAATTATTGATTAAAATTAAAATTCAACAATAGGAGAATATAATGTAGCTATTATTTAAATGAATAAATTAATTTCAAATATAATAAATTGAAACTCATAATAGTTTCGAAAACAAAATAAATAAAAGTATCCTTCATGGAGTTGAAAGTATTTTATAAATGCACAGAAATTTTTCGGCTCTCAGAACATTTTAAATGAGTCACATTGATTATATTTATTGCGTTGGAGCATCCATAACTTAGTCATATATGAAAAATTGTTGAGAGTTGAGTCATCATAAGCCTAATTTTTAAATAAAACTGAGATAGATGTAGGTTATGTGAAATTATTCATGAAGAAATAAATTTCCTTTCCAAAAATAAATAAATTTGAAATTCTCTAAGGGACATAGGCCTACGGAATAATAGCCTAATTAAAATTTACAAACCAAAAGTTATCTTTTCATAAAGTTCATCACTCCAGACAGCCCGCCAACTGTCCTGAGAGAGCTGAGAGTTAATAACAGTTATTCTCTAACCGCCTAACTGACGTCAGCTATTCATGATTAATTATTTTATGACTCAATAATATTAACGAGAATACTTTGGGAAAATCACTGAAATACTGAATTGTATCATTGTAGAAGGCTGTATCATTTAAATTGATGGTACAGTATCATTTCAGTACTTGATACAGTATCAAACGAGTTTATGATACTGTATCCTTCTTGTTCGTGCCCCGATCTTGTTTTGGAGTTTATGAACTTGGAGTTTTTGAAACTGTGTGGCGGTTTGGTTTTGGAGCTAATGATCCTTGGAGTTTGTGGCGTACACCCGCTGTCCGTCTCCTTGTTGTTGTTGTTGTAGATAGGTTATGTTTGTAACAAAATAAAAACAGCTGTGAGCTGTCTCAGCTGTTGATTTTACAGCATGACAGAAGTGAAAGATGTAAACATACAAATTTTGGCTCTCTAAATAAGATACAGTACATAGAAATTTTAAGTGCACAGAATTCAATAATTTTAAAATCATGTAATATGGTATTCAAGGATTGATTTTTTATTTCTAAATTGATCAATATTTATCAGCATCATGTCGGACAAGTTGACTACAGTTCTTGCTCATACAGTACTAGCGTTCTCGTCTGGTTACAGTCTATCGAATATAGATGTTGGCTTCTCGGCAATTGGATTATGCTTGTATTTTACTACTGGTGTAATGGGTGCTGTAATTCACGGTATGTTAGAATTCGTCTTATTTATTTTTTATCAAGTTATGACCCTATTTATAATAATCCAGATTACATATTATAAGGAATATAGACTATTCCTTCAGGTTTAGATAAATTGAGAAATCTGTACTTTGTTTCAGCTTTGCTTTGTTTCAGTGTCACATAGAATATGGTCTTGAACTATGGGGTCATGCTTCCTCTGAAAAAGAAATACTTTTTCAAAGGAAAATGTATCAAAAGGAAAAGCAAGCTCTAAGAGCTATGTTGGGAAAAGGTCCCAGAGAATTTTGTCGACCTCTTCTTATACAATTGAAATTATTGACTGTTCTTAGCCTGTAAATATCAACAGCTTTAATACATGTTAAGAAAAACATTTTAAACTATTATGAACGAGGTTCTTTGCACAGCTTTAATGTAAGATCTAGTCATATTATTAATGCTCCTCGGTGTAGACAATGTAGACTGAAAAATACACAAGATCACTGGCTTGTGGGTAGTATAAAATTATAAAATAGGTTCCCTCTTAATGTAGGTAAGAATTTTTCTTTCTTAGGAATAAAAGTGTAGACTTGGAAAATAGTTTGAGATGAAACCATTCTACTCTGTTGTTGAGTTTCTAAATGAAGCCGAGTTTGACACATAGGCTGTAAATTAATAAAATGTTGATTCTTCATTGGACTGTGATATGGATGTTCTAAATGTATGTTCCTTGCCTGCTGTGATATGAATTCTGTCTATACCGTTATTATATTCTATATTCTATTCTATTAACAATACCTTATTCATCTGAGCAGTTCACTTCGTTTTGTAACAACTGTTGCTATTGACTAGAGCTTTAAACTAGAAATTGTGATGTTTCTAAAACCAAAACACTGGTCTGAAATTTATTGATAAATTGATTGAGTACTAAAAATGAATATAACTAATATAATGATTTTTGACAATACTCTATGTTTGTATAACAAACACTTGGGTTAATAAAATTTATTTATTTTTATATGGATCAACATTGGACTCAATTATTGTAATTTCTGCGACAGTGTTGAAATTGATCAACTTGTAAGTTCGGCAGTAGATTGAAATAGTTATTTGTGTATCAGTGCGCAAAGTGTGATATTGCTGCATCGAGAGAAACACTTACGCACGAGCCGCAGGCGAGTGCGGAATAGTTTCTCGAGTGCAGCAAGAAACTTTGTGCCCGTATTAAACATTAAATTTTTCCTACAGCTACCATATTGAATGTGAAAGGTTGAATTTTAAATTAAAATTGTCATATCTCAGTTATTTATCATCGTATCCTGACAAATCAGGCACCATTTTATTCGGAATTTAAAGCTCTGAATTTTTGTAATGATACAGAAGTTTAGAAAACCTTACTTTTAACAGTAAATTCAAAAATGATATTTCAGTCAGCCGCTATTTTGAAAATTTTAATTTTTTTTAATTTTTCATTTTTAAATTTAAATTTTTTATTTTTTATTTCTAATTGTTAATGTTTAACTTTTAACTTTTAATTTTCATTTTTTTTTAATTTTTAATCCAATTTTTTTATAAAAAAAAATCTCAAAAGGTCATTTATCACTTTCATTCCTATGTAAAATAATATTGGAAGTTGTTCTAAGTTGAAAATAATTGGCAAAAAAATGTTCCACTCACGATTCAAACCCCCCCTGATTGGTAAGCAGTGAAATACTAGTCCACATCGCTATCCACTGTGCCATTGGGTTTTGTTAGAGGTTATGTTAGGTTAACTTTTGCCAGTGATACCAACATGATTTCAAGAGCATAATAGACTTTACTAGCTTGAAATGTTTCACAAAACTGATGTTAAGTTGCAAGTCTGGAGTGCAGAAAAAAATTTTCCTGCACTAGAGCGGAAAAGTAGATTTTGGCTATTGTAATCAATGCAGGAACAGCAACTTTCTAACGTAGCTGTAGGAAAAAGATAATTTGATGATTTTCTATGTGCTACTTGGTGATGCCAACTTACAAGAAGTTATAAAACCCAGTATCTCCTCCCATCCCATAATATATGAAAGTTGAAAGACAGTATGATTTTTCATTAATTCATGACTGACTTAATAGCAAGTATCTCCTCCCATCCCATAATATATGAAAGTTGAAAGACAGTATGATTTTTCATTAATTCATGACTGACTTAATATCAAGTTAAGCTAAACTTATAGCAATTTAACAATGCCATAGTCAAAATTTAAACCCTAAAAGCTTCTCGTGGTGTTTTTTGAATTATTATACTGTAAAAACTATCAACTTATGAAAAAACTATTCCACTTTTGATAAGCTAATATTATAGAGGAAGTGAACGCAACTAATGCTTCATGCATGCTCGCTACTATTCAAAATTTCCTGACCAAGGACTACTATTGCTGATAGATTGAATGTTTAATATTACATGAAACAAATTGATGTTTTGAATTATATATACTAATATACAGTACATTCTCTGTATTAAAATGATATTATTTCCATTATAGGAGATCGAGATGCTGGAGGGTCTTCTTATAGAGTATATAGTAATCTGTGGGTACTTAGCATAGCATTTGCACTGCCATCGATATCTACACATCTTTATGTCATCAATGATTTCTCACAATCAGTGATTCTACTTCATACTCTCTTACCAGTGGCTTTTTGCATCAATCTGTATTTTTTCTCAAAAAGGACTAATTTCTCATTGTTGGAAACAATAAATATGCCGTACTTACTTTCAATAAGTTACTTATGTATTCACACTATAAATTATTATGGATTCGCATTAGTTATGAGTTACGTTATCGCTTTGTATGCAATTGGAACTACTGGTACTATAAAAAATATGCCTTCAAGGGATCTGCTTAGCTTTTCTCTTGTGTTTTCGAATTATTATACTGTGAAAACTATTAATTTCCGTAATTGAAGTATTATTCAAAATTTATCCATCTGACTGAGTAACATTTCTCAAATTCTTGGATAATGAAGTAGGTAGTGGAATAGTATATTTTTGATAAATCAAATCCAATACCGTAATTGTAGACTTTATGCTGTTACATTATTTTAACTATTTGTCGATAAATTGACTCATCGACAAAAGAAAACAGCCTAATTATTATGAATTCCATTGAAAAAATCTGTCACTTTCAAACATCATTACTGTATTATAAAATATGGATTGAGGTTTTGATTGGAGAACTATTTATTGGTAATCATAAACAATTTGCCATGCTTGATGAAATTTCTAGCTATGCACATTATTAATATAGAAATAATGACATATTCCTCTCCTAATTCAACTATTATGTTGATTCAAAAAATTGAAGACTCATCTTTTTGAACTCCCCTATTCTACTCAACTCTACTCTGTAAGAATTTAGAGACAAGACAAGAGGTGGGGTCTGCCCATGAATTAGGAATCTAGCCTAGTAAGTTTTTACTGTCATTCAAAATCGTTTTGAAAATATTTTTTAAACAGGTGAAATCGATAATATTATTTCGAAACCAATCCTGGGAACAAATTATGGGGCCTTGATGAGTCTGTATTGATAGTATTTCACATTATCTTTGTTTCATTATAGATTTTTGAACCCAATATTCACAAAGATTCCAATCTTCTGTTGGACTTGAAATGCAAAGAAACATTAGGTTATTTAAAGACAATAAATCTTATAAATGAAGTGAACCCAGTAATTTTTTTTTCGTCACTTGCGTCTGGAGTTCATTCTCGCTCATAATAGGCTTTATCTTCCAGCTAACTACACTTGCTCTTTGAAGAAAATTCAAGCAATTGCTTCAATCTCAGTTCAATCGATGTTTCATCCGGATTTGATTATTTTCTGTACCATGTAACACTATTGACTATTTTCTGTACCGGTATTCCACTTTTGTGACTGAATATAGTTCTCATATATGTCACAAAAGTCACAATAAAATCTCATATTTGGAGTAAAGTGTTTTTTTGTGCTGGTTGATTATGATATACCCTGATTTACTTGAAATATTTGTTCAGGTATTTTTGTTGATAGGTATGTGTTCATGAGTATATTCAAGTCTAGTCTTTATTTCTAGTCTGAAAATGGCTTGGGGTGTTTTATTTTTGTTGTATTGGGTGGTCAAAAATCCCCTTAATGGAGAAGGGAGTCTTGTAATAATTGTGGAGAGACATTTTTTATACCGTCATCTGATATAATTATGATAATTTAATCCGCGCAAATCCACTTGCTTGGACAGTCTTGTTTATGCATGGAGAACTTTAGTTGGCTATTGTATCTGAATTCCTTTTTATACAGAGTTTTATATTTATTTCAAGATTTTAAACGTCCATTTCTAACATTCTATTTCAATAACAGTAAGTTTTAGGTACGAATAGTAACTTACCTAATAGTTACTACCTAATAGGTACTGTACATATTTTGCATAGATTCTTTTCTATTGAATAAAGAACTTTAAAACTTAGGGCTGTTTAAAATAATTGAAAAATAAATAAAAATCAAACACCCTTTTTTTGAAAACTTTAAAATTATAAAAAAAACATACATGTTTCGGGAGCTAAGCCCATTCTCAATGTGGATAAAAATAGTTATTAACTATTAGTTAGTTATTAACTATTTTTATCCACATTGAGAATGGGCTTAGCTCCCGAAACATGTATGTGTTTTATAATTTTAAAATTTTCAAAAAAAGGGTGTTTGATTTTTATTTATTTTTCAATTCTTTTCTATTATTTAAAAATCACAGGCACTATACTTTTTTTATCATTAATCTAATTCATGCCAAAATTATTGAGTGCCTGTGAATATATATATATATGTTACATTGGACTAGAATGAGATAATTGCATTCTACTTGCACAGAGTGAACTTGAAAAGCCTGATCCTGTGCAGGAATATTATTCTTCAGAAACAAAAAAGGACAATTCTTCTAAAATTTCCCATAATCCGCTATATTAAAAAAAGCAATAAATAATTTTACCGTGAATATTGTAGGTGGGCCTACTAGTTAGATAAGTACAAAATTCAAGTATAGCCTATAATTTCCTGATTTTCTAATAATACCAATATTTCAATATTCAATATTTCTGTCACAATAAATACTTAAAACTTTAGATACCAGCAGAATCTTAGTCTTTTTTTAAATCCTTCAAAAACAACGATTAGCGAAATCAACCATGAATATTCGACTCAGCTTAGGTATTACTCATAGAGTTTTATTGATTTGGAGGAACACCATTTTGAACAATATTCATATTTTTTACATTTTATCCAAGTTTATACAATTTATACAAGTGTGTACTTGGATTATTGAAATTTTTCAATTAGCTGAATTTGAATCTAGTAGCCTACCGTAAAACGAAAAATTTTAATACAATTAAACTCCTGGAAGTTGAAGTTGTATTGAATCCAAATCTTTTATTGAATTTCATATGGATTTGAATCCTATCAAAAACATTTCTATGTTAAATAGGTCTAAATTAGTTCAACTGTAGTTCAATTTTTATCTTTTAAGAATTGTTATCTTTTGAAGACTGATTAAACTTATTTTTCTGAAACATTTATTCAATTATTGTTTCATCAATAGTTCTCATCCAAGCAGCTTTGTTACAGGTCTTCAAATTAACGCTAGAAACATTTTGAAAATATATCAAGATGTCTGGATCAGTTGTTACATTTGTGCTTTCCCTCTGATTGCCTTATCTTACAATATGCGCTTTGACATGTGGCCAATTCCTGCTATAATGGCGGCACCATTGTTATTCGAAGGCTACACGATTATAAAGGGAGATATGCTTGATGTAAACCTGGTCCATATCCATCATTTATTATGTGGTGGAATCAATATTCTTGTGAGTATAAAGTATAATTTCAACGGATGTTTCCATTCGTGCCTCTACCCTCTGGCAACCATTATTTATGGGAAAACAGTGTACCCCACAAGAGGTCAACGAAGTTTAAATTGGTTTGTTATCACAAGCATGGCAAATTTCCTATATACAGGTATTTTTCTATAGATATATTGATAATGTTGAGATAAAGACTGGTTAAAAAATGTACTTGCGTATCCAAATTTCCTGTGTGCTTTTTATTCCTAGTTTGGGTCTCACAAATAAAAACTAGAATCATATAAATAAAAACAGAATCATAAATAAAAACTATTGATTGGTGGAAATTGAATATTTTTCTTATTGTTAGTAACCTTAATTAGTGTTTTAGCTTTTGGAGCAATTAATGGTAAAATTCGATCACAATATGTTGAAAAACCTATTCAGGGTTGGTTTATTCCATTGGTTCTTTATTAATTTTCTTTACAAAATAGAACTTTGATAACAGGACTAGGCGTTGCAGCCTAAATTGGAAATTAGGTTTATAATTAAAGTAGGCTTGTCTCTGAATCTGCCGTGAAAAAGTAATATTAAATTTTTCGATTCCATTTCAATTTGATTATAATAGCCTAATATATATTGCGCTGAAGAGTTGGCCTACATGAGACACATTGTCTATCATGTAGGTCCTCCGGTATAGTCTCATACAAAGCCTCAGAGGTACATCAACAATTAAAATTAAAAATAACGTTATGGTTCATGACACAGAAGGAGGTTAATTTCGATGAAATATATTGAAAAAATATTTCATTGTTCAATTTGATTTATATATTTATAAAAAAATAATACTGTACTACAAACTATTTACAGTTCTGTGGTTGTAACATCCCAATACTTTTGCATTCGATCGTCATGTTCAAGAGAATCTGTGTTCGAGTCGGCTCTTTCCCTTATCACCGCAAAATCGTACTCCAAGTGATAAGGCATGAGGCGCTGCAGGCTTCCAAAGTAGGCAGCATTAGGTCCACCACTCAGCCCTCTCCTGTTGTTATTCACTCGCCCAAGACTCTGCTGTTGAAAAGAACGTGCACTACCAAATTGTCTGCGAAAATGATAAAATAAAATGGCAAATCAATTATTCCAGATTGTAATCTATAAAAACTCATAGTAATATCTAAAACTAATTTAATAATGAAAACACCTAATCCTATTATTATATTAAGCGAGCAATTTCTGTATGTATGTATGTTTGTGGAACCACGGATCTAGAAAACGGCTCTAACAATTTCCTCGAAATTTGAAATATAATATAACCGTGATGGAAAAATAAGATTGCACCAGGTCTCATGTCCGGGAAAACTATCTGGCAGGATTAATAAAAGAATTAAATATTCCTGATAAATTTCCTGATTCAGGAAAACCTGTTCCATTATCAAAACTACCGTAAGAAAAATTTATTCAGTTTGGATTACAATTTACAATACCGGCGGTAATAAATTGTTGAAAAGTGGGTGAATCAAAAAGTATGGATTTCCATAAATATTCTTTGTGATAGGTAATAGGTTCAAGTAATAAAAAGTGTTTTCCAACTCCAAATAGGCTATACTGTTCACTGTTGATCACATTTTATTATTCCACTATTCTACTTGAAACAACAGAGTTGTATAAATTAATAATTGATGTTGATAAAAGTTTTGAGCCTATTGATTGGAAGGTCAAGATTTCAATAAATTGGAAATTGTTCATTAATATTCTCTATTTAGAGTAAGGTTTTATAAACATGGAATTAATTCACAATGGATAAATAAAATCTTCACAATTGTTCCAAAATATTTGAGAATTATTTTCGAAGTGAAAGTCAATAAATTATGGATCAAGAGGTTCACAATAATGTTAACTGTGAAAAGTAAGAGGCCCACCTATTGAGAAGTGGTTGTTGATGAAGATCAGTTGAAATATGTGGATTGCTTTTGGCTCTCACCCAAAGTCCAGGTCTAGATGGTATAGACCTACGCGCAAAGCCTCTCGAAAGGGTGTCAAGCTCTTTGTCAAAAAGCAGCTGGGTGTTCTGCTCCAGCATGTACTCCCAACATCGATATTGCTCCTCGGAAAGTTGCGTCCCTGATCTGGATATAAACAAAAAATATCAAGTTATTTTTTTTTATTATAAATGTTATTAAAACTTGTCTCAACAGACAAACCATTAATTTTCAGTTAATAATTTCAGTCAACAAACTTAGAAGCTTCAGTTCATCCATCGATTACTCAAGCAGTTTTGATGTTACTAGTATCAATATTTATGGATTTAGTTATTTTTTATTTTTCTCACTTCACTAGCACTACACTAACTCGAAGGGTATATCAAGTTATGATAAAATTTCAAATCTCAATTATTACTTAATTATTATTGTAGGCTTAATTATTATTGTTTATTAATAATTGTGAAAAATATTTTTCCTTACCTATCAGAGGATGTTTCTTCACAATCAGCAAAATTTCCATTATTGTAAACATCTGGAACTTTTTTGGATGTTGATATCTTCCTTGTGCCATTCTCATGCATAAGCACAGATTGATAATTCCTTGGACTGATGAAAATCACTCTGGAAATAATTTTTTTGTATGAGAAAACGTACAAATTTGGATGATTTCAATAAATGTTTGATGTATCTCAGTTACAGGCGTTACAGTATCTCAGTTACAGTACAAGAAGGTAGTAAATGTACACAGCTCGACCAGTTTGGAGTGACTTTTTCAAATGTCAATAACAGGAATGAATTAGAAGAAACATAAAAAACTTTAATTGGTTATGGCTATCACTTAATACTTATTACTAATTTAGTAATAGTAGTCTTTTCGAGCAAAGAATACATTCCTTAAAAATGGCAGCTGTGTGATGCTGCCAGCAGTTGAAATTAAAATAGTCGTCCTACTCTTATCATCAGTCTCTCATCACATCTCACCAGCGGTATATAACCAAAAGTGATTTTACACTGAAATTTTTAGACCTGCGCTTGCGTGCTTACACTTTTTCGTCAACTGGCCATTTTGAAGGAATGTCATCTTTGCTCGACTAGACTACACCTGCACCATACTTCTTCTTTTGGAAAGCAATGTGTCTTCTGTTCATTGGGTAAACAGTTTTGGGTATGTAGGCTATGTGAGCTTGAGAGTACCACCTGCATCTTTAAGGCTATTCTATAAATATTTCCATACCAACCTTTTCTGATGCATTATAATGCCTCCCGGAAGACTGTTGGTAACGTTCATTGTGACAGAGAATAGTTCTTCCACTGCTGGCTTGATCACTTTGACCACTCGGTGATGATCTGTCGCAATCACCATCCATAATGCCATTGTGTTGGGCCTCGTAGAACCCTGAAGTGTCCTTCTGTAAAAAACAAGTTGCATGAGGTCTCCCAGTTTCCAAGATTCAGATAATTATATATACATTTTAGTTGGAATCAAAAATTATTCGAGACAACTTGAATCCACGTGTAGAATTAATATTCTAGGCTATTGATTAATAGATCAGTTTGTTCTTCATATCCACTTGAAGACATGTGTTTGGGTAATCATGTGAAAAAGAGACTTGCTGCTTTAAAAGTAGGAATTGAATCCGTGAATGAAATCATCAATAGCATGCTGGTAGAAAATTTATTGTTTAATTATTTTATTTATCCATCTATAAGGGGTGCTTTCCGAAACTACGCCGCACACAGGCGTCAGAGTACAAATTATTAGTCAAATACTATGCTATAATGCAGACGTCAGCTGCGACAACGTGGTAGTCCCGTACTAGATAGCAGCTCTACCACTCTTAGCTGACGCATAGTATTTGTTGACGCATAGTATCTTCGCTGACACCTGTGCGCGGCATAGTTTCGGAAAGCAACCCTATAATATACGAGTAAATGAAGTATTGATGAAATTGACAGATTAACCATTCACTCAGATAATTAAATGAAATATTCAATCTTTATCTCATTAGGATATTATAAATTATATAAGGATTATATAAATTGTATCACATGATACTAGTGTAGGCCACTGTAATGTAGTTCTGGGTGAGTTATAAGTCTCATCTGTATTCTTCAAAAGTAATATGATGAACCTAGTAAAGACTAATTTTTCAATAATAACAGAATGTTAACTTATTCTCAATAACAAATGTCAAAATTATTTTAGCCAGGGTAAGGTATATCAATTTTTTTTCTGTGTAGTGGTAACTTAGAATATTATATTATGATTGGGTTTTTCTACAGATCATTGGGCCTCACCATAAACGCCTTAGGACTTATTACGAGTATATTAAATTTCAGCTCTATAGTATAGTCTTACAGTAAACCAAATTTTTGAAAGCAAATTGAATATTTAACATAAAAATTGTCTTACTTGTAGTGTAGCACGCTTTATGGTGGATCTGAGCTCCCTGATCAGTGGATCAGTCTCAGTTTGAAATACATGAAATCGCAGGATGATTATGCTCAGATTATCCTCGCAGCCATAACTCTGTGCAACATCTTGTAATTTCTTGGCTGCCCGCACGGGATCAGTCATCGGTCGCACTATTGAAACGGCTTCATCCACACTCAAAACCTCCCATATCCTAAAAATCATACGATTTTTTTTTTAATTATTAAATAAATAAAACGCAAAACCTCTCATATCCTAAAAATAATACGATTTTTTAAATATTATTTTTCAAACATTTAATATTTGATGAAAAATTGACCATTAAATTGATGTTTCCCAGCAAACTTCTACTAAAATAATTGATAAACAAATAATATTGATAATGCAAGATTGTATACAAAATAGATAACACAATTAATCAAGATGGGTACTGTATGAAGAAGTTAATCAAATTAGATTTGAGGCTATAGAAGATTATCTAGTTAGTAGAAGAAGATTTTGTAAAAAAATTAGTACTGCAGCCTATAGAGACTGTATAATCAGACTGATTATACACTATACAGTCTCTTTGTGGTCAAGTGGTAGAGTGGACATTACTGTCCAAACTTCACCACGTCATTCACATAAAGAAGTCCTTCTATTCTATTCTATACTGCAGCCTATAAAATAAGCTACTTATGTTATGGCAAGTGAATTATTCACCTTGATGAATCAGCTGAAAGTTTTCCAAACTTCTGGTTCCTTCGATTTACGGAAACCAGGAAGGAGATGATACAATTTAATCATATTGTTTGAATTATTTTATCTCAAATTTAATAAAAAATGTAATAATGATCTTACCGTTTGTTAGCCATGATGATGAATTCGTCATTATCTGTGAGAAGTATCTCTGCCACATGAGGGTCTGGCACAACGAAGGGAAACATAGAACTACCTCCTAATTGACTTTTAACTGTTTGAATCTGGAAATGAGGAAAGTTAGAGTTTGAAAAAATTTGAGTCCACCCATTTTGATTATATAAATGATAAGTCTTCTACATGTAGTAGGCCTAGTTTCATTACGATTGGAGTCACGGACGCGGTTCAATCATATAATAAATTTTGTCCATCTCAAAGCCTTCTGGTTCTCTCAAATTTTAGCTCAAGGCGCCGAAAATAAACATTTGCTCGAAAAGCGTCCGTGACTCGAATCGTAAGTGAACACTCAAAAGTGGAAGTATATTCCATATTCCATATTCCATAATAAGGATGAAAGGAACCTATCGAATTATAAAATAAATTTGTAATGAATAATTATTTGTTTAGGAAAATTATTAGAAAACTCGTCATAATGAAAGGTTGTTCATTAATTTTGGTTCAATTTTTCCGGAAATAATAAATAATATATAGTTGCACAGAAAAATATTTGTGATCATAAAAAAATGGTGTATAACAAATCCTATATAGATTAACAGATAGATAGTAAACGGATGAAATATAGCAAGAAATAGTAACATTTATTCAATTCTAAAACATTTCTATGCCATGAAAATTTGTAAAATAGTGTTTGTTAGTTTGTTTGTATCATGTCCTGAAACATCCACATACAGTGGACAGAGGATGAGTCAACATATAGGTGTAAAAACACATGAAAAATGATCAAATATAACAATAACAATTAGCCTCTGGAAATTATTCTGATAATACCCAGAATTGTAGTGAAAAACAATTGTACTCGTAAGCTTTTTTCATTGAAATATAACTGATAATTAATAAATTATAGAAACTCCCATCAGTATATTCTCTATAATAAATATATGGCATTGAAGTGCGCTCCCATTTTTTTTTTTGAAAGTTCTTGTTTGTTTGTTACCTGAGTTGGAGTATGAGCTAGTGTGACTACTCCTGAAGATCGACAGAGCACCGATTTGGCTTCACCAACACTGGCCATGCGGAGGACATAGCGGTGTTTATTGTGCTGAGACTTCTGCTTTGTGATATGGCACAACATGGCACACACCCCACACCTCTGGCCTTTGTCTTTTAGCTCCCTGCGTCATAATAAAAAATGCAACAATAGTTTAGCAATGGAATCGCAAACAGATTTGATCATTATTTGACAAGATTGCAGGCTCATGAATTTATTCTACAATGTATTTGATCTATTCTCGTTGAAAAAAAAACATTAAGCAGAGCATATTGAAATCAATAAATAATATTTTGCATCAAAACGCTTGTCCTTATCGATATTAATTCAAAGGAGTATGAACAATCCAATTCGCATATGCCTGTTCATACTCCTTTGAATTCAGAATAATCTAATCTTAATAATTCAGCTATCAAACTATTATAACAGATAGGCTACCAGAAATGGAATAATAACAGGTGTATCATCATCATAATTTATTTATCATGAAATACACACAATAATCAATTTTCCATTTTACTGATCATTCCTAGATTCTCTTCGTCACCTTTAGTCTTGACGGGTTGCTGAGTAACTCAATTTATACTGAAGTTTCTCTCAATTACATTGAATTTCATTGAAAAAATTCCAAATGTTCTCTGAATTTGTTCCAAGTTTTGTATTGTTACCTCGTAAATAAAAAAAATCACACAAGTCCAGCCTATGTGTTATTATCATGGAATTTAATAATAATTTTTGAACTAATGATATCAAGGAGCGAGCTTCTACAAAACTAGTGGTTGGATAAAGGCTTAAATTAATGCTCAGCTCATTCAGGACAGTCGGCAAGCGGTCTCAGCACCATTTAATTCTTGCAGGAAGCTTTCAGACATTTCTCACAGAGTTAAGCATTAATAAACCGCCATCCGTCAATTTCGTTGACACCTGCTGTCATAGGCAAATAATCCTGAGGCATGGTTCATAAATATTGAACGCTTATAATATGAACTGGAATAAATTTAAATAGAAAACTGGATTATTGAATATTACTTAGATAAAAGTACCTAAATGTGATTGTTATTTACCTATGTGCTGAGAGCATTGTATACTTCATGTAATCGTTAGCAGTCTCTTCCACTGTTCTTTCTTCCAGTAGAATTCTAGGTGTCATTTTGACAAGCATTTGAGGTAACTCTGTATTGTTTTCAGCATCAAATAAACCAATCAGTGCTTCAGTATTGCAGAATTCCGGAAGTCGCAATTGCGATATACACAACCTTAAAATGAAATGATAGAATGAATGAAAATTATTTAAATTAATCCATTTTAAGCAGATAAATAGAGAATTGAATTGAAAAAAGAACAACAGGCATAAAAATTTTGAAATTTTTTCTGTTTTAGAATTCTGTCAAATAATCAATCCCACGATTTTAATTTATGATCTTATTCACTTAATGATTCACTCGTAATTACTAATTATTTGAATTTTGAATAGAATAAATTCTTCAACCTCCCAGTTGGATTTACACGTGAATTTTTTTCAATTCAATATGAGCGGTATGCAAATCTTTCTAAATTTTTTACCAGTTAGCTGTACGGTAATTCACTGATATTTCTCTTATCCAAGTAGTAGGAACTTCTTCATATATATTGTATCTATTGAATAATTTTAAAATCCATGATTTTCCATTCTTCTTCAACCATAATAATAATAATTATTATTTCCAAATAATAACTCACATTTAGCTATTTTAGGAATTACTTTTTGAATTAGATTGCAATGTATTTAAGACACTGTTGGTAGTACCGAGAATTAAGTTTTCAGTTGAGTTACATTTCTCATTTTTTCAACTATTCGTCAAAAGTATTTTATTCACCTGTCTCTGTGACCAGGAGTTTCGGTGAAGCCCAAACTCCAAGGGGAATCCAAATCACAACTTTCGAGATCTTGTTGGGGTGGACTCGATGGAAGTGAAGTGCGGTTCTGCCCGGAAACATCCACCAGACTCATGGCACGCTTGGTCCTAATAAATATAATCCATTACATTCATAATCAAATTTTATTTCCAATAATCATTAGGAATTGCGGCACGTAATCTTTAATTCTTGCTCCTATAGCCTAATTGAACTAATTGGATGAAAATTATTTAAGCATTCAATTGAATTTTATATGTGTAAGCTAACTGCAGTTAGGCTACTAACTTAATGATTAAAATATTATTTCAGGAATAAGAACAATAATTAGTTTTCTTCAAAGTTCTTAATAATAACATTTTGAATAATATTTCTTACAGTAGGCCTATTGAAATGGAACTATCAAAAATAATATTGAATTGTTCACTAATTGAGTCATAAATTTCCAACAGAGTAGAAATAAATTTCTTCAGCATGGTAATATGGTGAAATGGAAGTTATTATAGTGAGTTCCAAGCAGGCAATGTTTCAGCCTTTTGGTCCTTATAACTCTCAATCATTAATAATTATATTATAATATTCATGATGAATCTCCTCACATTAATATATGGCTCAAGTTTTCAAGAGAATAGCAAATAGATCATAGTTAGAATAATACCATTGAATAAATTTCGAAAAAATTGACTAGTGAAGTAGTATATCTCAATACATTTTAGATTCTATCTATGGATTCAGCCTACATTAGGTCTTTGTTAATTCGGTCTTCGGTCATATTTTTAGAGAGATATTGCAAACATTAAAGTAAATTGACAAAAATAAATAGCGATAAAAATTTTTAGCCTCTTTTAAATAAAAGAAAAAAATAAATTTAACAGCTAAACAAGTTGGGGTTTCTCCAGGTATGAGCAGGTATTTTTCTGCGTAAACAATTTTGGATTAAAATCATATTGAAAAATGACAGATTTTGTGTGAAATTTAAATGATATAGAACAAAAATAAACACAGCAATACCGGACATCTATATTATTGTGAACTGAATCCAATAATATTCAATCGATTGATCAATTAATATTCATATTCAATTCAATATATATATTCATATATCAATTTTCATATTCAAACTCACCTATACATTTGAAATTGTCTGGCATCGACGTGCAATCTGGAGTTACCCGAAATATCCAGGAACTGTAGCTTTTTCGGAACTAATGTGGCCAAATTAACACGATCGAGTTGGTTGTGAGCAATATCCAGCACCTGGAAAATAAAAGTCGTACAGCATAGAGAGAATGATGATTTTATAATATTATGTCATTAACTTGATACATAACTCACCGAAATTAAAATAATAATTATTTTTATTTCTCAAGTACCTAGTCCCCAAATCACACTCATGTAGCTTATAATTAGCCTATACACACTGTAAAGTCTTATTGATTCAAACGTCTACCAATAGCGGTGCTTCACCGTTAGTATGAATACTGTTGCTCTGTACTTTAAGTTTCAGTTTACCAGAGATTGATAATGGTGTAACAACCGAAACCGGTATCTCGATTTTTTAATAAATCAGTGGTTTGACAACGTCTTGTCTTTTCATTTAATCTTATTGATTCTTTTAATCAACAATCGTTCATCGTGTAACGTGGAATGGTTCTAATTTGAATTAAAAAAATAATAATTTGAATTTGAAATTTGATAACAATAGAATAATTTAAATGAAATAATAAAATATTATTACGGTATTTGTCTTACCCTTAGCGCTGAGATGCCGGAGAGACTAGGACATGACCGTAAATGGTTGGAGTGTATTCTTAAAACCCTCAAGTGTTGTAATTTGACTATATTTCCGGGTAGGTACTGTATTTGATTGCCTGATATGAGAAGCTCTTCCAATTCATTCCATGCAGAAACGCAACTGTAACAGATTGTGTGATAGAGCAACAGAGGTAGGGTGTGGATATGATTCAATTTCAAAATTTCTATATTGGATATGTTAATTCACACAGGGTGTCCACAGAGCGGGAAAAGCGGGAATTATACGGGAATTTTATTTGTGCTGAAAATAAGCGGGAATTATACGGGAATTTTGTCTAGGTGCGGGAATTGCGGGGATTTTTTCCTAACTAGCTAAATTTTCAAAAATAAAGTTGAATTAATCTCATTCTGAACCATTTTACACGACACTGGAGTCAATAATTTGAATATTAGTTTTACTATAAACTACTACCACATTCGAGTAGTAGTTTGAAGTTAAACTAATATTCAAATTATTGATTGAAGACGCAATGTCGTGTAAAATAGTTCAGAGTGGAATATTTACTAGCAGTTCGTAATAGAAAACTTAGATGAGTTGAATTAATCTTTGTTATGGATGGTTATCGATACACTGATGTTTACTGTTCGATGTTTTCCACTAATCAATGTTGAATTGAAAAGCTCCTCCTAAACATACCAAGTGGTGATCAGAAAATTATGATTGCTGAGGTTTGAACAGTAGGGGGGACTTGGGAGACAACCAAATTTTTCATTCATTTCATAGTATTTTTATCTGAATAGAAAAATTGTTCAAAATGCCAATTGAGACTAATCTCGACTTTTTTTCTACATTATACACGACCACAGATTCCATGTCAAAATAATCATTGGATGTATAGGTTGATTAAAAAAGAGCGCCGGTTCTAATATTATATCAAATAAAGAGGTTTATTCTAGCGAAAAATTGAAAATGAATACATCATAATGTTCATCTTTCTTTCCGGTTTTATGACGTCAAGCATGTGGTCTCCTCTACTGCGCTGACACGCTTCAACTCTGTCTCTGTCCTCACTATTACTGCACTAAAAGTTTCCAGTTCCATTTCGCCGTCACCCGTCGAACTCTCTCCATCATTCATTGATGTTTCGGGGTTTACATACACCAATGACTTGAACTGACCCCAAGATGAAAGTAACAAGGCGTCAAATCACACGACCTTGTTGGCCAATTTGATGGATTATCGGCGAAATGGAAGTTGAAACTTGTATACATTATTGATGCGTACCAGTATAATAGAGGAGGTCACGTGCTTGACATGATTTTTCAAGCATGAAATTAGAAAGAAATTCTAACATTTTGATGTATTCATTCTCAATTCTCATATTTCGTTAAAATAAACCTCTTAATTTGAAACATTGAAACTGGCATAAGTAATTATTTGTCAGTTGTCACCCTTAATATGACTCATAAAGCAAGATGGAACTATTCATGAGAGTCCCCTCCCATAATTATTGAAAGCACTTCATTCGCTTATTATAATAATAATAAGAAGAATCCTTTAATAAGAATTCTGTAGGTATCTATTAGCCACTGAATTCTAATGTAACAGCCAAGAGTATCCTAATCTAATTATTATTCATTTATGTGTGATGTGTCTGCATCTTAAGGTTGGTTGCTAGGCGAAGTTATTACAGAGAAGGTTAATAATTAATATGCTCCATAACTGCCTCATATTGAGCAAAATTGAAAACGGGTGGGGGAGGCTAGAAAATGACGTAGTTCAGATCAGAACTCCTTGAACCGTGCGCATGCGCTAGTATTTTAGCGATAAGTATCACAATTATGTTTTTGATTTGATCTTCATCATTTTTCGTTTCCCCACCACTTTTCTAGTTTTCTCAGATCGGAATAACCTATTTTGTAATAGCCTTGGTTGCTAGGGCTTGTAATGTTAGTCATAAACGCTATGAACTTCTTTCAAATAGGTGACAAGAATGTAAGCAAAGCGAGTGAAACCTACCCTTATGAGTACATTCACCAAGAAACTCATAAGTATACATAGCTTATAAGCTCATAGCTCATAGTTTATAGCTTATAAGCTCATATTATCATCACTCCTATCCTAATCAAAAATCATTCCTTCAATTGATTTAATTAACTCTCTTATTCAAAATAATAAATTAATGGTGAAATAATTTCCCTGTGAATAATTACATTAGCCTCCTAGAGAATTCAACTGTTCAGTTTGTACTTCTTTCCATGAAAATTGATGCAATTCAACAATATAATAAAATCTAATAGTTGATAATGAACTTCAGAAGAAATGTCATGCAAATCAAATTAGCTACAGTAGCGTACTGGGTCAAGTCCCCCTAAAAAGTTGGGTTCAAGTCTACCAAAATGGAATATTTCATAAAAAAATCAATGAATCAATATTAAATTTACAATATTAATATTATACTAGTTTGTAGCTCAAAATAGGCTACATATAATTGATAAAAAATTCAAAATGACTTCTTAGTTTACATAAATATTGACAAACTTGATAAAAATTAGGGAATAATAATCATCAATTAGAATCTCTATATATTACTATATAAATAGACAAAGGACTTCTGCAACTGCAAATATTGACCAATGTTCTAAATAGCAAGCGAGATGCATTGGATGAAACGGTTCAAAAAACTGTGCCCGGACCGGGAATCGAACGCGGTACCCCTCGGTTTCCTACCGAGTGGATTAACCCACTTGCCCACCAGAGGCAGTTCTCCGGACAGTTTAGATGTTAGCCTAACCGGCTAGGTATCAAAGATGGAAGATTTATTAGAAATCTGTCCGGGCACAGTTTTTTGAACAGTTTCATTCAATGCATCTCGCTTGCTATTTAGTACATTGGTCAATATTTGCAATTGCAGAAGTCCTTTGTCTATTTATATAGCAATATATAGAGATTCTAATTAATAATTATTATCAATTATCCAGCAGTTGATAAATTTCTAATGAAGAATTGGGGAGTCCAGAATTCACTTTGATGCAGTGAAAAAAATTAATTGTCTTCTACAGTAGCCTATTATTACAGTATATTTCCAATCGCAATAATTATTGCATGATTGCTTGTCACTGTGAGTCATTGTCACGTTAAATGGCAGTCAATGATGCCAAAATAATCACTTAAAACTCTCCCATTTATAAGAAATTGGGTACAGTAATTTATAAACTTGTATTGAATTATACCTTTATTTATATAAGATGAAAAAAATTGTAAGATAATTTGAAAATATATAGCAATAAACAATTAAACAGGACATAAAATTGATATTTACAAAACAATGTTATATGAGACATTTCTGGCACTGCCAACATAAGATAAACTTGTGTGTCTCACACATGAGACATGTCGTAAGATAAACTATATTTTGTCCTCAAAAAATGAAAACTTTTCCGAAGGTGGACTCCCGCACTCCCCTTAATTTAGGGGGAAGCACCATAACTCGCATGATAACTAGAACTGTATAGGCTTAATTACTACTCGACTAAGGCAAAAATTTGCTACCAGCAAGTTTAAAAGCAAATGGCTGAGTTGAAATTAGTTGAAAAAAAACACGCAAGGCGTGAAATTAATTGTGAGGAGGAAATTGCATTCTCCTAAATAAAGTTTTTGAAGCGATATGAGTAAACAGCAATACATTTACTTTCAAAATGACACATTCAGAAAGATACTCAAGATGATATTCACATTGTTATTAGGGCTATGTAGCCTCTTGTAAATCAATAATCAAACGAACTTGAAATTGACTTGAATGTTCAAAACTAGTTGTGGGGGGAAATAAACCTATTTTAAGGGTAGGCGTAGGCCTACTTTGATTATTAACTTATTGATTTATCCATATGTATGAAATTGATAACTTGAATAAGAGGCACTTGTATCAATCATTGAGTGAATGATCTTCATTGTGTACACCCACTCCAGTATAATATATTTAAAAATATGTATTTTCGACCCTTTTATGAGGAAATATTCATAAAATTAAGTTCTTTTATAGTATATCCGAGTTTAATAAAAATCGGGAAAAATGTAGAATTATAGCGGGAAAAGCGGGAATTATACGGGAATGTTTTGAGCGTGATTTTGTGGACACCCTGAGTCACTACTTAGCATAGGTATAATTATTGTTTGGTAGGTACCATATTAAGAGAATAGTTCGCTATAAAACGCAATAATGAAAAAAGCTGCACATTTTATATTTGAAACTAATATGAATTTCACCTACCTTAGAAATGCAAAGTGGGATAGTGAAGGAGAACTTAATATTACAACTTATTTGTTATATATTTGTTATATATAAAAATATTGTTATATAAACTGAGCTATCTGCTGCTCCAAATTTCAAAATTTAGTAGAAGACTAGAAGTAAGAGGTTTTCGACTCTATATACAATAGCCTACATTATCTTTTTATGTAATACACAAAACACAATTTTGTCAAAAGTCCTGTAAGAATCTTTATTTTATAAACATAATTTTCATTCATAAAAAATCAAAATATCTTGGCCTATACAAAAATGAATGAATGACTTTCTTACCTGTCAGGAAGATGAGTAATACTATTGTAAGCTAAATGAAGAGATCTGATGTTTCGAAAATGGGACAGAATAGAGATAGAGCTGAGAGAGTTACAAGACAGGTAGAGCCTTTCTAGTTGATGGTTCTCTCCAACAATATTTGGTAACATGGTCAAACAGTTGTTTGTTATGTTGAGAACTCGCATCCTGGAAAGAAACATCATATTAGACAAATGTTGGTCAAATAAATAAAAGTTGCGGGGATTATCAAGGCAACAGCTATTCTCAATCTCCTGATTAGTGGGGACGTGGGAGAAGAATCTTAAATTGATCGATAAATATCATCATTGATACATTGATGATTGATAAGAACTTCTTATTCAGTAGTTCTTAATTATCATCAATGTCTCAATGATAATATTCAGTGATATATTAAGTCATAAATAATTCGTATCCAGTAGGTTTTATTAGTAGCTCTTATTGATCATCAATGTCTCAATGATGATATTGAGTGATATATCGACTCATTACGTATTTTCCCCACTAAACAGGAAACTATAAGTTCAAAGCATAACAACTAATGTATCAAAGGTAATCAACTGCTTTGATTCATTCAAAATTTAATATGGTATGGAAGTCGACAAATTTGGAATTGACAAATCGACAATATGGAATTGACAAATCAAGATACTGGTATAGGATAGAATGAATACGATATAAGACATTTCAATATAATGCAATGCCTCTCAATTCGACTATTTCAAATAATTTTGAATCACCATATTATTATCGCTTACTAAATCGTATTGTGTAGCCTATGCTCTTGAACCGTGAACACTCATCTGATTAGGTAACTATATAGCCCAAGTGTTTGTGAAAAAATGAAAAACAAGTGACAGTGAAATGAGCTACAAAATGAACGGTACATTCTGCTTTTTAGAAAAGAAAAGTCTTTGACGTAAACCTATTTATTGGACGTAAACCATTCTATTTAGTATATTTTGTACATTGAATAATTATTGTAAGCGCACCTGACAGATGCCAGGAAGAAATGCTCAGGCAGTGCAGTGATGCGATTGCTCTGTAGGAAGAGCTGCTGCAGCGGAATCTGGCGGATGACGGCGGGCAGCGCGGACAGCCGGTTGAAGCTGAGCTGCAGCGTCTGCAGACAGGACAGCTCGTTGCAGAACAGGTGATCGGGCAGGCTGCTCAGCTGGTTGTGGCTGGCGAACAGCGTGCGAAGGTGCTGGCATCCGGCTATCCATTCCGGAAGCATTTCCAGTTCGTTGCTGGCAAAGTGAATAAAACACTGATAACTTTACAATGGTTTTCAGAGCTGATACAAATATCATATTAAAAAAAACACACACAAATGATTTTACAGAGTGGCACATACCGGTTAGTCCCGCTGCACACAACACAATTTTTGGACGTCTGATGCTGGGTTTTTCCAAGCACACTCAAAGTTGAGGGACCCTCAAATTTTTATGAACAGCTGACATTTTCTATGATAAGTATAGGAAATGTAGTAAACTTGAGGGTCCCTCAAATTGGAGTGTGCTTGGAAAAACCGGGCATGAAGATGGGATGTATAATTTCGATACAAATTTAACATCCAAAGAAAAGAGGTACCGTAACATATAATATAGGCTTATTCATTACAATAGTTATGCAATTCAAAACGACTGCAATTAGCTTAGATATGCTACTATACCTCTCCCAGAAATCTAATTTTCAATAGAATGAGTCAATTTATTTATTTGATGATAATAAATTATAAGTGTGATATGTTATCCTTGTAGCTGAAAGCTATTCATAAGATATATTCAGGATATTAAATATTATATTACATTTAATAACAATTAAATGGTTGTTTTGTTTTCATCATAATGGATCTATCTGATTATATTATTTTCAATTTTTTTTAACTGTTTGTTCTGTTACTTCATTGCACCATAGAACAATAAAATCAATAAAAAAGGAATAGTTCAATTCATCGAATCAAGTAGGTAGCCTACCTAATTCAATTATCTCTGACAAAAGGGTGGAGAAAGGATTATTCGTTGAATATGCCGGCAACATCCACAGATCTTTATAGATGTATTATATTAATTTATACTACGAGTATAATAATATATTATTATATTTCTTATAAATTGAAATACGGTAGTGAATTAAATTGATTTTGCTAGAATTGGATGATAAACTTACTGAAATTGGCTAATAACATAGTTCATACGTTATTATAGGATATTTTTACAGTATGGATGTTATATATTATTTTCTATCTTTTTTCACATAATTATGATATTTATTCTATCCGCTTAGCTATTTTTCCAACTTGGCTACGGTATGTCAAACGCTTTTTGTGATTCTTGCGTGAGGATAAATTTACTCATAGATATTATACTCAAAATAATAGCCTACTACGTGTTTGAAAAAATGTTGATTTCATATTACTGTACTTACTAAGAAATGTCTAGATGGTTCAGATGAGATGGTCGTGGCGTAACAATAAGTTTTTTGAGCTCTGAAAAAAATATTAGTTATTAATAATTTAAATATTGTTTTTTTATGATTTACAGATACGAATTTATTAGTTGCACATTGAAATTGTCTGAGAAAAGATTAAGTACTTTTCCTATTCCATTGAAAATCTTGGAGTTGAGTTTTGTAGAATTGTAGGCAGTAGTTGTTGAACAAAGTAGGTTTACTTAGGTCAACCGCTAGTTGTTGAACACACCTTTTTCTTGCCTTGTTACTTGAAAAATAATTTTTTGTATGACTAAAGCTCACATACAGACAAAAAGTCTTGTGAGCAACATGTTCTGTTGTACTATGCTAAACTGTCTAGGTAGGCTATTGTGTTCTGTAAACGATGGGAATAATAAATAAATTTGTATTTAACTGTTTCAATTCTCGATAGAACAATCTCGGCTTGGAAAACTTACTGTTGTTTCCTGCTATAAGAGACTGCAGAGAGCTACCATTGAGAGATAACTCTTGAAGTTGGTTTTTAGAACACTGGACATTCTCCAACTTGTCCAAAGCACTCAAGTCCAAAGTTTCAATAGAGTTCTCACTCACATCTAGGTGGGTTAAATTCTGAAACAAATAATAGAAAATCAGAGCGAACTGGAAATTTGAGGAGTTCTAATGTGTTCAACACGAACTCATCATGCAACACACTTCTCAGGAACAATGTATAATATTTTAATACTTTTCGAGGATAACCATTATAATTATTTTTTGGGGGAAATCTCTAGATTCATCCGTTAAGCTAAGGCTTGGATGACGTAAATTGATTAAGTAAAAAGTGTTCTACTGATTATAAAGTAGCTCAAAGATACTTCTTTTGCTAGGATTCAATAACAAACTAAAAACTATATATTGCTTCAGGGCAAGTTGAAATGATAATAATAATAATTATAGGCACAATATTCAAATCATTAGCCTTTTACTGAATGAATAGAATAATGGAGAAGTGTTTTATTCCTCAATATAAGAGCAACAAATTATACTAATACTCAATACGGTACGTAGTTCTCGGTCGAAGTGAGTAAAAAATTGGAAGAGGAATTAGTAAAATCAAATTTAATTAATTTAGAAATATTCACTTTTTGTACAGTGCACTATCATGTCACTCACATATTTATGTAAATACATGAAGGTCCCATTAAACAAGTGATTGAATCATTTCACTTGAGGAGATCGTTTTGAATTTGATTACTCCCATGCTGGGATATTATAGTACTGTAATTGTATGTTAGCGTTCGAGTTTTACTACTATAAAGGGTGAAGTCTTTGGAATAGTAGGTTACACTTCCACAGTGGTAACTGGTAGCTATTGTTATGAGAAACAAATTGTATTATATTACCATACCTGATAAAGAGATCCTATAAGTGTAACGCTATCTTCATTGAGACTGTTTATTTTGAGAACATTGGATGAAGATGTTTTCGAGTTCAAAGGAGGCAAGAAATCCCTTAATCGTTGAACTACAGCTCGATAGTCACCCACTTTGAATTTCAACTGGCTATAAATCTCACTTTTCACTTCCTCTCTTTGCAATCCCATTTTTTGTCTCACAATCCGTTCATTTTGTCACCAAAATAAAGTGACAGTTTTTAAAACTATTAACTTTTTTTCTAGTACAATTGATTAATCTTTGTCTAATCAGATCTCGAGTGAAAGTAAAATACGGTACCTTCTTCTTCCTCCAGAGAGAACCAGAGAAGATTACTTGTCAACTAGGAGAGGATATTTTTCAACATCATAATTACTCTTCATATACTCTGTAAATTAGAAAATTCTTACACCTACAATGACTGTAATCTGCTAGTAAATACGCTAATAAATTTAAAAAGCTTTACTGTTTTGATGGAACAGCAATATGGTGTTTTTTAAAAGCCATGAAATACAGTATTATTATATTCAATTCATCGAACATAGTGGAATATGAATTTGAACATGAAGTTTACAGCTTCAGGTTTTGCAAATCAAGTAAGTTTTATAAACTTTATCTCTATATCATTTTGAAATAATCTCCCTTCAATATCTGTCTATATCAAGGACTCATTTTATAATCTATATCTATATAAGCGAAATGGCACTGATTGACTCACTCACTGACTGATTCATTCATCACCAGAACTAAAAATCCACAGAAGCGAATGCGTTCAAATATGGCAGGCATGTTCAGTTGGACGTTTAGACGCGCGCTAAGAAAGGATTTTGAAAACTTTTCAAGGATAAGCCAAATATTTTAGTTTTTCTAGAGTTTTTTGGCGTTTTCCTCATCTTTTCGAGAACCAATCCGTAGAAAATGATGATATTTGGTGGGCAGGTTCAGATAAGGTCTAGAAATGTTGTTTTGAAATATTTTTGCAATCCGTTCAAGATTACGCCAGTAATCAGGTTTTCAAAATTGTTGATGTGTTGCGGGTTGCATATATTCCGCCTTGATACGACCAATCCTAACTGTAAATTGAATGGTTCAGCGAGAATATAGATGAATTAATTTGGAAGATATTGAATCAAGTTTCACACTATGTCCGATATACTTCCCAAGGTTACGCTTAATATTAGCATTTTAATATTTTTTTGAATTTTCGGAGTTTTTCTTAGGTTTTTCTAGAACAAATTGGCAGAAAATGTTGAAATTAGGTAAACAGGTCCAGATTAGGTGTAGAAATTCTGTGCTCAATAAATTTCAAATCCCTACTGAACGGAATTTGCAGACATGCGAAGCGAGCCTGTTTGTCTCAGCTGACACTGACAGAGGTTTTGCAGGCGAGCGAAGCGAACCTGTTTGACTCACTTACACTTCATATACTGGCGGGGGTCCAGGGGGCGGAGCCCCCTGGCTAGGCGGAGAAGGCGAGCGAAGCGAGCCTGCCGGCTAGTTATATATACTATTATTCAAGCCTAGATAAATATTGAATCTTCAATATATCAATTGCTAAATTTAGTCGTTTATAGCCAATCGATATTCTTATTGTGACATTTCATGCATTCTTGTGCAATAAGGATGAAAACTATTCTTGTATCCTATTACATAGAAGTTGACGTATCTGTTTATATAGTAAATATGAAGCCAACAATGTATTGTAATACTTGATTCGATTATTTTACAAGCCTCTTTTATATTACTATATCTCTCACTGTAATTTGTATTTTATTTCTAAATTAAGCACTCTGAAACACACATTCGAATCCACTTTATTATAAATGAAATCCAAGATGCACCAAGACCAACTGCGAACAGTCACTTATGAAAGACCGGTTGGAACTGAGAGTAGTTGGGTTTATGCGTATCGAGAGGAGCAGGCGCTATTCAAATTCGGAGATGGGAACGGAAACGCGTCACTTTCTAAAGTAGCTGATGAAGAATCGTTAATCTCAGAAGTAAAGGTGTAGGCGTGGGAGAGGGGAATCTGGAAGACGTTCTAAAACAGGGCACTATGTAACAACTAGGAAATCACATCGCACCGGCTAAAATATGATAATGAAGGAATGGGAACGCATCCGTGCACTCTGATCTGTTTACATGGAAAATAAGAAGCCAACATTCACTTTTCTCAGTCAGATTAGGAGAGCAGTACAACATGGAAAATGGATTAGACCGCTCAATTCTGGACGATGGTCTAATTTTCCAAATTAGATAGTTTTCGATTCCTATCCATTACAATTCCCAATAAACGTCCTTTCAAAACTTTTTATTGCATTCCTTTTGAACAATTGTTTTTGTTTGACCTTGAGAGTTCTCTTGAGATTATTTCTTCTTGACAGGGCCGTAGACAGACGGGGTTTTTCGGGTCATTTGCCCGGGGCCCGGGACCACAAATTGTTGGCAGGGGCCCGGAAAAATTGGGTTAAATTTTTTTTAATCAATCATACAAGTCCATATCAATTAACCCATGAAAATTATCTTTTTTTTCAATTGGAATTGAATTGGACTTGATTTCTTGAACTATACAACTATTAATTTCAAACACACATTTCTTAAAAACTGGAATAAATTTCAAAACTCCATGGATTGAATAGTATTTAAAATAATAATATTACTATTTATTCAGGCCCAGTAAGTCCGTCCTAAGTGGTAATCTGGCAGTCGCCAAGGGTCCATGAGCTCAGGCCCCAGAGATCTAATAGCTCTCTTTTCCCGGTTTGAAGCTGTTAAATTGATATATTATTTATTTATTTCAAAATATATATGATACTAACCAGGGCTTGATTTCAGGGGGTATGCGTGGAAGCGGTGCTCCCAACATACCTTTTTTCTCAAGAAAAAAACTTTAGAAACACGAATAATTTTTGATTTTCGGTTTTTATTTTCAATGTTATTTTTGTTAGTCACTAATTGTAAAATGTTTAATAACTTCGTATTTAATTAGAACATAATATTACATGTTATTGTAAAGAGTTGTTATTCCAACAATCATGTTTTATTCTTAACCACTTAACGGTTGACTTTTGTACTTTATTCTTAACCTGTTTTAAAACTTGAGGAAAACTTAGACCCATGTAGATTATACAGTGTTGTTGAAATGGTAAAAACCATGCCTGGTCGAAAAAAACATTTTGATTTTTATTCATTTTTTAAAATTGTATTATTAGTTTTATAAAAAACAGCTACAATCCTACAAAACATTGCCCCGTTTTGCTAAAAACGCTCCAATTCAAGTGTAATTTTTTAAAATTTTCCGTGGGAGGAGTTCCCAGACCCCTCTTCCCCTGGGGGGTATTCCATAACCCCAGACCCTCCCGTGAGCCAGTTCACCCACCGCTCCCATATCTCTTTTTTTCTAGAAATCATGCACTCATACTACCTACTTTTACAAGCTCACTTTTTGTAGGTACAACTTCAAGAATCCTTCATGTTGATTTTTTGCATTGTATTGTATCACATCTTTTCAACCCTTTCGAGAATAGGACCTAAAAAATGGGGAAATTTTATATATTTCTGCTTTGAAGGGGCCCGGTCAGGTGATTTTGCCCGGGGCCCGTAATTCCTGCTTCTTGACAATGATAGTGCACAAGTATATTTGAAAAATTGTCGATTTGCTGGTTGTTGTCGATAAGTGTAGTTGATTTGCAGGAAAATGGTATTTGCAGCAATTCGAAAACGGAAACATAAAAATGAGGTTGTTATTATTTTAGAATAAAATTTTTAAAACTCAATATTGAGTTCGACTCGTCCTCTGAGAGATTAAGGTGTCACTGGGATCGAGTTAGTTCGTGATCAAGTTGAAGTAATTCACATTAATAACAGGATAACAGCAGAGCATCGTACTACGTACTCGAAATGTATAGAAATGTGAATATTTGGAAATGTGGGAACAAGCATGATGCTTTAATTGTGTAATGGAGAGTTTTTAAATTAAAAATAACGTTATAAACTCATAATGCGAAATCTCAAGCTCTCATGGCTTGCTAGGTTATAATTACCGGATTATAACCTATTATATACCTCCAATACTTTGAGAGATAATTATCATATTTCTCATGCATTACTACGAGGACATCACTACACAGCTCACCATTCGATCTCCAAATTTGAAAAATTACGTCCTAGTTGATTGAGTGATACCGATTTCCATATAATTCTTTAATGGTAAAAAATACTTTCAGAAACTGATTTTAAATTGCATTCAACATTCAAGTGAACATTAATCATTATGCATGCAAATTTTGACAATTATAGCAGTTAAGTTAGTAAATAATGAAGCTTCATGAATATTCTGTCTTCCACATCGACATCATCCACTCGAGTTTACATTATTTCAGTAAGCAACAGATGAGCAGATGAGATGGAATCTCCGGAACTACGCTTACGGACATGTTGTATAGGCAAAACAAATTGGAATTACATCATATCTGAATAGTGCAATATCTCTATTGACACACGTTTTCTCTTTTCCAACAGTTTTCCTGCTTTAATAGACTTCCACATTGTTAGCTAATAATCTTGAGAAGAAAACGATTGACAGCCTCTACAACTTAATTGATGAGCGATTCTATGTTCTTGTATAATCAAAGATTGATCGAGCATGAGAAAATACCTGTTCGGTTCATCTCTTTCCATCATTCAAGATACACTTAGCTTCATCAATATTGCATCACACTCGACATTGTTTTAATGGAGGTGCATCAATTGTCATGTACATCTTTTAATACATACTTTCAGCCAAGAGCATCTATGATTGATTCAAACAATAAATAGATGAACAATCGAATATACATAATTAGTAAACGGGCATTGTTGTAGGCTGGCACATGTATGCTCTTCGTTAATTGCAATCTCTCAAAAGATTTCCAGCACAAGATTTTCAGGGTTGATGCTTGTTACCAGGAATTTATGGTTAGAAAGAAATTTTCTGGCTGGAAACTTTTACTTCATATTATAAGTCAGCCTAGCCTGGTATATCTCAATCTTTGCATCATCGGTGGATCCAATTTCGTCTGTCAATTATTTCATTTTATGAAATAAATAACTCATTCATTTTTCTGATGAGGCAGAGTTTGTAGAGTACCGTAATATCCTCTCTACGTTTCTACGCTTAATCACAAAAGAATCAATGTCAACAAAGTATCAAAAGTATTGCGATTAACCCTCGATAAAACTTACTACCGTACAGAGCTATAAACTTGGGGGCAGATCCAAGATCGAATTCATAAATTGACTTCTATTGATAAATACATCAATTAAATTTTCTTTTAGAACAAAATTCGACCCACAATAATAATTCAGAATGGATTCATAATTATAGAATAATGAAGAATAATAAATTTTATTCAATATAAGTAAGTTTAGTGGTTGAAACTTTGAGCTATCAATTGATTAGTTTTTTTATTTCTCGTGTGTATGTGAAAGTAATGGTAGCGAAAACTAATGAAAACAAACTCAAACCAGTCTATTCATCATGGAAATCAAGATTCATCCTTTTAATTAACAATAATTAATAAAAAGACCACTCGAGAAAAAATCCACTTGAGAAAATCAAGTACCAAAATTCAAGTTTCTCAAAAAAATGTTTTGTAAGCATTGAGAGACAAAGAACATTGACATTACAATTGTACAACAAAAAGTATAGATGAGCTCAGGATGAGAACTTGGAACTGAGGAATATTTTTTGAGAGCTCATTTCAGCCCCCTAAATGACACTGCGTGTCAGAATGTTTAGAATTTAATTGTAGGAAGGAAAGTCAGAGGAAACAGTTCATAGGGAAGGACCATTATGCAGCAAGGCCAGCGCTGGGCTGGCACTGCGTCGTCAGGCATCGCTGCTACCGTCGCCAGTAAAACACTCATTTCAGTCTATTACGATACTCAACGTTTCGCAGCTCTGACCGAGTTAATTACCTGAATGAAGAAGATCTGTATCTTCACCGTTACATCGTCTACATCTTGCTGTGATCCTAAACCACTTCACGGCCAGCACACATTTTTGACTTGAGATTAAAAGTTTCTCTACTTGAAAAAAATTCAATTGTTATTGCTCACGTATATAAGGGGTTTCAAATGGAAGTTCAAAGTGTGAAGTTTCGTGGTATGATGATATTTTGTAATATTTAAGTAATGATTGTTGTAAATTAATATATGAGATCCACCTACACATATAGTTGACCAAGTCGACTTGAGCCGTGTAGTCAAACCTCAAGTAGAATGAATTTTCCTATTACAAAGAGTATTATATTGTACAAAACTAAAAATATTCTAGATTAGAAGAGTTCACCAGTTTACAGGGAAGTAAATTACATTTCTTGAAAAATACCAATTCATCGGTAGAGTTGAGTAGGTTGATTTAAGAAGGAAATGGAGTAGGCAGAATGAAACTTTCCATGCTATGTATCTTTATGACATTTACAGACAGCTATAAAAAAACTGTCCAAAAATAATTAAAGTAGAAGAGATTTGTGAAAAGATTTTGAGTTTGAAGTTAGCGTATTCCCCCACAGAACTTGTATACCTGAACTATTGTTGAAAATTTTGTTCTGTCTTGGATTATTATTATCTATTATAAATGAGATTTAGCTACTGTATATTGTTCATGTGCTAATCAGAACTTAATAACGGAAATGTCACAAAAATACGTATTTCATCATTATTATACAGTTTTTCAGGACGAATGTGCAATACTTCTCAGGCTGACTCCTTACACAAATTAGTGGAAAAATTTCTACAGGAAATACCATCAGAAATGCTTTGTTACGGAGGTAACAATGGTGGAAAAATTATATTTCTACACAATTACGGTCATTCGAATTTTTCTTTAGAATATAATTCTCTATAACCTCTACTGACAAGTTTGTTTTCATATTCAATCATAACTCGTTGACCTGTTGACCAGTTGTGTTTCTTATACATTTTTCCTATTATCTCAATAACCGTTCAAGTTGGAAACTTCTAACTTATTTTATTGAATTTCTCAGGTAATTCTAGATTAATGATCGAAGAATGACACTTTATTCATACTTCGATAGAACTACTTGAATTGGGAGGAAAAAATAGGCCTAGCCTGTGCTATTCCTCTCCTAAAAATTTTTTCATGAAGTCAATATAGGTCAACTAAGTCAATAAGGTAGGCTGACTGCCTGTATGGAGTCTGAAAAAATTAAAAATAGAGATTTTTGAGAGATGTAAATTTTACATCATTGATATTTGGTTATTTCGGTAACAAAGTATTTCTGTGGGTATGTCCTACGGAACTTTTTCACTACTTGATGAAAGGAATCAGCATGAGAGATATTGCACATTCCTTCTAAAACACTCAGTAGCCTACCGGTATACCGTAATGATATTTGTAATGAATGTATGTTGTTCATTACTTATTCAAAGATTCATTCATGAGCACATTCATTGGAAATCATCAAAATTTGAGTTTTTTTTACTGCGGATGATGCCGATGCCTACATAAGCATTTTAGCTTGTGCTTGGGTAATGGATAATGAGTGCGAAGGTGATTTATGAGATGAAAAACAGCCATGCCTACTCGGCCTCGAACCCTGACCAGGCAGCGCTAGCGGACTGAAGGCTATAACGCCCCAGCCCACTGCGACAACAGGGCGCAGTAGCAACATTACTTGACAGTGATAAATTGTAATTAAAATGAAAAACTCACCCCATAGTTTCCAAGGATGATGGATCCTTTGAGGAGGTTGGCCCTAAGATTGATGGAGCGAAGGTCTTCTCCAACGTCTGCATCGGCATCTCTTACTCCTTCGCCAACATCCTATTCAATAATAAAGCATTGAATAAATCCATTTTGGAAATATTAAATAAATTAAATACTATTAATAATCAGATATAAAGTATGACTTGACAGTGCTTTCCAAGTTCTATTGAATTTGTTGAGTGTCATCCCTTGAATAGAAGGCTTAATGTGTATAGTGGTTATTTATTCATATGTAATAACAACAATATTATAAGATATTTAGTAATACGGAATATCATGCATGCCAAATTAAGTCAAGAATAGTCTTAATTCCTATTGTGATGCTAGCTTGAGTACAACTTTGAGGGGACATTAAATTTTAGTGCATTTTGATTGTTAAAATTCAAATAATTGTGAAATTTATGAGTAGAAAGATTATTATTATTATTATTATTACCCAATTCAATTTATTTCCCATTCACAAAATACAAAAAAATCGCATTACAGGAATTTCAATACACATATACAGGAAATATATTATTTCCTCACATAGACTATTGACTATGGACTAAAGTCCTGCGTGAGGAAAGAATTCTCCTCTAATTTTAGTTTGAAAATAAAAATCCTGTAGAATACTCATCTAATATTATTCTTACATACACAATCACTTAAGTGGGAATAAGAAAAAATAATAATATAGATTTGATTTTTAAGAACCGTGCATGATATCATGAGGTTTTTTATTAGAGAAAATGTACAATAATATTATTGTTATCACATGTATTATGATAAAATATCTTCTATAATTTTGAGAATAGTTATTGCTCAGAGTGCTGCATGACAGTATCGAAATTTACTGTTGTATAAATGTTGAAAGACCTATATCATTATATTATATCAAAATATGCATTGTGATGGACTTAAACTAAGAGAAAGGCTTCATTTTTTGGAGAGAACGAATGAGTTTCTCAATAATTATGTAGGGTATGTAATGAATAGTCACTAGTGTGGAAGAAACAGTTCATGAAAATCATACGATTCATACCCTATAGTGGAATGGATAAATTTTCAAAATGTTTCTCACCAGAAGTGTTAGCTCTCGCATTGCCGGATCGTTTTGTAGGAATGCGGGAAGAGAAACGAGCTTGTTGTGGGCAAGGCTGAGCGTCCTGAGCCGAGGATAAGCACCGCGCCGTCCTGGCAGCTGCTTCAGCCCATTACGATCCAGTCGCAGTTCTTCCAACCTGCAAATATCATGAAAAGAGTAAAGGGGTGGAACTGGTGCTTTACTAGATCCAATCGAAGTTTAAATCATGACTCTTTATCCTTGAAGGATGCGATGTGTAGCCTACTAGAAAATAAAATTGTATTGAGCATAGTAAAAACTACGACATAATTTAGTTATGCAAATTATATTGAAAGTTAATTATAGATAGATATTCTGGGGAATGCTAAGAAAATTGGAACACTCATCTTTCCCAGACTCTTCGAGTCTAATGAGCTTCCAATGCAAGCATGAGAGTATGAACCAGAAGAGAATGAATCTATATCTACAATAGACTAGAAGAAGGAAGAAAGCCAGGAACGCAATGGATGAAGGAACCGATAGAACATTATTCTTGTAAGAATGGATGATGAATCGATCGGAAATTACTATTGATATTGATAGTTTTATAATTATTGTTACATAAACACTAAATCATTCAACAGAACATGTGTGGATAGAATTGGTCTAGCCTATAAAAGGTTTTGCGGTTTGTGGTCCACAACAGATTATATCTTATTTCATTGTCAAATACCGCAAAGCATTTGATAATAGCAATCCACTTGAATCTTCTCAAGTTTTACTTGAATCTTTGAAAAAATTTTACTAATCTATATCTCTATACATTATATAAAAGCGAAATGGCACTCATTCATTCACTCACTCATCAGCAGAACTAAAATTCTATCGAACCGAATGCGTTCAAATTTGGCAGACATGTTCAGTTGGACCTCTAGACGGTACTAAGAACGGATATTTGAAACTTCATAAGGATACGCCAAATATTCGAGTTTTTCTATAGTTTTCGGCATTTCATTTTTTCGAGAACCAATCGATGGAAAATCTTAAAATTTTGTGGAGAGGATCATCTTAGGTCTAAAAATGTCGTGCACGAAAATTTTTGAATTCCTTTCGGGATTACGCCAGTAATCAGTTTTTAAAAATTGTAGATGTATTGCGGTTTGCATATCTTCCGCCTTGATAAGACCAATCCTTACTGTGAATGCTATGGTTCAGCGAGATTATAGATTAACTAATTTGGGTGATCAAGTTTCAAACTATGTCCGATATACTTTCCAAGGTTACGCGTTTTAATATTTTTCTGAGTTTTTTTTAGATTTTTCGAGAAGCATTTGGCAGAAATTAATGTTTAAATTTGGTAAACCGATCCAGATTAGGTCTAGAAATGCTGTGTTATTGAAAGAGTCCTGTTGAGTGATATGATGATCAAAGCAAATCCTTTCAAATGGAATTTGCAGGCGAGCGAAGCGAGCCTGTTTGTCTCAGCTGACACTGACAGAGGTTTTGCAGGCAGGCGAACGGACGAGACACTGCTTATACTGTCGGGGGTCCTGGCTAGGCGGAGAAGGCGAGCGAAGCGAGCCTGCCGGTTAGTGATAGATAAAATTATATATTTTTCATGAACACCTCCCATATAATTGGCAACATCACAACTTATATCTTTTTTCTCTTCTTGGAGAATACGTTTTTTTCTAATTTTTTTTATTAATGAATTTTAACTGCAATCTAGCACTTGGCTAATGAACAGTTCAGTTCTATCCTATACGGGAATTTCACACTAAAGAAGATCTTTCAAAGTCAATTAGCCAATCCTCTTTTGCAACTCTAACTGAGCAATGCTCAGTTCTATTAAACATATTTTGAACACTAATCACACGCTTTTAGTTTTATACATTCTGTGTTATTGAAAGAGTCCTGTTTCTTGTGTTCTGTCCTCATTCAGTGTTTCTGTCCTGATTGAAGTCAATCAATCTGCAATCACACTATTCACATCACACAAGTGACACAAGATCTGTAGGCTTCCTCCTTTTCAGTCTTTCCAGTCTCCTCAATATTGTAGAATTGTCAACGAGATCTAGAGCTTGAATGATTATTCTGGTGGTAGTGAAGTGTCTCTTCATGATTACTGGCGGCCTTTGCTATCATAACTTCTACAGTTTCTAACTGAAGATCCCTGTGGAGATCTGAGTTTCTAACGAAGTTTGGAGCATTGACAGCGTTCCTCAGTACTTTGTTCAGAAATTTCTGAATCATGTCGATGTTACTCTTCCTAGCACAGCCCCGTAGCTGAATACCATACAACCAAACTGGTCGAAGAATCTGTTTATAGAGTAATATTGATAGGGTATTATAGAGTATTGTAGGTTGATAGGGTAGAATCTCTCCCCAAAATCCAATACATTTTGAAATATTTGAATGAAGAATACGTAATAATTATTTATTGTTATTGAATTTAGGGGGATCCATGAATCTATAGATTCATAGATCCCTCTAAGTTCCCTCTAAGCTGACCGTCAGCTTCAACAGTCAGCTTGAAAATGTGACCTGTGTGGCTACGATACCATCAGGGCCGCCCAGAGGGGGGATTGATGGCGCAAGTTGCGCCATCGACGCTAAATTTGGGGGGATTGTGAAAATTTTGAGGGGGAATGATGAATTAATTTAATTACTGTAATATAAAGTTACTATTTTGAATGATTTACTTTAACATGTAAACGCTTTCTATGTATTTGTATTATCCAAATAAATAGAATAATGTCTCTGACAGTTGTATAGAACCAATACATATTATTATTGTTAATAAATATATAAAAATAGTTAGTAAAGTTATTCTTATTATGGATGAAACTAAAGGCCACTTACAACGATTCTCTCTGTTTACAAATCACTACGGCTGCCACGCAAGACATGCGTTCGCAATAATGTATTTGCTAGAGTTGATGTCATTTCTCAGAATGCATATAAAACTTTCAATAGAATTCAGACCAAACAAAATCAATTTTAATCGGTTCCAGTAATTATTATTCTTTCATAGTATAAACTTGACGAGGATGACGACTTGACATTATTAGTCGACGACTATAGTTGGTTTTTTTTCAATTTTATATAATACTAATTCAGTTGTTGTTCTGCTGTGAGATTGAGCGGTATTTAGTGTTCGTGGTGATACGTGGTTTATAAATGTATAGTGTTAGTGCAATTTCCTTCACTTTTTTCAACTTATTTTCTTTGCTAGAAAGTGATATGATAGAGCTAGGAACAGTAATGATTTTTAGTAGTCTATGATAGAGTCTATGATTTTTCATTTTCTAAATTTCTCACGATAATCATTTTAAGCGATTTATTTGAGCTCTTTTTTGAATTTAGAATACTACACTGTTTCTCATCAGACTATGATTTGTGATTTGTTAAATTACTAATGAGCATTATTATTACTATTAGACTCATATAAGTGCTGAACTGGAAAACTATAATGAATAGACCATCAATTTGTACATGTAAAATTCAATCCTCCCAAGTATTCTACTCAAATTTTACTACTAGAATGAATAGTGATGGTCTCCTCTAGAATAACTATGTATGTATGTATGTATGTATTTCAATGGCTCAGCAGCCCATGAAGGGCTTAGGCCTACCAGCTGGTTGCCAGTTTCAGATTCACTCCACTATACAGCAGAGGTGAATAATCATCACCCAGGATCAAAGAGAATAGAATATAGAGAATGAAATATAGAATAGAATAATGGAATGGATATAGAATAGAATATAGAGAATGGAATATATTCCATTCTCGCTGCCCAGGATAGAAGTAACGTGTGGTTAGCACGTTGATCCTCTCAAAGATAAGCTAGCTTCCGAAACCAAGTGACGTACAGAACACCTCTGAATAACACCCAGTTAATCATTTAGAGTGTAATCCCACAATCACTATTCCTTCAGAGACGGAAAACGAGTGAATACAAAAGACAAGCCTATCTCCCAAAGGAGGGTAGAATAACTATTACAATAAACTAAGTTATAAATTTTCAAATGAAAAACTAACCATTATCTTAAAATAGAAAAACTTTATTCCAAGTTTGAATCATTTTATTCTATTTCACGCGATTTTAACTTATAATTCATATAATTTACATGGCATGATGATACATAGTATTTTCTTCGTTCGAAAATATACATCTATAATAATAATGTAATAATAGAATTGAGTATCGATTCATATGAATTCCATAATCCAGTGTTCATTTGTTCGACCTATTACAGTACTATACCGTATATTACTCATAATATACTGTATATTATAAGATTTGTTGGAGATATACTGATTCGTAATAATATTAAAGCCCTCTCATTTCAGTCTGAGAGAATGTTCAACTATTTTCAAAACTGGCAGACTGGTACCCTATCAATGATGTGAACAAAACAAAATATTTGATCTGTGCAAGAATTTTCTCTGAAGACATTTAAAACACGTAATTGCATTCAAGTGTTTTGAAAGTAATACTCTATGATTATCATGAAATGAATTTCTGTCTTGGAATAACTTACATATTGTATTCTCTATTTTGAAAGTGTTATGCTTCAAGTTGGAAGTTACATTAAATGAAGTATAGTTGCTGAAATCAATTTTTTCTGAAATATTAAAATTTTTTTCAATCAATAAAGTTAACGATTATATTAGTAAAATTTTGATTCTCACGTTTTGTTGGTGGTGATTGGGGGGGTAAGGTGGGGGTTTTGAGGGATTATAGGACTATTAGTGAATTTTGGGGGGGATTTTGCGCCATTCGCCTTGGGGGGGGATGGGCACCCCTGGATACCATGGTCCTTCACTGAAAATAAATGACGAGTTAGAAATATCTGCGTGTTTTCATTTCATTATGGAACGTTTGTGCGATATCAATAGTGTAGCAGTCGAATTCCTACTTATGAAAGCCTTACCATATGGAAGTTCTCAAAACATACACAAAATATTTTTTAAAGTCTCAGTTTGAATTCTTCGTTTCAAACTTGAGAACTAATCCAAATTTTATTTAGAAATTCCTTTCTGGCTTTCCAGAACATCAGAGTTAATCAGTTGATAGTGATTTTATGGTCATTCATTAGTCAATCGAACTGTCGGTCCAACTTCTAAATAGGCCTTCAGACTATTGATTATTAATATTGTTGTTTCAAAGAACTATATTTCAAACTATATTCCCTTCAACTATTCGTTTTCTTATAAGAAACTTGACGAGCCCTTCAGTTGGTAGTTTTGAGTGGATCGCGTGAAAGTGGAATGGAAAAGTCGCTTGGAAGTAGGAGACGAAGCAACATCCGACTGACGCCAAGTGAACGCATCCGCTGGAAGGCGATTGTAGAAAAGTCAGGATGTTGACGCCGAAACCAAGGAAATGGCGAAACCAAACTAATTGTCAGTCAACTTTGCTAGGATGAGAACAGGTGTTACAAACATTATTTTAACGTGTAGCTTCACATAATTACTTTTTGAGTGGTTGTGAATTAATTTTGGTAGTTATCACGTCATTTTACTCACATAAATTAGTTTAAATTATATTAGAATGGAGTGATTGGGCTAAAGTATTGCTTGTTGAAAAGTATTTAATTATTCGTTAAAGATTTCCCAAGTACATAAGAATCAAGTATCAATCATAAGAATCAATCATAAGAATTTCCCAAGTACACAAGTATATAAGAATCATCAATGAAAATCGTTGTTTGGGAGTCAGAAATCTTCATCAATTTTCTCTTATCAACCCGTACTGTTAAAGATAAGATGGGTCTTATCTACTTCTGTTCTCTTCATCAGATCACTTGAGACTTGGAATTTCAACGTATCGATATTGGAAAGTTAAAGGTTACCAGTATGTTTTAAAGGTGCCAGTATAAGGTTACAAAATATGTTACCTGAGATAATTTCTTTGTATTCTGAAGTAATTTCCTTCTTAAAATACTGCACCTGTACTGCTGTACTCATTCATTTTAGGAAAATGAGTATATAGGCTACCTTGATAACAATGAATTGGTTGTGAATTGAAGTATAGGCTATCTACTGTGTATTTGATCCACGGTAATTGAAGTCTTGATTTTAATTAAATATTATTTAATAATCAGAGGAAAAAGTTTATTTATTTGGATTGGATGACTTCCCGCTTTTCATTCACAACGTAATTTATCTCAACACACTTGAAACACGTTGTGAGCCAGAATTTCAAGTAGGTCTTGGAAAAAGAAACTAATGAGATAATACACACTTGGATCGCCTAAAATTTCCATGTATTGCCCAATAAAATTTGAGTATTTATATTTCTCTCGGGAATTGAAGTTGAAGGAGGTTTCAGCATAGAAAGGCCTTTACATGAAGAAATTCATTAAATTTCCATGAAAGGTAGTGCTAGAGAGGGGTAGTCATAAACAAAGAACTGAAACCTTAAATATTCTGATCACTTGGTTTAGCTCACCTGTATCCAATCAGTTTCAAGCACTACAATCTAATTCAACAATTGGTCCTTCTTGAGTATGACCAAGAATGTATTTACGATAACACGTAATCCAACTGCAGTTCATTCAATACTGCACTTCAACAATAAACAACTTTATTTTTTAGAAATTGAGTCTTTTAAGTCACTAAATACACTGAAAATAGTAGAACAACAATGATTTACTACCAAACCAATTGGACGGCTGCCTTACTAACTGAATCATGATGTGACTACAACGTTCTCAATCTTCGGTAGGTAACTTCATCCGCTAAAGTGGGAGATCCCTGCCCCCGCCTCGGCCCCCGCCCTGCACGTTGCCTCACTGTCCGGTGCGGGTGTCTTGTCCGGCAGGCAGCAACTCCAGTTGCGTGCTTCAATGCGTTGCGTCGCGTTCCACTGTGAACGATGACTAAAACAGACGTTTATGCTTGCTCGAGCACAACCCTCGTTCGAACTCTTAATTCCCACCTTATTTGCATATATTGGCCGACTTTTAATGTTTATATTATTTTTTTCCTTTTAACAAGCACCTGTTAGAGCGATTTGATTGTACTAAAGAGGAAGGAGAAGAATATACTTGAGTACACGAATAAGTCTTATTCGTGGTGTAAAGAAATTAAGAAAAAAATATCTGGTACCGAGCTTCGCTCTGAAGCTGCGGCCGAACCGTTGAATTACATAAATTATTATTGAATTACATAAATAAGTTATTGTAAAAAATCAAGGAATCTCCGGCCTTGTAAAAAATAAATTCAAAATTGATATGATCACCTCTCACAAGTTTTTGACAGAACTAAGGTTTTGATGAACATGTGTTATAGACTTGAATTTAACTCCATTCACTCCAGCTGGATAGCGTTGGTCAGCTAACGATAACAGCCATTATACGCAGTACTTGGTATTATGCCTAAATAAGGAATATTTTATTCTTTTATTAATCCTGCCAGAGAGTTTTCCCAGACATGAGACCTGGTGCAATCTTATTTTCCCATCTTGGTTACCGGTATATTACATTTCAAATTTCGAGGAAATCGTTAGAGCCGTTTTCTAGATCCGTGGTTCCACATACATACAAACATACATACATACAGAAATTACTCGCTTAATATAATAGGATACTAGATGATGAATTCAAAAATAGCTTAGAGAAATCCTACTACAATGTTCAGTCGGATATGGTTTGTTTTAGTTGAATATTATCGATACATTTACAAAGCATGTTACCTGAGATAATTTCTTTGTATCCTGAATTTCCTTTTAAAAATTCTGCACAATACAGCACCTGGGCACTGGCTTATAAAGATTTACAGCTTGTTTTTCTGATGAAAAACAAGTGATTGGGATTGTAGATTCACCAATAAAACTCTCGATTTACAATGATCCAAATTTTGGAAAGGATCAGCTGTTGAATCAACGATCAGCCAAAACTCACTAGAAGACCCTAACATTCAAATCAAAAAGGCCGAAATGGTTCGAGTGGAATAGGAAATCCCATGTATTCTTTATTCTTTCTTTACAATTGCGACTTGGTTTCCAAGTATTTTAAGCAAAGGATGAATGAGTGATGATGAATAATGAAGGTTTAAGATGTAGGTTATATGTCTATGTAAATTGGTTCAGACGAAAAATTCACGATATTGCTGTTCAAACTCGAATCATCGCGGCCATTTTAGATTACAAGGCTAGGGTCCTTTGACTTGGTTTGTTTACAATTTTGTTTGTAGGTTATGATAATATTTTAGCGACAATTATGATTCCTGTTAAAATCTCACTATAAAAATAATGATTGATATTTATTATTAAATATATTCATAATAATAAATCAATTTATATATCGAAATCATTAAATTAGGAGCAAAGTTTTGGTTTTAAAGGAATAGCATTGGACTATTCCGATATTCTATTTACTTGAGGTAAATTCGTTCCATGTCATTTTTTCAATCAGCTGAAACTGTAGAATTTACTTTTTATTGGAAATGTTTATGAGACAGAAACGCCCATAAAATCCACGAATTATGAGTAATGTCCCTGGGCCCTGGGTTTATAAACATTTTACAATCCACATTACTCATAATTCGTGGATTTTATGGGCGTTTCTGTCTCATGAACGTTTCCAATAAAAAGAAAATTCCACAGTATCAGCTGATTAAAAAGATGACATGAAGGCCCATTCTACACGGGCGTGGGAAACGCGGCAGAAACGTCGCGTCGGCAACGCGTGCTCGACAGAACACATTGTGTTAAATGGGCTTGTCTACACGAGCGAAATGATCACGCGTTTTCACAACGTTAGCGGGCGTCAACGCGTTGCCAACGTCGAGGTCAGCTTTAGCTGGGCGTTAGCAAAGCGTTGAGAACGCGTGATTATTTCGCTCATGTAGACAAGCCCATTTAACACAATGTGTTCTGTCGAGCGCGCGTTGATCAGCTGGGTTTTGTATAACTTTTTCTAGGTTAGGTTCATCAGCCATTTTGATTTTCTCTTCTCGCGTTTGCTACGCCTCGTGTAGTTTGCAAAAAATTTTGACGCGTTAACGCGACGTTTCTGCCGCGTTTGCTACGCCCGTGTAGAATGGGCCGAAACCAATTTACCTCAAGTAAATAGAATCTCGGAATAGTCCAATGCTATTCCTTTGAAACCAAAACTTTGCTCCCAATTTAATGGTTTTTATATATAAATTGATTTATTATTATGAATATATTTAAAAATAAATATCAATCATTATTTCTATAGTGAGATGTGAATAGGAATAATTTTTGTCGTGAAAATAATATCATAACCTTCAAAGAAAATCGTAATGAGAAACCAAGTGAGAAGACCCTAACCTTGTAATCTGAAATGGCCGCGATGGTTCGAGTTTGAACAGCTGATATCGTGAATTTGTCGTCTGCACCAATTTACAGGGGCAGGGACAGTTCACCGTACTGGACACTTCACAGTCCCGTAACCAAACACGTACGAACCTGGTGGTAGAATTTTGTCAATCTCATGCTACTGTAATATGGGGAATATTGAGTAGTTATATTTATTGAAGTTTTATTTTTATGTGTGTGTAGTAAATTATATTTTTTCAGGTTATTGAACTTAATAGAGTTAAACAGAATTTTGACATGAACTTTGATTTTCAAAAGAGGAATATATTGCATTGTTAATGTTGATTAGTTTAAAGAAATTGCTAACTTGCTGCTTAGCTGTCAGAATTAGTGCAATTTTCGTGCATTTTCCAAGTATCAGTTTCAATTTCATGTCGAAAAAGCTACTATATTTGGGAATTGTACAAACATTGAACTTTTGGCTGTTCCACTCAAGATAGGCTCTGCGCTCGTGCAGGCGGCCGGGTGTTGTTGGAGGGGGGCAAATTTTGAGTGGAAAAGCAGAGTTCGATTTGAGACACAGCCGCAAAAACATCAAAAATGTAGTTATGAACAGGCCTCGGCTCTCTGGATGGGGTTTTTCATCCAGAGGGGCAAATCGTAGTTATTCCCTTATTAGTTTCAGTTCAAGAGTAGGCATATGTAAAGTTTCAATTTCAGTATGAAAGTGTTTGTGTATCTTGTGTGGTTTAAAATGATTATGGTGAGTGCCAAACTTTTGTTGTAGTTTTCTAGCTCAAATTTGAATTTAATTAGTAGTACTTTGACCGAGGCCTTAATAATTAAAGTAGCAAGTTAGCAGTTTGATCAAATTACGTTGTTTTCTTCTCAAAATGTTAATATGTGACATGATATTTGATAAATTCCTATTTATTTTGTTAAATCTAAATTTTAATTAAAAATAGAGATCAATAAACCTGCTGAATAGTAACCATCACAAACTATTGTTTTTATTAAATGTTACTTGCTCATTGTACTAGTTGCCAAGATAGTTTTAAAAATAATATATTATAATCTAGGCATTTGGATGAACAGATCCACAACCGATAAGCTCCCAACCGATCAGGATTTCGTTACATATAGATACAGAAAAATTCAGTTAATAATTCAAAATGGTTATATCTCGACCCAATCGTTACACTACTCTTTAATATCTCTGCTCTGAAAATCATAATAACTAGAAGGCATTGGCGCATTTCAACTTTGTTATTGTTGGTTATGTTCATCTATCTGTTTTAGTCAAGAATTAATCTTGAAAATAATTTTCAAATCTTCATTGGTGACATTTGTAGTTGGTGAATGTTGCAAATTCATTTATCCAATACAATTCATGAATTTCGATAAAAAGGAAATTTTCATACTTATCATACAATCAAATAAGATTTTTATAACTGAAATAGTATTTTTATCAATAATAAACCATTACTTCATCAATCAGGGCCCTGGCTTATAAAGATTTACAGCTTGTTTTTCTGATGAAAAACAAGCGATTGGGATTGTAGATTCACCAATAAAACTCTCAAATTACAATGTTCCAATTTTTGGAAAGGATCAGCTGTTGAATCAACGATCAGCCAAAACTCACTAGAAGATCCTAAAATTCGAATCCAAAATGGCCGCGATGGTTCGAGTGAAATAGGAAATACCATGTATTCTTTATTCTTTCTTTTCAATTGCGACTTGGTTTCCAAGTATTTTAAGCAAAGGATGAATGAGTGATGATGAATAATGAAGGTTTAAGATGTAGGTTATATGTCTATGTAAATTGGTTCAGACGAAAAATTCACGATATCGCTGTTCAAACTCAAATCATCGCGGCCATTTTAGATTACAAGGCTAGGGTCTTCTGACTTGGTTTGTTTACGATTTTCTTTGTAGGTTATGATAATATTTTAGCAACAATAATGATTCCTGTTCAAATCTCACTATAAAAATAATGATTGATATTTATCATTAAATATATTCATAATAATAAATCAATTTCTATATCAAAATCATTAAATTAGAAGCAAAGTTTTGGTTTTAAAGGAATAGCATTGGACTATTCCGATATTCTATTCACTTGAGGTAAATTCGTTTCATGTCATTTTTTTAATCAGCTGAAACTGTAGAATTTACATTTTATTGGAAACGTTTATGAGACAGAAACGCCCATAAAATCAACGAATTATGAGTAATGTGGATTGTAAAATGTTTATAAGCCAGGGCCCAGATCATTATTTTTGAATATCGGCCTTCTGAATAACAAATAGGAACAGACTCTTCTAGATTACCTGTGTTGAAATTTGTAATTGACTCATAGATGGTGCGCGTGATGGGACTGTGAAGTGTCCAGTACGGTGAACTGGGTACCACCCAATTTACATGGGATTTCCTATTCCACTCGAACCATCGCGGCCATTTTAATTCGAATGTAAGGGTCTTCTAGTGAGTTTTGGCAGATCGTTAATTCAACAGCTGATTCTTTCCAAAATTTGGAACATTGTAAATCGAGAGTTTTATTGGTGAATCTACAATCCCGATCACTCGTTTTTCATCAGAAAAACAAGATGTAAATCTTTAAAAGCCAGGGCCCTGTACTCATTCATTTACTCAGGGTAAGAACATGTCAAATAAGGTGAGGCTACGGGTGCTACATATACATCATATATATGCGGGTTCTACATCTATATCATACATCATATGATATATGATTTGTATATCAAATGCCGGGTTTTTCCAAGCACACTCAATGTTGAGGGACCCTCAAATTTTGATGAACAGCTGACATTTTCTATTATGAGTATAGGAAATGTAGTAAACTGTAGTAAACTTGAGGGTCCCTCAAATTTGAGTGTGCTTGGAAAAACCCGGCATAAGCATCTCCTTTTTGACATACTATTCTTACCCTAACAGTCGAAAAGTGTGAGTGGACGGCAGTCTAAAACAGCTGTAAATCTGCATTCTGATCAATGATTTTGAAACTTTTGTCTGCTGACTGTCGGTGTACTGTGGACGATCTAACTATCAGTGGATGAAGACCTTAAATATTTAAAATTCATACTAAGGGAAAAGCACCAGTAGTGGCCACTGTTTCAGTAGTGGCCACTTGAATGGGTTTTTCTTTAAAATACGGATTTGATGCCTTCAAGGGGGTTCTAAAACTGTTAGAGACTTAGCTCATACTATTTAGCAGCTAAATAGTTCAACTAGGAGCTTGCAGAGTATCATCAGAAATTTTTGAGAGAAATTCATTGATGCCATTTCACTCGAATACGTGGTTTCAGTAAGAAGTTCATTTTTCTCTTAGACGTTTCAGTAGGAACGCAAGTATACGAATTGCTGTATTATAACTAGGATGTCTGTAAATTTCGCTATTTCTGGTGTTATAATCATTCCCTGGAATGTCTAGATGCTGTTCAGAAGGATTCTAGCCAAATACAGCTAATATTTTAGCGTAAAAGCAGACTGGCCACTACTAGTGCAAGAAACAGTGAGTAATCTAGTAGTGGCCCCCCAATAGATATCGTCTTAGAAGTTGTAGATATTGTTGTAAAAGTTCATGTTAATTGAATTTATGTTCTCCTTAGACTGTTTCAAATAGGATGCAGAGGAAAATTTACTTTAAAACGTCTACTTTATGGTTTAACCTCACTTTTTTAGTGGCTTGTAACCAACAACAATGCATTACCAATAACCAATTCAACTCATTTGAATATAACCGATTATTATTTCTGGCATTATAATCACGTTCTGGAATGAAAAATTAGCTTACTTAAATGATTGCAACAAGCAGCTTGAGAAATTGAATTGTAAATAAGCATAGAAAATCATGTGGCCACTATAGAATCAGTACCTGGCCACTATTAAATCATAGTGGCCTCTTTAGAATCAAAATCGAGTTCCACTAAAAGTTTAATAATTACTTTGTGAATTGAGATATCAGCCATTTTAAGGAACGAGTCAATCAAGAAGGATCTGGACTACATGTTCGTTGAGTTTAAGATGAGATAAAACGATGGAATGGACTCAAAATTCTGCAAAAACTATAAAAAAATCCTTAAATATGGCCACTACTGGTGCTGTTACCTTATCTAATGAGATTCTTTGAATGTTATTAAATGGAGAAAATCGTCTACCTTGTGAGATTGGTGAACTGGTCGGGTAGAGTGGAGAGTTGGTTGTCGGAGAGGTCGAGACAGGTGAGCGAGGAGAGCGAGGTGACATCCTGGGGCAGCGTCGTCCAGTTGTTGTCGGACAGGTTGAGTGCACGTAGCGCATGCAGACGCTGTAGCAGCTGCAGTCCAGCTGCAAGCCGGTTGCGAGCCAGGCTCAGCTGCTGCACGTCCGGCCAGCAGCGCACGGCTGCCTCGGTCAGCTGACTCAGACCCGCGCCGCTCAGATCCACCTTCTCGCTGCTCGCTTCGGTTTCCGAGGCCTGTTAACACACAACAAACCACTGTTATGGCTCGTCCACACCACCTAGCTTTTGATCCCACTACATGAGATTCCACTTCAGATTCAATCCGGCTTTAGAATCCGATCCCGCTAGACGTCAATCATACGATAAACCAAGTAAAAGAGCAAAAACAATACGTCTAAAAAAAGTAGATAATCGAGGGACTGTTAGTCTGTCCAAGCAAAGAAGACCCTCTGGCAAGATGGGAAAATGACTCCAGCTCGGTCAATATTTGTTCAAGAATTATAAATTTGGTTTCAATAGTAGATCAAATGGTTTCCTACAATTTGAGATTAAATTGATAATTTTTGAACCAATATTGACTGAGCTTCAGTCATTTTCTCATCTTGCCAGAGGGGTTTCTTTGCTTTTCTTTGCTTGGACAGACTATAGAAGAGTCGAAATAGCAACAATAAAACTACTGTTAAATTAAAAATAGCCGTACAAAATAAGGAAGTACTTTTCTCAAAACTGATAGTTTTACCAAAGACAATGTACTATTAGTACATTGTCTTTGGTTTTACGAATCTGGATTGAGTCTGTCAATATGTTAAGCAGTGAAGCCTATATTGCCCCTTCATATGTTCAAAATCAAAGTTCTGATTCACTAGTCTTCTATTACTCGGAAGTGGCCTTTCTGCCATTTCTCTTCTTTTCTGTGCTAGCTATGATTACATAAAAATGAATGCCAATTAAGGCCTACAACAATATTATAAAAAAGACAGAATAATAACACTGATTCAAACACTGAATCAGGTAGCATTTTATGTGGTGCTGATAACTCTACAACATTCCACATAACAGGAGTTTTGTGATTCGAATACAGTCCAGTTAAAAAATTAGAATCAACACTCCTTGATTCTGTCTCTGTCTATGGGTTGTTCCTTGATGCATAGTCCTCACCACTCTTTTATATGTAGATGTGAATTTAGAACTACGAAATTCAAACGATTCAAGGATGGCACAAAAAGTTAAGGCTTTCTTATTTCTACCTCAAGCAAATTATAAAATTATAATATTCATTTTTGCACACTATTAAAGTGAGCTGTGAATCTTACTAATGAATCACTGTGGTATTTCAGTGACTTGGTGAGGCTTCTTATACTCAAATACATATTGTGTATTACAGTACACAAAAAATTGAATTTTTAATGATACATCAAACCGTCTGTCTATAATATCTTCTTCCTGTGAGTGCATTCCCTTTTCTCTGTGTTGAAAAAATTCACGTTCGTTTCCAAAGGACTTTCTGTATAAGTTATGATATCAGCATGGTATTTACTGGACAGCAAGACAATTTAGTACCTGTACCTCGATCAAAGCTCACCTTTCTATTTTTTATAAGGTTCTTAATTCAATGTAATTAATATTTAGTTCCAATTTTATGTTAATTTCGCTTATCATAAATTCGTTCTCCATGTTTAATTAAATTCTTGATAAATGCCCATATTCTGGCTACAGCGCTACTCCGATTTAGCGCTCGGAAACTGTTTGATCCTTCAACCATCGTAACCGGTAGACTCCGGTTAGTTAGTATACTATTATCAGTATACTATTGGTTAGTATTAATACTGATTATAGATCGATTGAGCGATTACAACTAACTATCAAGTTTTAGTTGCTATTTTAATTCCATTATGATCTGAAACCCAATAATTGTAATCAATTTATTGATAGTGGACTTATTGGATTGAATCGAAAACAACCACTCTACTGTATCATAAGGTTTATGATTAATTTTTGCAATCAAGTCAAACTTCTACTGATTGGAGTTATCCATCTAATCTTCTATTACGATTTCAAACAACCGCTTTTTTTCTTAATGTCCGAATGGGTTTCAATCAGCTTTGCTTTCCGGAATCGATGGTCACCGTGATGAAGCAGTTCAATGTTGGAATACAGCAGTCATCAATGACTGGCCATCATGGAAGGTCATGAAGAGGCAACCGACCGGAAATTGATTGTTCAATGAATCGGTTTACAGGTCCTGTATTTGCCTAACTCCATGAAAACGCTAAACGTTGCGGAAAGTTGAAAGATTAGTTCTTGATTGGAATATGATTTTTCTATTATCTATTCTCTCAAATATAATTAGAAAGTGCAGGATGGCTTTCTCATCAAATATGTATATTTTACTTGTACAGTACTTTTGAACGCAATGTATTTTTAAATTATTGGCAATAAACTTCAATTTAAATCAATCCGAATTATTAAGTAGTAAAAAAATTCTGAATATATATTTTACTTTTGATAGTTGGGGCTAGATAACTAAGGTTGCATTCATAGAGGGTTGAGAGATGAAGATGAAGATGTCACGAAAGGTGATATTAATGAATTAATTTCAGTAATCAGAAACAATGAAATTAATGGAAGTGAGCATATTAATAGACTTCATATTGGAAGAACTGTGAATTTTGAATTATTCAAACAATAATAGAAATGGAGATGACATGAAATCACAGTCGTTACGTCATCGCTAATCACGTGATATTATTGTGAGAAGTAAACGAGTCTTGAATGCAAAATAATCTTTCACTATGAGTTTTGAGTTTCCTCCCACAGAAAAAATTTATAATTTGGCTTAAATTTTTACTATAATTCGGTTCTCTAGATTTTTTGAGATTGGGATAATCATTTGAAATTTAAAACATTTTAGTTGATAATTATCATAATACATGATTAACATCATGCTTATGATAAATTTTTGTAATATGGTTTAAAGAATAGAAAGATCTACTTTCCCCCGAGATTGATACCCTGAGAGCCTACACAGTGCCCTGTCAAGGCAGCTCCTCTTTCTTCATCATTTGAAATAATAATATGATGCATATTCTGAGATAACCTCAGATAATCAGATACCCTCAAATAGTCATTAATCATGAGGATGAAACTTCAATGCAATAATGAGTCACAATAGAAGCTGATTGTCGACAAACAATCACCGAAGTCGCTCCTACATACACAAACGAATGTGACAATTTTTGGATGAGTCGAGAGTACTTTACGATTGTGTTTCCAAGATTACATACAAGAGTTGAATAAAGATACTGTATGACTAGAGACTGATTTATAGAGTATCTTTAGTTTAAACCTACCTCTTCCAGTGAGTCCTGATCTATATCATGATCCATCTGTTGGCTCCTCTCTCACTCGAAAATCACTATTCGATTGGTTCATTACACGCAAGGTACATTGAGAGATGAAGCTTCATTCTCATTGTATATAACACAACTTGATGTCCGATCGAATTATACTCATAGTTGATCACTAGTAAGAATGTCTTTCACTGTCCAAATCAGTTTGATTGATTTTTTGCAAAGCTCCAAGGTTCTATACTTATGACACTATCATCCCAAGACAGTATTCGATTTCACTAATATTTGTTCATACACAGAAACTTGAATAGAGGAAAAGTAGGTTAGTCACTGAAAAAGCTTTAAGAGAAATATCATATGAGTATTTTACATGAGTAAAACAAATTTGAATCATAAATGAGGAATTTTAAAATCTCTGATAATATTGTTCTAAGCTGGTTGTATTGTATAATGGAATATAGTCTGTCGAAGCTATGAAGACATTCTGGCAAAATGGAAAAATGACTCCAGCTCGGTCAATATTGGTTCAAAAATTTCTAATTCTGATTCAAATTGTAGGAAACAATCATTTGTAGATGAACCAATATTGACCAAGCTGGAGTCATTTTTCCATCTTGCCAGAAGGTCTTCTTTGCTTGGACAGACTACCTAAACCTATGCTTGTTTTTAAACATATTAGTATAATTGAATAATAACATGATAATGAGAATAGAAAGATGGGGAGGGTGGACGCAGAAGGCGGTGACCAGAGGCGATCGAGTCATCAGGAAGCAAGTGGAGCGGAACGCGAGCGAGCAGCGAGTACTTTCATCGGCGCGATTCCGTCGCACGTTCCGCGTCACACTCTGACAGGCTTCGTCCGATAATCGACTGATGGCTGTTCCAAGTGTACACGCTAATCGCTCAGCCCGTTAACTCGCCTCTGGCCACAGAAACAACTACATGGACCAGCCGAAGAGGACCCAATTCCAAAACAAACTAAACTTGAACAGAGTTTGTTCATGAGAGAATGCGACCAAAAACCCCGTTCAACGTCCGTCCGTCCGTCCAGTTTCTGTCTAACTGGGTGAAACATAGAAAAGAAAAGCGTCGCGAAACTCCTTGTTTTTCAAGTGTCCTTCGTGTCGAGTGCAACCCAATCTGTGAGGAGCACGTAGCCCATTAGTCAAAATGTAATCGAGCGTGAAATAACACTCGCTTTCGATTTTTACACCGTGCTTCAGATTTGTACTTGTGTGAATGAAAATTAATCGAAAAAATTAACATCGTCAATGAGCACTTATTAAAGTTTAAAATTTCAATTTCAATTGGTTTCTCACTTTTTTGAGTTCAATACAACAAAATAACAACATTGAATTTTTAATTCGGAGAATTATTCTCATATGGGCAAATTCCTGTTGGTGAGGAGCGAGATTTAACTACCTGGAAACTATTAATACTCAGTACCCATAGTTATAGAATATTGTAGCAATTTCTGTGTATGAGAAATTCATTGATAAATGATAATATTTATAATGTTTTAAAGATCATGTATAGGTTAATTATTATGTAATTAGGTTTCATCAATTTAATAATTTTTGTGGCTGGAACAGACAAAATTGGTGCTTCGGGCCAGAATGGATATGGCTATAGAGACTGTATAATCAGTCTCTGATTAGCTGTATAACCAGTTGTATAATCAGTCACTGATTATACATTCTCTATAGTTATGGCTATGGATATTCAAACTACATGAAACGGTTCATGAATGATTTTTTAATAATTCTACTTCAATACGTCTTTGAACTTTGAAGGATGAATGGATGAAGGTGGAATTGGAATATGCTGTCATAGCCTAAAGCCTACATCCTCATGATTTTTTTTCATCATTCTGTGCAATATGAAATCTAGATTTGATGTTTTCCATTTTTTGCCGGATATATCTCCTTCGGAAAGGGGGTAGAAATTATTCAAAGTATTCATAACTACTGACCAGAATGTGAATTGACACTTTATTAAAAAATATTTAAACGTAATGTACGTGAATTTCAAGAATATTAACAAAATTTGGTTATAGGACGAGAATCAAGTTGATATTGAGGAGATATTGATATTTGATATTTTATCAAAGATAATATGATGAAAAACTTTTGAATTGTAAAAGGAAGAGGTGCTGGTCTTGTGTATCATCATTATTTTTCCAGCCTGTAACATTTCACTTACATATGTGAAACTAAACCATGAGTGTTTTCCCTGGTTGATTGATATTCTCCGGTGGAATCCTTGAACGATTGATACCATTCTAATTCATCTTTTCCAATTAGGATTTTTCCAAGTAACTCGGTGCTTTTTAACCTTTTTATTGTTTTTTTATTAATTTGTTGGAAATTATAATATTTCAAGAGTTCTTATGCAAACAATTAAAAATACAAAAAATTTTTATACAATGTGTAATTACCCTCTGTAGATTAAATTAAACATAAGATGCTGGTTAATTCTCTCAGTTATATCATTTTATGCCAAGGATGGAATACAACCTTGAAAATAATTATTACGCCCAGAATGGAGTACTGGAAAGTTTGCGCGCGCTTTTGTATGCCTTTCTCATCCTCTCTCTCACTCTTGTCCGTGATACTCTTTCAATAATTGAATAAGTATCACGGAATCCTACAACAGCCTCTTTCTCTTATTCAACACTATTCTTCTACAATCGTGCGAGAGCCGTGTGATTTTTAGCTTCCAAATAGCCCCTTGTTGATTACCATTAGCTTGTACATTGTTGAACTAGAGTAGTTGAAGGCATCATTAATTAAATTCATTCAGGACAGTGTAGTCTTTGTAGACAAAATATTTGTTCACAATATAATTTTCGATTGGGGTTTTTGTGATCTTCTGTACATTATTTTATTGGATTTTCTGTCGATAGGGGATATTTTAGAATCTGATTATTAAGCTTAGGAACCATGTTTCATTTTGCTTTCTTTTGTTCTATGAGATATTTTGTGTGTTCTTTGTCTTGACAAAGACAGGCCGAATATTTCTATAAGATAGAACGGATTCTTCCTTCCACACCTCATACCACTGGCGGCTCGTGCCCACGAAAAAGGTGAAGTGCTGTAGAGTAGAAGATACGGGCACTTTTCATGGGCACGAGCCACCAGTGCCTCATACATCTATTTCTAAACAAAAACTAGAAGTTTTCCTTCTGGAAAATAAGCCATCTAAATTCTAATTTGAATAAAGACCCCAGCAGAAACGTACTCTTTATTTTTGTCACTTTTATGTTGTTTTCATTTTATTTTCACTTTTTTAAATAGGTGATTTCGTACCATTTTCTTCCTAACTACCTGACCTTATTTTATCAATAAAATATCGTGGGGCTTACATTCATTTCTCCATTTATTAACATTTTAATCTATCTTTTGTATTAGATACTCACATTATTGTATTACCAGTAACTTATGTAATTTTTTGTTCTTTTTTGTAATTTTTATGTGTTAATAATGTACCCTTTATTCCTGTGGGTTTTATTGATGTGTTGTATAAAATAATGTACATGAATGTAAGACAGCAATGTAAATAGACAAAATAAGTACGTTCGAGAAAAACTAAGTTATTGTAATGTTTTTAATGGTAACTTCGAGTCCCACTTGTAGACAGTTAGATAGGGTATTTAAATAGCCGGAGTTCAATCGATGCAACCATTCGAATTAATTGGTGGGTGATTCGTGTAATAATATCAAACATTGGAAAATAGACTGAACATAGTCCGCTATGTGCCGTACGAATTTTTTATTAGATCTATCATTCATTGCGAAATTGCACTATTATTCCTCATGGATATCTGGGTGAGATTCATCTCTTCATTCAGTTAAAAAAATGGCAAATATTATTTTGCCAGATATATAGATAGAGCTTCTTGATTGATTGGCTGTGTACGGTATTTCAACTGGATGTAGTGACAGTAACTAGCAAGTCAACGTCATTATTATATTTTATCATTACATTTTTATTGAATCGTGTCCTTTAATCAATAAATGACAAACTGAGAAGGATTGATCAACTAAGCCGACTTATCACTCAGATATTGATGAAAATATCTACTCCTTCGAATGAACACTACTGTCACTAAAACCACTTCAATTTTATATTTGTTATTCACAATGTTGGAGAGATTTTCTGCTGTACTCCACTTCTCTCATTACTTTATTGATCGGAAGTATTCAAACACAGTTATAACTTTTGTCAACAGGACACATTAGTTACTCACGAATAGGTATGAAATGACCAATGTTAACAATTAAACACAAGATTTATTGAGATTAGACAAGAGATTGGACGAACTAAATAGAATTATCGCGCACAAGTGAGCAGCACTGACGTGGTGGTTGGAAGATGCAAAAAGCGTTCGCGTCGCGGCGTCCGAACGACGACTGGCGGCGACTGCAGGCGTCTTGGCATCAACGAGGACATTCATGCTCATCGTCACGCGTCACGGTCACAATCAGCAACACTATCAGCAGCAGCAGTGTCATCAGTTGAGCTCTTCGCCTGACCCACGACACCGGAGATGGCATCTCCTCTCCTCTGCACTACGACGCAATTATTATTCATTCGGTCTCTTTATCATTCGCAAACAATCTCTCATCCGTCTATCTTTCTTCACTCGTTGTCTCTCTCCCACTCATTCTGTTCAATTATATTCTCTTCCATGTTTTTGGGTTAATAGATGCACACAGTAGTGATTTTTTCACTGAAGCTACTCACTCATCTTATCTCTCTGTGAGAGATTATCTTATATTTCAGCAGTTTAATGCCGCTCCACGTAGATATACGAAATATACTCGTATGATGCGTATTTAATTACAATCAACAAATTAAATCACGTCAAACTTGATGATTATGACAATAAAGAATCTTCAGGGAAAATAGAGCTATTCATTATATTTTCCACATGGATATTCAATTCATAATATTTATCATTACCCATGAGCTTCTTGTGCACATCAATTATTAAGAACTCTAACACAAAAATTATGGAGGAGATGACCGTGTTCTAAACTGTGGTTACATGAGTCCTTTTTTAATTTAGAAGATAGAGTTTTGTTAATTGAACACTCAACGAAATAGGCATAGGATATTAAAGTTCTGTCGTCAATTTTAAGGTTCGTTTACAAACATTTTGATGTTTTTCATTGTTAATCAGGGCTTAATATTGTACAGTATATCGCTGTACCGGTACCTCTGAGAGGGAGAGGATACTATTAATTGGATGATGGAGAAATATAGGAAAATTATGGTAAAATACACATCTACAAGCTTTAAATCACGCTAAAAACAAAGGACAAATACTGGTTCATCTAGTAGGACAATAGTTTTGTGGTACAATAAATTCCCATTATTTTCAACGTCATTTCATTGAGGAGTTGAAATTTCATTTTTACCGCATTACCGGGGGAGAACCCAACTCAATATAGACTCCCCCCTCCGTACCAGAACCTTTAATTTCATAAATCAAGAACTGGTTTTGATCATTAATTAGCATCATTATAGCGAATCACGTTTATCAGCAATGTACAGTGTCCCATTAATGAGACAAATAATACGATCGAGAGAATAAGACAGGACCCCATTTTCAATCACCCCATTTTTATAGAACCAACTGTGAATATTCTTGCTTACAAAAAGATAATCTGCAGTTGGTTATATGAAATCGGTCCGTTTATACAAATAGTTTTATAAAAAAAACCCTTAGTTGTATGTTATAACTAACCAAAATAGAATTTCAAATTTCATTACAATTGAAATTCCACCTTCATTTTCTTTACATGTGGACTGTGTACCTTAGAATAGAATAGAATAGAATAGAATAGAATAGAATAGAATAGAATAGAATAGAATAGAATAGAATAGAATAGAATAGAATAGAATAGAATAGAATAGAATAGAATAGAATAGAATAGAATAGAATAGAATAGAATAGAATAGAATAGAATAGGATAGAATAGCATAGGATAGGATAGGATTGGATTGGATTGGATTGGATTGGATTGAATTGAATTGAATTGAATTGAATTGAATTGAATTGAATTGAATTGAATTGAATTGAATTGAATTGAATTGAATTGAATTGAATTGAATTGAATTGAATTGAATTGAATTGAATTCTATTCAGAATTCTTCTGAATTGAATTGAATTGAATTGAATTGAATTGAATTGAATTGAATTGAATTGAATTGAATTGAATTGAATTGAATTGAATTGAATTGAATTGAATTGAATTGAATTGAATTGAATTGAATTGAATTGAATTGAATTGAATTGAATTTTATTCATAATTGTTACAAGGCTCTCGCCTATGGTAACATATAGTTTACAAAATAAAGATAGTACAAGCAATCAATATTGTTCTACAAGATGTTTTGATCCAAGTCTATTACATAATTCATATTGAATGAAAAAGAAAGATGACTATTACATTTTTTCTCACTTGCGTTGCCGCATTCTCTTTATTTGTCTTCTAAATAGTATTTTCGTTTGCCTTTCATTTTTTTTCTTTCTAACTAAATTTTATTGACATTCAAGTTAACTCTAATGTAACCTAGTAATCTTATGATACTAATTAATAATTTGGAACTTTTATACTTTTTACACATACTTTTCAAGTGATGCAATTGAATTGAATTGAATTGAATTGAATTGAATTGAATTGAATTGAATTGAATTGAATTGAATTGAATTGAATTGAATTGAATTGAATTGAATTGAATTGAATTGAATTGAATTGAATTGAATTGAATTGAATTGAATTGAATTGAATTGAATTGAATTGAATTGAATTGAATTGAATTGAATTGAATTGAATTTTATTCATAATTGTTACAAGGCTCTCGCCTATGGTAACATATAGTTTACAAAATAAAGATAGTACAAGCAATCAATATTGTTCTACAAGATGTTTTGATCCAAGTCTATTACATAATTCATATTGAATGAAAAAGAAAGATGACTATTACATTTTTTCTCACTTGCGTTGCCGCATTCTCTTTATTTGTCTTCTAAATAGTATTTTCGTTTGCCTTTCATTTTTTTTCTTTCTAACTAAATTTTATTGACATTCAAGTTAACTCTAATGTAACCTAGTAATCTTATGATACTAATTAATAATTTGGAACTTTTATACTTTTTACACATACTTTTCAAGTGATGCAGTAGAATCTCGAGATTCTACTCGAAATTGCTCGAGATTCAATGACTAAGAGAATAAGGAGAATGATGGGATACGAGGACCGTGAAGCTGTTTTCACGATTGTTTGTCCTACAATCACATGATAAATAGACCACGCATTGTGCCACTTTTAAAATTATTGCTGTTCAACGAGACTTATTCTCTCTCAGAGAAAACTGCGAATAATCACTGGGAATTTATTGTACTACAAAACTACTTAATTGTCCTATTAGATGAACCAGTATCTGTCCTTTGTTATTCCATTATTCATCCATTCTTTGTAGTCTATTATTTCTGGGGATGTTTTCCGTTATATGTCGTACAATCTAGAATAGGTCGATAAACTATATTACTAGATTTTCATGTCACTGCTTCCATCCAAGAGCAAGTATCAATAAGGAGATAGTACAGAAATTCAGCAAACAAATAATCTTCCAACATTGTTAACTAGCCGGCAGGCACGCTTTGCTCGCCTTCTCTGTCTAGTCAGGGGGCTCCGCCCTTTGGACCCCCGACAGTATCAACAGTGTAAATAGGTCAAACAGGCTCGCTTCGCTCGCCTGCAAATTCCATTCAAATGGGTTTACATTGATAATCATATCACTTAATAGGGTGTTTTCAGCTAATCCTTTGAACTGATTGTTTTATTACCTCAGCTCAACCTGGGTATATGATTTAAACGTATTTCAAATTCAAATTTATTGTTCACTTTTTCATTACAATTAAACTTGATAAATCCATACAATTATAAAACTTTTGCTGCAAATAATAATCAGTGGATTTAACGAATAATAGAGTTAACAAAAATATTATTTAAAAAAAACCCAATCCACCGTGATGCTGATTATCAGTTGGATGATACTGACGTATGATGTATGACATTGGATGATGGAAATGATCGAATTTAAAACTTTATGAAATTAACTTTATTGCAAACAATAATGTTTTACTACTCACAAAAAAGCAAGAAGCTATTGTACGTGAGTAGGAGTTGAAAAAAAACACATCCCCACACACACACACACACACACACACACACACACACACACACACACACACACACACACACACACACACACACACACACACACACACACACACACACACACACACACACACACACACACATAAGTATGTTTTTTAATCATTGACATATCAAGTTGACAATGAATAACGATATTGAGTTATTATTTTTATATCACTAGTAAAATTTAATTAGTATGATTCAATTAATTGGAGCCTATAACATCATAAGAATAATTGGGAAAAAATTATGTATTTAAGGGTCGGGTGTATAGACAATGAATTTCTAAAACGTTAGAAAAAAAATCTGGCGAGCTCCAATCGAACTAATTCCATTTTGGTGAGAGACTAGAAAGAGTACAGTGTCTCTGGTATGTGTGTGAGTGAGTGGAGTGAGAGCGTTCATTCAGGATAGTAGGAGAGCGAAATGGTAACAGAAGAAGAAGTTGAACAATAGAAATCGGGTCTATCCCAAGAAGTGTAGTCCTCTTCTCGAAAACAAGTTTGCCTCACCCATAACTAATTGATTTTTAAAGGGCTCATCAATGTAGCCAAAATGTGCTAGTTTTAACGAATGCATCCCTTTCAATTCATATCGCAATACAAACCAGCATATGAAATCCGGGCCATCCAAAACCTCATGGCAACCACCTCATGAATTATACTGTATTACTGTAATTCGATGTACTAGTATTTCGTAATTCATCTAGCAGATTATTTACTTTATTGAAAATTATCTAAGTAAGTTTCTTCTACAAGTTTCTTGTACTTGAAAACAAATATTGATTAAGAATTTAATTTTGCGATATTATAAGGATGGACGTTTGCAGGGCCGGACTGGGGACCCCTAAAAGGGAGCTGCCTTTCACTTATTTCCTCTGGAGGGGGGTTTGTTGTTGTTAATTGGGGGGAAGGGGGTGTTTGAATCTGAAATAAATCTAAACTTGAAATTTAAAAATAGCTCTATGACATTTAAAAGCTTAAAAATTGAATATTTTTATTAGATAATAAGAGATTCTGTTCTGAATTTAATGATAAAATTGATTCATATTAAAGCACATACAAAAAACATTCTCTTAGGCCGGTATTACACGATCATAGTTCTATTATCATAGTTGATCATATTTATGGAAATAATGAAAATATGATTTCATATTTTCATCTCTTTCCATATGATCAATTTGATAATACATAAATATGATAATGCATCACTATTATCGTGTAATACCCGCCTTAGACCAATAATAAGAATTTGCAAGTAGAGAAAATAATTTTTTGTTGAAATGCGATTCAGTACATTCGGGAAATGGAAAAATTGAAATTTTGGATGAATAGAATAAGGAAATTTTACATAGAATTATTCCATCTAGTCTAGTAGTATATACTACTTCTAATTTTTGAAGAATTCTAAGCAACTTACTTTAATCATCTTCTATTTGTTTCTATAAGACAGTATCATTGATAACTTGCGTATATTTTCATCTTAAATTTTTCCAAATTCAACTGTGTTACATTGAACTGAGAACCCTAATTTTTTAAAGGGTTCCCTAATTTTTTACAGAAGCAATTTTACGATTTTAACCATTCTGTAGCCAGCACAAATAACATCAACTGACATCACCCTTTGTCTTGATTAGGACCTGCTAGCTTCTGATATTTTTTCTGAGGGTGATGTCCTCGTGAGCTCTTAGCCCTGTGCGTGAGTAATGATAGGGATGATGATGAGAGATGACAACTAATTTTTAGACAGTCGGGACCGACGGCTTATCGTCTCCTTATAAAGACGCGGTCGCCTTATTTATGTGATTGTGCTGAGGTCAAAAAACTGTTCTCTGGCTGAGGATAGAATCTCTGAACCTTTGGTTATAAGACCGACGCGTTATCACTCCCTTCAACGAGCTCCCCAAAGTGAAGGTTTAATATTTATATTTATTTATTTGAAAAATTACAATAAAGGGTACAGACATTAAAGTCCATATTATTATTAATTAATCAACCATCAATCTTTTCAAAAACGCTTTTTTGTCTGTTTTGTGTTCTTTAAATCCTGATTTAGCAGGTTTGGGTGCATTTTAGACCAAAAATTACCAAATAAAATTAACATTTTCCTTTAGAATCAAATGTTCAACAATTCAATACAATAATTTTCAACAAGTTATTCTATTTCTATTCTTTTGGAGTTATAAAATTGAGTCTTCTCTATCTTATTTCGCACATCATCTCAATAATCAACAAAGTTACGAATTCCCAACTGGTTACATTCAATTTCTTACTTTACATACGATAAGACACTAAATTACCCTAATAAGGCGAGCCATAAAAGCCATAGAGAATTGGAAATTAGAGAGAAATGAGAAACAAAAATAGCGGATTTTGGATTATAGGAGCTATAAATTGCGGTAATTGGGGATTTTTGGACAGTTTGAAAATGATATAGGCCTACTCCATTAACTGCAAACGGTAATTTTTTCTTATGAATGGGGTGCTTCTTAGAGAATTTGTGGCGTCCCAGCCTGAGCTACTGGGCGCCCTGGAGCGACAGCCAAATTGTCGCTACCGAGATGAAAAGGAGGTGATTCAATTTCTCACTCTGTAAATAAAATTCATAGATGATTCTTTAAAATATGATAATTTCATGCGTAAAACTCTATTTCTACATTTTGATATTCTATAAATGAATTTTAAGTTTGAATTTGTATCTCAATAAATTATCTGGAGCATATTGTGATTCTATAAGTTACTCGAGGGCGCAAGGGGCGCGAGATTGAAGGGCGTACCGGCCCACGAGCCGGTGGGCCGGCGGGCCAGTCCGGGCCTGGACGTGTGTTATTGTGATTAATTCAATTTATTAGCTTTTGCATTTGTGTCACGCACTTTCATAACTTTTCAACTGTGAGGAACGAGCTCTGAAGTTCATAATTTCTGCAACTAAACTGAAGCTAGACGCTATAGTCTGCGAGAAATTTCTTGTTACATAGCGTTAGGGGAAGCGACTTCCCCCTCCACGACAACACAGTACTGTAGTGGAGTCTAGAATGACAAGTTGAGCTGCGCAAAAATAGATGCGCCGTGTCATTCTGTCTTTCGTTATTGTGATGAGCACATCGTCCGACTCTAACTCTCCTCATAATACAATACAATTTGTTCCACCTTTGCCTTTAGCCTATTCGCAAGTCGTTTCCTTTCAGTTTGTATTTTCTTCTTTTACTCTTATTATCATTCGGGCAAAGGAGTGGTGGAGGGGTGAGCTGGAGACTTGTGACGCGAGAGCTCACTCACACCCACTCAGTAAAGCAGAGGAACGCAGTTAGGTAGTGGGGGAGATTAGTAAAGGACAGAGTATCCGGCCTCTCTCTCTGAAAGAGAGGGGCAAGTAACAAGAAAAATCTCGCAGACTATAGAAATGTTGATATTCTAGTGATATGAACAGCAACCGAATTGCAAAACATTGCTTTGGGAGAATCCATTTAAAACCCTCATTTATGAACGAATATTTTTCAAAAAAATCATTGTATTAGAGAAAAGATGCACGGATCTTTCCATTTTTTAATTTTTTCGATATCTTCATCCTAAAATTGAGAAAAAAATGATGAAGTTTATGTCTTTATTATAATTAATTTTTTTTAATGATTAGAGTTATGCATTTTCTAATCCATGAATTGGATAGAGGACAAATAAACCTTCAAAATTAGGTATTGACTGTAACCTTCCTATAAAAATTGAAGGAGTTATTTGGGTTCAAGTTTAACATTGCGCTTATGAGGATAAAAAACCATCATGGCGTCTCTACACCCGACCCTTAAAAAGTAGGAAGTACAACAAAAAGGAAAATCACAAGGTTTTTCAAAGTGAGAAAGAAAGGAAAATTGAAAAAGGTTATAAATTCAAATTAGAAATCATCAGCCCACCACTCTAAAAAGGTTTTCTAACTCTATTGGTGACTGAAGCCATAACCAAATCTTCAATTTATTATAGAATTTCCTATAATATCTCTCACTTCTAATTTCATTTGGAAGAAGATTAAAAAACTTAGGTCCGAGAAATAGGAAACATCTTTGAAATGTAGTGGAATATGGCTTTGGTACTATCAACATCAGTTGCATTGATTGACGTGTCACCCGATGATCAGCTTCATGAATGGGCCTAGCTGGAAGTCCTCTACTACCACTCATTTTGTAAAACAAGGATAACACCTTCAGAACATAAATGTATCTAAAAGGGAGAATTCCCAATAGTTCGAAAATTGGAAGGGTGTGAGTCCTTCTATTTACACCATGAATAATTCTTACCACTGATTTCTGCACACATTGTGCAGAGTGATTAGGCCTTTAAAATGAGATAGGAAAGTAGACGCATAACAAGAGATTCCATATTCCAGTCGACAATTGAAAAACGCAAAATACATTACACGTAGAATACTCACTGGAAAGAATTGCTTCAATTGATGGAATCTTCTTAGCAAATATAATTGGTACATCTTGATTTTCTGTATATGTAGATTCCAAGTCAGCCCATAATCAAGAGTTAGACCCAAATACTTGACAAAATCCAACTGCTTGATGACATCACAGCTACAATTTGAGTAGTTACAGCCAATCTTATGATACTTGATTGGGTCAGTAAAATGAAATGGAGCTGATAATGAAAAATTAATATAACATGTTTTAGTAGCATTAAGTGCTAATTTATTACAATCAAACCAGCAACGCAGATCTATTAGGTCAAGCTGGATCATTTTCTGTAGTTCATTTTCACTTTTGGCAGAATATGCCAATGCCGTGTAGTCAGCAAACGATGTTAAGGATCCATTGAATTTGTTGGAGAACGAATCATTAATATATGCTAAGAATAGAATTGGACCCAACACCGACCCCTGAGGTACACCATACTCAATTGTCACCAAGTCACTGCTACAACTACCAATTGATACATACTGCTTCTGGCATGACAGGTAAGACTTCATCCACATGATGGGCACTCCACGAATACCCAACTTATATAATTTCTCTAATAGAATACTATGTTGCACTGTATCGAAAGCTTTTTTAATATTGAGAAATAAACCTGAGGTCCTTGATCTATGAGGTTGATTCATTCCATAATAGATGTCTGACATGAATTTATTTAAGGCTTGTTCTGTACTAAGTTTTTCTTGAAATCCAAACTGTACCTTATGAATAAAATTTATTTTCTTGAAAAAGCTCATTATTCTTTTTTTGAAGAGTTTCTCCAAAAGTTTGGAGAAAACTGAAAGCAGTGAAATGGGCCTGTAATTCAATATCTCAGTTTTCATTCCGTTTTTGAAAATAGGTATAACTTCAGCCACTTTGAGTTCAGAGGGAAATTTACCTTCTTGAAAACTGGCATCGAAAATATGGCATAAAACTGGTACTATAGATTTGGATTATTTTTTAATGAGGCTTGAATTCACATTATCAGGTCCTGGTGACTTACCATTTTTCATAAAATTTATTTCAGTTAAGAGTTCATCATAAGTGAAGGGTTTTAAAAAAAAGGAATCATATGAATTAGTGTTCTTAAATCTACTGTTATAATATTCTCTAGTCAGCTCATCCGGATTATGAATGGAAGAGATGATGTGACCAGGTATATTAATAAAATAGTCATTGAATTTATCAGCCAAATAGAAGCCTTTTCATCCTCGACAAGATCATTTCCATACTTTAAACTAATAGGTTTATTTTTTGTAGAAGATTGACCGCAGTGATTGTTTATGATTTCCCATTGCTTTTTTACAGGAAAGGTCTTCAAATTGGAGAAAAATTTCTATTTTTGCTGTTTTATTAATTTATTAATAAGTTTTTTTGGCTAAAAAATCTAGTCTCAGTTGATCATTAAGTGGATTATTTTTGTGTATTTTATAAAGTCTATCATGATGCCAAATTTCTACACAAATATTTTCAGTCATCCATGGTTTCAAGTGTTTACCACTATTAATATGTTTTGAATTTTGACGTTTTACAGTGCATAGTTTGATATAAGCCAGTAATGCATTAATAAACAAAGAGTACTTACCATCAACATCAATACATTCAAATAAACTGCTCCAATCATGCTCCATGAGTAATTTATATAATTTTTTAATATTGTTACGGGTTTCCACTATAATAAAAGACTTGAGGCAATTTATACTGATTAACTTTATTAATATTATACTGCTATAACACACTAGAAAAAGATAAACTATAACGGAACAGAAGATAGCACAAGAGTTTATAACGTTTCACAATACAAATTCCACTAAGATTAACACTGCACTGAATTAAGAAATGAGAACAGTCTTTATCACTAAGAAGAAATATGAACTGACTAATAAACAGAATGAATATAACTATAGAGTGTCTATTTACAATGGATGGTCTGTCACACAGTATAACTGACACAATTAGATTCAATGTTTGAGTAAGACTGACTGGTAAACCCAAACATTCCGAATATATAGGCTTCTGAGAATAGAGAGTGCTAGAAAATGCTGGTAGGCCTATAATTACTTCCAGAGGCTTCCAGAATGTTGTTTGTTTACAAAACAAGGTGATTATTTGTTGACACAAAGCCTCCTATCCCCCCGCCTGCCCATCACTTGGCGTCTCACAGTCTCAAGGCCATCAGACACTGTCAAATTCCGTAACACTGCCCCCTCCTTAAAACTGTTCTGTCCCAGAACAGTCCAGATCCATCCTGGAAGAACAAACAGTAGAAGCTGGCACCAATGGATTGACTTATGTAACCGCCCATGGGTTGAAGACACAACAGGTGACGCTTATTCCAGTGCCCTTGAAGATTCTTCCAATCATTGGTCTCATAATCTTCCAATCCAATCCATCATAACCACAGCCCAGTCTTGGGATTCCAAGCTGCTTCACTCCCAGGAATTGAAGGTGAGTTCATAGATGCATCAGACTTTGCCACAAAGCCTGATATGTTGACTCCTGCTGGGGTTGGTCTTTTGTCACCAAATAGAACAGATGTTGGTTCTGATCCTGAAGATGAAGTGCTTTCCCCACAGCCAGATTCTGGAGATTCAATTCATCCAATTGTCCAAACTTTGTCCTGAAGACTGTAGCAATTCCTTTTGAAGCTCCCACATTCCTGGCAATGCAATGTGCCAAGGCCTCTTTGGTAGGGTGAATAAGTTCTGGTGACTGATGGTGACATTTCCTTCTTCTAGTGACATCCCTAGATTGGCCATGAATCCTTCAAAATCTGGGATGGCAGGATGAAGAGCCTTGACTTCTTGAACTCCCCTTGCAGCATTGTCTCCATGATAAGGTGCCAGTTGGTTGAAGTGAACAATGCGTGGAGTACCTCTTGGTTTCTTGATCCTGTAGACCACATTGTTGATCCTTGTGACCACTTTATAAGGTCCATCCCAGGAGGTTTGCAACTTGGGAGAGTATCCACGACGTTGTTGAGGATTGTACAACCATACCATGTCACCAGCCTGGTATCCTCCATGGTTGGCCTTTATGTCATAGCGCTGCTTCATCATGTCACTGGTTTCCTGGATGTTGGTGCAGATGGTTGTATGAATCTCATCCATCTGCTTCCGGAGCTTGCTGGTGTAGTCTTTTTGTTCCAAGTCCTCCACAGGTTTGCCTGTAGCTACAGTTATCCTGTTAGCAACTGCTTCCTTCCCTTCCTGCTTCTTGTCAGACATTGACTTCTTTGGGCATTTGTTTCGTAGATGACCCCTCTTTCCACAGCTCCAACACCTTATCTCCTTCTTTGCAGTCATGAGTTTTTCCAAAATCCTCTTTGTTATTTCCTCCACCAGCTCTTCATGGCTATCTTCCCCTGATACTGAGTGAACACGTGGATGGCTCCTCACAGATTGTGTCACAGCTTCAAATTCCAAGGCCTGAGTTAATGCCTCACTGAGGGTCTGAGGACAAGCCAGTTTAACAGCTTGTTGGGTTTCTGGCTCACGTAGACCATCCAGGAATCTATCAACTGCCATACTCTCCTTCATTTCATCATCCCATGATGCTGGGTAGGCAATCCTCACCAAGCGAGCTATATCAGCTTCAAATTCCTGAAGTGACTCATTTGGCTTCTGGATTCTGTTCCTCAATTCTGAACGGTGTAGTTGATACATGTGTCGGTGGCCAAATCTCATTTCCATATGCTTCAACAGTTCACCAATGTTTCCTCTGTCAGACTTTGGAATTGTCTGGAGTACTGACAGTGCATCTCCCCAAAGTGATAGGCACAAATTATCAGCCTTTGCTGCAGGTGTCCATCCATATATATCAGCATACACATCTAACAAGGTATGGTAATCTTCCCATGGAGTCTTTCCATCAAACGTTGGTAGTCCACCATGATAATTTGGCATGTTAATAGGCACATTGCAGTTATTTACTGAAGTATCCTTTTCAATTAGGTAAGCATTATCATCCACCTCCAAGGCTGCTCTTGCTCCACTAGTGTTATTATTTTGCAGCTCTTTAATCTTCTTATCAAATTTATCTTCTATGCTTTTAAGTTTTGTTTCAAATTTATCTTCCAAAATTTTACTATTTTCTTGTAGTTTTCTTTCAAAGATTCAAATTTGCTCTCCAAGGATGTTCTATTTTCTTCTATTTTACTCTCCAAATTTGTCAAAGCTGACTTATTTTTTTCCATTTTACTTTCAACCAATTGAAATTTACTCTCCAATGATGTTTTATTTTCTTCTATTTTACTTTCAACCAATTCAAATTTACTCTCCAATGTACTCACCAGAGCTCCCGAATCTGTTTCAAACACATGGGTATCTGGGTCCTGACCCTCGGCCAGCAGTGCTTCCCAGAGTCTATCTTGTAAGACAGATTTTACCCCATTTGTATCCAGTTCTTGCTCCTCCAGCTCTTGCTTCAGTTGATTCACTTTTAAACTGGTGAGCTTCCAGTTCACGTTCCAGAAATATTACACAGTTCACAATTATGTACAGAAGACTAACGTTCACTCTTGGAGAATAAAGTTCACACACAAAGATGTTCACACTCAAAGACCACAGTTCACTCACTTGAAGATAAAGTTGATACACAAAGATAAAGTTCACACACAAAAATAACGGTTCAATCAATTGAAAATAATAGTTCACTTTGCAAAGGTACAAGTTCATAAAATTGCCTCAATCAATAGCTACATCCAAACTTCTGACACCAATTGTTACGGGTTTCCACTATAATAAAAGACTTGAGGCAATTTATACTGATTAACTTCATTAATATTACACTATAGCCTATGATCAGGTCATTTGTTTTTCTACCTGTTCTGGCGTTGAAGTCTCCTAGTAATATTATTTCATGCCTCTGGTTGATATTATTCAAGAGATCTGTGAGCTTATCCATGAAAGCGTCTTTTGTATCATTATTTGAGTTGTCAGTTGGAGCATAAACCGCAACTCTAACAACATCATGACCCCCAATTTTGAGTACTACTTTCAAAAGTCTCTCATCTATTTCTTGCCATGTTTTCACTGAAGCTTTTAGTTTTTTGCTAATTGCGATTGCAACTCCAGCTCGCGCCCTGCTACTTTTGGGAACACCACTGTAGAAGAGAACATAATCATTCATATCTTCAAACCCATTTCCTTTCTTCTTAGTTTCAGTGAGTGCAGCAATATCTATCTTATACTTTTCCAGTTCTTCTGCTACTTCACTTCTCTTTGTATTGATTCCTTGTACATTCCACGTTGCAAAGTTCATTTTCCGTTTCCTTGTTCGCTTTTTCTTTTTAGCAAGTCCAATTTGTTTATCCGTAATTCCAGTCCGATTTTTCCGAGGCATGTTTGTGGGATTTTTGCTTGGAGAGTTTTTTTTGTGGATGATGGGGTGCAGGCCCATCGCTCCAAACCCCCTACCAGAAGGACCAGGTAATTTTCTGTCAGGGTCTTCTTCCCTTAGCCTTTGGTAAACCAATACCATAACCACAAGGCAGCAGTGTTGAGGAAAAAAGAAAACAAAGGCGAAAAAGAAGAATTATATGGCCAAGAGAGGCCGATAGACTAGAAATAGAAAGAAAGAATGGCACTAAGTCAATCGAAAAAGCGCCATTCTAGATTTGAAAATTTCCAAAGCATATTAGAAGGAGAAGAGGGCATTGGACGAAGGGCTTTGGAAAGGGGGGGTCCCTTTTAGACGCCTCCTACGCACAAGCAGGGGTACTGTGAGTGTATTCTGGTTTTTAACATATTCTTGAGTCCAATGTTCGACTCAGAACTCCCCCAGCCCACAGGGGTAAGTGTAATATTAATAATTTAATATTATAATTATATTATTAATATTATAATATATAATTTAATATTATAATTAATATTGATAATTTAATTTATTATAAGACTTTATAATAAATGGCTGATATCGAAAAATATTCAAGACAGAAAATTATACCAACAAAAGCGTCAGGAAGTGAAAATAAAGATACAGCAAGCGAAAAGTGAAGAATGGGAGGAAGTCTGTGATAGATCAGTATATAGGTGGCACAAGGTCAAAGGAGGCATGGAGCATACTCAAGAATCTGAGAAAAGATACTAAAGGTTCTGCAATCAATATGATAAGCATTGATAAATGGAAAGAATACTTCTCTAAAATCTTAAAAGAAGATAGACCGCAATATTTACAACCTGTAGATTTTGAGCCAGAACCGGATGATCAAATTCAGGAGATAACTGCAGAAGAGGTAAAAGAATCCATTGAGGAGATGAAGAATGGCAAATCACCAGGCCCAGGAGGTATCCCTATTGAGCTATTAAAACACGCAACCTCCAGAACTCATGAAATACTTGCCTACATCTTCAACAGATGCTTATTTAAACACAATACATTGCCTGAAGATTGGAGGACTGGTTATTTGACACCAATACACAAAAAAGGACCAAGAGATGAATGTTCAAATTATAGAGGTATTACAGTGTTGGCTACAATAGGGAGACTGTATGGACGAATAGTGAGAAAGAGAAATTAAAATTGGTGAAGAACAAAGTGGGTTCACTGCAGGACGCTCTTGCACAGATAATATGTTCTCATTGAAGCAGCTGATTGAAAAAAGAAGACTGATTAATTTAGAAACGCATTTAATTTTTATAGACTTACAAAAAGCTTTTGATACAGTACCAATCCAACAACTCTTTGAATAAGTCCAACATTAACAGGCATTATATTTGTGCAATAAAATAAATTTATAAAAACCAAACGAATGTAATAAAGATATCCAATAAAATATCCGCACCATTTGTCACAGATAAAGGCGTTTGTCAAGGCTGTTGTTTATCACCATCCCTCTTCAAATTGTACATGGAGCACAAATTGATTGAGTGGAAAAGGAAATGTTGATGCATGGGAATTTCAATAAATGAAGATCACATTTATTCTCTGTTGTTTGCTGATGACCAAGTGATAATGACGGGAGACGATCATGACATCATCTATATGTTTAGAAAGCTTGTAGAGGCATATGAAGAGAACGGTATGAAGATTAACTATGAAAAGACGAAATACCTAGTATCAGGTGGTGATGCAGACGATCTCTATGTAGGTGGTCAAGTAATTAAGAAATTTGAAGAGTATAAATATCTCGGCAGTCTTATAACCTCAAAGAGCAATTCAAGAAAAGAGATCATCAATAGAATTGGGCAGGCTAGACGTGCCACACAGAGACTGAACTCTATGCTCTGGTCCAAAAGTATTAAAAGCAGCACTAAAGTTAGAGTTTACAACTCCATTGTACAGAGTGTTCTGATGTATGGCTTGGAAACATGGGAAATAACAAAAAGGGACAGCAAGAGACTAAACGCAGTAGAAATTGATTTCCTTCGAAGAAGTTGCCGCGTATCTCGGATGGTTCGGGTCAGGAATGTGGAGATTAGAGAGAGAATCAGGAAGCAGAGTTCATCAGTTGATGAGATCAAAAGAAAACGCCTTGTATGGATGGGACATGTGCAAAGAATGGGTGATGAACGGTGGCCCAAAAGGATACTGAATTGGAATCCGCCAGGAAGAAGGAAGAGGGGAAGACCACCTGAAACTTGGATGAAGCAAGTAGGAAATGACATGCGCAAGAGGAATTTGGCGGAGGGAGAATGGATGGATAGAGTGAGATGGCATGTAGGATGCAAGAGACGGCTTGAGCTGTAAATAAACTCTATATATATATATATATATATATATATCACACTTGAAAAAGATAAACTATAACGGAACAGAAGATAGCACAAGAGTTTATAACGTTTCACGTTACAAATTCCACTAAGATTAACACTGCACTGAATTAAGAAATGAGAACAGTCTTTATCACTAAGAAGAAATATGAACCAACTAATAAACAGAATGAATATAACTATAGAGTGTCTATTTACAACGGATGGTCTGTCACACAGTATAACTGACACAATTAGATTCAATGTTTGAGTAAGACTGACTGGTAAACCCAAACATTCCAAATATATAGGCTTCTGAGAATAGAGAGTGCTAGAAAATGCTGGTAGGCCTATAATTACTTCCAGAGGCTTCCAGAATGTTGTTTGTTTACAAAACAAGGCAATTATTTGTTGACACAAAGCCTCCTATCCCCCCACCTGCCCATCACTTGGCGTCTCACAGTCTCAAGGCCATCAGACACTGTCGAATTCTGTAACAATATTGAGAGTCTCTCTAATAAATGAAGCAGGATCTTTCACGTTACTTGACCTTGATAGTGAAACAGAAACAGCTCTATGGTCTGAAACGTGTGACTCTATAACTGCACTTTGAATACTATTTTTATTAAATTTGGATTTATAAAAAATATGGTCAATACAGGTTGAACTTGAAGTAGATACTCGAGTATCAATATCTATAAGTGACAGATAACCTTTAGAGCTGAACAATTCCAGATATTCAAAAAAACTCTGATTATTTAAATCATTAATATTTATGTTCATGTCTCCTATAATTATTGTGTCGTTATTATCCCTTTCTATATCCAGAAACCGGCCAAAGCTATCCAAAAAAAAACATTTACACTAACAGAATGCCATCTGTAGAGACTTAATAGACTTAAATTGTAATTGGAAATTTTAAGCTGCAATAAGACAGAATCAGCCCCCTCTATCCTCAAATCTTCACGTAAACATGAAATCTCCCTTCCAGACAAGACAAAGATCGCTATTCCTGACACTCTATTTTCATCACTTGCATTAACATAGCTTTCATAACCATGGATATTAAAGGGGAATTTATCCTGAAACGGCTGGAACCAAGTTTCAGTCAGAACTATGACATCAGGCTTGTATTTCCAACAGCTTATATAAGCTAGGAAGAAATCAAAATTTTTGTTCAAGCTTCTAATATTCTGATGCAAGTTCGGTAGTTTCCGTAAAATAAACAAAAGTGTGAATTCCAAGCATTGGAAAACCTTATTACAGGCGTAACCTCAGAAGGAATTTATCGAGCACAGAATTTCTATATCTAATCTGGACCTGATTACCAAATTACAACATTTTCTGCCAATTGGTTCTCGAAAAATCTAAGAAAAAATTCTGAAGAATAGTAAAACGCTAATTTTGAGCGTAACCTTGGGAAGTATATCGGACATAATTTGAAACTTGATTGAATACCTTCCAAATTAGTTCATCTATAGTCTCGCTGAACCATTGAATTCACAGTAAGGATTGATCGTATGAAGACGGAAGATATGCAATCCGCAATACATCTACAATTTTGAAAAACTGATTACTGGCGTAATCTTGAACGAATTTCAAAAATACTTCAACACAACATTTCTAGACCTTATCTGAAACTGCCCACCAAATATTAACATTTTCTAGCAATTGGTTCTCGAAAAAATGAAGAAATCGCCAAAAAAACTATAGAAAAACTTTAATATTTGGCGTATCCTTTGGGAAGTTTCTAAAATCCGTTCTTAGTACCCGTCTAACGCTCCAACTGAACATGTCTGACAAATTTGAACGCATTCGGTTCGGTAGAAACAATAATTATTATAACTACTGAGAAAATGATATTATTATAGACTAGTACGAGTGGTTCTAGACTAGTAAGACTAGTTCTATTGGAAAATACAAATATCCTTCATTCAACTTTGAATCAGGTATAATATGTAGCATAATATGTGTTGGAGATTAACTTAGAAGAAATACACTTTGTTTTTTTTTCTCTGCCGATAATTTTTTCGCCCAATAATTCAACACGCTCAAAGATTCAAGACTATCCAATTCCTATTTCATCCAACTGAGATATAATATATCTATTTTACATTCCAAATAATAGAGTGAGCTCAGAATCTCACTTCTGAATAATCCATGTAACGAACGGGTGCGGCCTGTTTTTAAAAAATCATAAAATTCTCAGTTTTCATTTAAGAATAAATTTATTTGAAGAATAAATAAATTTAATGTTCGCATGAAAATAAAATTCGAGATAGTCAAGGACTCAAGGTGTGGAGAACGCATCAGGCATTTGATTGGTAGCCAAAATCGTTCATACAGTGCATTCTTGCGTTCTTGTCCTTTTCATGAATCTTTCCAATAGTAGGTCCATGACTTTTTCCAAGGGTTCCTTGTGTATTTCCGTGTGCAACGGAAATCAGGTCTTTAGGTTTGTGAAGAGAGCAACGTTATCTAGGATATCTCAGGATATTCGAACCACTTGATGCTTCTCTGTATAGATTGCGCATCATAAGTTGGTGATTGGTGATGACCCGCTCGTCAAATCGTGTTAAATGTTAACTTGTTCAAATTCCCGATTAGCTCACATATCATATCTATCTATTTGTAGAATTTCATCCTTGATGTGTCAGTAGATTGAGAAGGTTTCAAAGGAAATTAGATTTTTTGTATAAAACTGAAAGATCGTGAAAATATAATTTTCTTACGAATATCATCCACTTCTCTCACAATCATCAGTTGTTGTAGAATGTGAGTTATCTATATTACTAGGGAAGCGCATGCGGAGGCAGCCGCAAATGGAGGGAGCGAGCCTTCTTTTTGTCCAATTAAAACAATTAAAAGGTCGTTTATTTCTTTTATTTCTATGTAAAATAATATTGGAAGTTGTTCTAAGTTGAAAATAATCGGAAAAAAATGTTCTGCTCAGGTTTTGAACCCCCCTGATTGGTAAGCAGTGAAATACTAGTACACGTCGCTAACCACTGGGCTATGAGGGTTTCGATGAGTAGCCGATTCTGCCAGTGATACCAACATGATTTCAAGAGCATAATAGACATTTTCTGACCAGGAACGTTTCTCAAAACTGATGAATAATAATAATATTTCTTTATTCAACACAGCAAATGGAAACATTATACAGTTGAACATCGTCACAAGCAGCAATACAAATAAGTTACAGATTACAAATAATGTCAATGAAACTTGGAACTCTAGACTGCACAGTAGCCTACTTTCAATTCTAGACTAGTCAAAATTTAAATTGTTAAATTCTTCCAAGCTATACACCACCTTGGAAATAAGAAGACTAAACAAATCTCTCTTGAATTTTTTAATGTCAGTCAAGGCTTGCAAGTTGAGCGGTAATTTATTGTGCCTAACTTTGCTCCTAAATAGGTTGGTATTTTTTCGTAGATCTTCAATCTGTGTTGTTGTATGGCTAGTCTATTTTTCCCCCTTGTGTTGTAGCTATGTGAATCAGCATGTGTTTTAAATGCGGAGATGTTTCTATGTGTGAAAATCAAGAGTTTGTATATGTAAACTGACGGTAGTGTTAGAATTTTCAATTCTACAAAAGCCTCTCTACATGAATCATTGAATTTGAGTCCAGCCAAGTACCGTATTGCTCTTTTTTGAAGCCTGAATATTTTTTGGAAGTGAATATTAGCACAACCACCCCACAACTCTATACCATATAACACATGTGAATAAAATAAGGCAAAATAAACCATTTTTGATACTGATACAGGTACTAATCTCACCATATTTCTCAGAACAAACAGCCCCTTACTCACAGAATTAATAAGTTTTTCAATGTGCAAATCCCATGAAAATTTTGAATCTATCTCTAGACCAAGCAAATTAACGGAATCTGTATTTTCTACAGGATCACAGCTAATGTATAATATTTAGGTTCTATATGATTATGCCTGAGGCTGAAATTTATAAGTCGACTTTTCTTTGAATTTACTGAGAGTGAAATAGAATTAAAATATTGAGCTAAACTGTTAGATATTAGATCACATTTTTTCTCAAGTTCTTCTAAATTGCAATCGGAAAAAATTAAGGAGGTGTTATCTGCATATAATGTAAGTTTATTTTGTGGAACTGCAAAAGAAATATCATTTATATACAGAATAAAGAGAAGAGGTCCAAAAATAGAACCTTGAGGCACTCCTGATATCATTTTAACTAGATCCGATGCTGCTATACCATGATCACTATGGATGGAAACAAACTGATAACGATCAGTAAGATATGACTCTACCAATTTATTCTCTTTACCGCATATCCCTAGACTAACCAACTTCTTCAGAAGTACTTGTGATTCATGCAGTCAAAAGCTTTGGAAAGATCAAGCATGACACCTGTTGTGTAGTTACCGCCTTCTAGATCGTGTATCACGCCTTCAAAAAATTCTATAAGTGCGGTACTAGTCGACCTATCCTTCACAAAGCCATGTTGATGTGGAGATGTGAGATCATGTTCCTTCAAGTATGCTACTAGTCTTATAAGAATAATTGCTTTAAATATTTTCGAGAGAGCTGTCAATATTGATATGGGTCTATAATTGTTTATGTCAGATTTGTCGCCCTTCTTAAAAAGTGGAAGAACTTTTGCTATTTTCAAACGATCCGGAAAATTCCATATTCAAACATAGAATTAATTATGCAAACCAGTGGATAAACTATCGCTCCCCTGCAATGCTTTAAAATCTTAATAGAAACACCATCATGACCTACACTAGATTTTGTCTTAAGATTTTCTATTATTTCTAATATTTCATCTTCATTGGTGAGATGTAAAACAAATTTATTTGGTGGTGTCTCTGAGTTATTATCTTCAAGTTCTTCACCTGATAACTCATAAGATCCCTTCAAGACAGCACCAGTTCTTTCAGCCACGGATGCAAAAAATGTATTAAAAGTAGAAGCAATCTCTAGATGGTTAGTAATATGTTTATTTTCAATATTGAGTGCTATATGTACATTATTATTTCTATTGGAATCTTTCCCTCTAAATTGATTAATTAGCTTCCAACTTGATTTAGATTTGTTTGTTGCATTCTTTATTTTGTTACCATAGAATTCTTTCTTCGCATCTACTACTAATTGGTCATAGTGTTTTTTAACTTTGCTTATAAGTAAAGTATCAAAATTAGCAACTGTTTGTGCCCTACTTGTTGCGATTTCAAGTAGAATTCTTGTCTGTTCAATTTCTTTTGTAATCCAGTTTTGTTTCATTTTTCTAGTTTTTGGCAATGTTTTGGTTACTAAGGGACAATGCATATTATAGAAGTAAAGGAAAATAACATGAGAAATCTTATACCTTAAATTAGTATCCTTTTCATTGAAATTGCTGAAATTCCAGTCTACACCTGCCAGAGATGCCTCCAAACTGTTCATATTATCCACACCGCAAACTCGAAAAGTAATAGTGACATTGTGAGAAATTCTTGCTTCTTGAGAACATTGTCTCAATGACACTTCCATGGATTGAGCGGTATGGTCGGAAAGCCATGAATTTATGACATCTACTTTTATTCTTGTTAATGTATCACTGGTAATTATGTTATCAATTGCTGTTCTACTATGAGTTGTTATTCTGGTTGGAACCTTAATGTTGTAATTTAAACTAAATTGACTCATTATGTTTAAGAAAGCATTACGTTGAGGAGAGTCTGACAAAAAATCAATATTGAAGTCACCCATACAAATAAATCGGATTCCCATGTTCACCAATAACATCTCCATGACATTGGTAAAATTTCTAAAAAACAAGTTTAAATCACCATTTGGTGGCCGGTAGACTCCTAGAAGAATGTGTGTTTGCTTTTTTAAGTTGAATCTACAACAGGCTAGTTCAAAGCAACCCTCTATACAGTATTCATTAACATTAACTTTGAAAATTTCTAATGGTTGCTGATCAACACAATGATATATACAAAGACAAACACCTCCCATATTTTAATTTACTCTACAGTAACTGTCAATAAGTCGCATACTATTCAGATTGGCACAATCTATCTCGCTATCTCTTAGACCATGTTCAGTTAAAATAAGAAAATGTGGCTTCTCTGAGTCAATTAATATTTCTAACCTATCTAATTTATTGTACAATGATCTGATGTTTTGGTGTATAAATTTTAAAACCTTGTATACCGGCGCCGGATTTCTTTGTGTAGATATTCCCTTATTACTCCCAATATCCAGCCAACATTGGTTACTATCAATATTGGCCGAATCGACTAGTTTTTTAATGGTATGGGCTCACTCATAACAGAATCTACCTCTCTATAAAGCTCTTTCAAGATGTTAGATGCAATGTATTGTTTCCCTTGCTTACAGGTTGCAATCCTGCAGTGCAGAGAGCATGAATATAGCATGAATAATGTGTATAGTAATAGTGTGTAAGCAATCCTTTTTTCCTTTTTTCGTCCTTAATATGCAAATTTTCAAAATGCTCTATAACCTATAACCTGGTCGTCCATGTCTACTATCACTATGGCAAGTTTGAATCAAATTGGTCGAGCGGTTCCGGAGGAGTAGCAATACAAAGAGTGACTTTCCTAATCCATTAGAGCTTCGCTTAGCTCCGCTCAACAATGCAAAAAAAGGAAAACTCATGTTTTAAATTGGGTTTCAAATTTTTTATATGCGATCAATATAATTATGTTTAAATTCATTAATATGTTCGTCAACTTCGAGTAAACTTGAACAAAAAACATTAAATTTTCGACGATCTGAAATCTTTTTCGTTTGATGAGATAAGTGGGTGGTGGAAGCAAGGAAGGGTTTCTAGATCAATTTGAATTATCTATACACATGTCAAAAGCGGTTGAAAATTTCAAATTTGGCCCCTCAGGAGTTTCCTGAGATGTGGTTGCCGTATCTGTGATTACGCTGTGGTAAAATAATTGGTCCCCGGTCAAGAATCGAACTATTGCGAGTGGAACCTGCCCTTATGGTTAACTCTCCACCACGAAAGCAATAAATGCATGTTTTATCTTTCGAAAATTGGGTGGCTCGATGGAGCAATAATTGATAACATGCTAGTCCCATAATTAGATGTTCCTATATAGTTAGATTCTTGACCGGTGACCAATTATTTTACCACAGCGAAATCACAGGTACGGCCACCCTGTCTTTCGGAGGTGACGTAAAGCCGTTCGGTCCCGACTGCCTAAAAATACCAGTCTTCATCACTCATCATCATCCCTCTCATTACCCAAGCACATGTGGGCATCAGCCTCGGAAAAACAAATGTCTGGTGATTTCTTTCGAAATGATTTTCAACTAACCTGGGCTATCCAGCTCCACCAAAGAGATCGCTCCCAGTTGAAGTCAAATCCGAGGAACAATTGCCTTGAAGCTGATATTCTGAGAACCTTCCTGCCACACTTTGTGTTTCGGCTTGCCTCCACTGTCGCCCCCTCCAAGTCCACCTCCTCTATACTGGCTGTCACACCTTCCCCTTCAAAAAATAAAATAATAAATAAAAATATTTGTTGGATGAATTGGATAGTGTTTTACATTAACTAATTGATCGATCAGACCTCTTAATCAATTTATTACTACATATCAAGAGAATATTGGTAGTGAATGGTGATTTTAGTGATATTCCTCGTGTTTTGAACCCTCTTGATTCGGAAGAACTTTTGAAAATTCAAATCTCAGTGTATAACATCAAGAAATACCATGATTTCCCATTGACGGAAATCAAGGTTATGGTGCAGGTGGAACTTCCTTTTGGAACTCCCCACCGAATACGGCATAAAAATGAAAAAAAGAGAATATTCTTACTTTATTAATCATCGGACATAATAATATAGATCAATGAAAGATAAATAAAAATCAAACACCCTTTTTTCGAAAACTTTAAAATTATAAAACACACATACATGTTTCGGGAGCTAAGCCCATTCTCGGGAGAAATTGGCTTAGCTCCCGAAACATGTATGTGTGTTTTATAATTTTAAAGTTTTCGAAAAAAGGGTGTTTGATTTTATTTATCTTTCATTTATTTTAAACAGCCCTAAGTTTTAAAGTTCTTTATTTAATATAGATCATATTCATAAATTGTTTATTACTTCCTATTTAGAGAGGAACTATCTTGAACATGGAATTAATTAGGCATTAGGCTATGATGGATAATAATTATCAATTATTTTTCATATGAAACTATTTAATTGACTATAATATTTTATTTTTAGTTTTAAAGCTTTGGGTTTTGGTCTGAATCTTTCAGGATACGGATACGGTAGTAATGTATAATGAATACATTACCTCGAATTTATTTGACTAGAACCGTTCCAGGAAAATAGATCAGAAAGTATGGTCGAACATAAAAACAAATTTCACAAAAAAAACACTTCTCGCATAACCGTATCCCCCTCGCCATTTTCCCCCTATTTGTGAACTATGATTGTAATTAGTAGGTAAGTTACTCGTATTAGAAGTAGCCTATTCTTATAGATCACATTTATTTCCTATTCTATTTGTAGAGTATCAATAAGGAAGTTATTCTGAACTAGACAGTCCTTGATTCAACCCCCCAAGCGAATTAACCTTAAAAATAGAAATTGACATTTCTTTAAAGGATCTATAAATTATCGGTTAAAAATATTTAGACTGCTGAGTAGCTTGAACTTTTCATATTATAATTCTGATCAAATGTTTCTCAAGTTTTTGAAGATGTGAATCAGCATGATTAAAGATCGATGCATAGAATTCAATTCGAGTAAAATGATATCATTTTCCGAATCTCAAAAAAATATATTTCATTGGCTCTGTCTAATAGCGTCTTGCGGTTCAATTTCATCAGATTTCAAGCACCCACCTCTGAGTAGGTACTTAGATGTGTCGATCTAAGTGAGGGAGAAAGTTCTCTCTCACATGAATTTCTCCTCCTTCGTTTGGATATACGTGGAAAAATTGGCAAGTAGATAAACATTTATTGACTTTCTAAAAATAGAGAGGATATCTTTCTCGCATTGAATATTAACTAATGTTGTCCCGAAGATTGATAAGGGTCATTGGCGGCTCGTACCCACGAAACAGGTGAAATGCCCGTATCTATTTGTTTGTCAATGGCGCAACAGCCATATGAAGGGCCTAGGCCTACCAGCTGGTTGCCAGTTTCATATTCACTAAACTATACAGTCCATCCAAGCAAAGAAGCTTTGACACTTCGGCAAGACGGGAAAACGACTCCAGCCCGGCCAATACTGGCCCAAAAGCCATAAATTCTCAAAAGAATCCACATCCCCCAAACCAACACCGACCGAGCCGAAACCACCCCCCACCCCGCCAGAATGCCCTCCCAGCCCGGACAGTAAATACAGCAGGCAAATAATCATTAACCAGGATAGAGGTAACGTGTGGTTAGCAGTCTTCACAACCAAGTGAAGATACAGAACACCTCTGAATAACATGCAGTTAATCAGTTAGAGTGTAATGCAACAATAATTACTATTCCTCCTGAAATGGGAAACGACTGACTGTCTTTACTGTCTATTACTGTACAGCAACTCACCTGTTTCTTGGGCACGAGCCGCCAGTGATAAGGGTATTACTACAGTAATTACCTGGATTTATGTACATTTTGTTGGCCATCACGACTACTGTTCGCTTCTTCCATTGAGGTAGCACGTGACCCTTCAATATGTAGACAGATCCACTCCGTTCTATCAATTCACTAGAAGCTGGACCTATACAGAAATAGAAATTATTTATTTTAGCTAATTCATAATAACTTTGTAAGGAGTTAATAAACGTATACTAATAAACTTTAGCTCTAAATATTTGAATTAATAACACTCTTTACATAATCGTAATTTATAATTAGCTCTAAGGTTGCTAATTACACTTTTGTGACTTATCATTTATCAAAATTTGGTATGAAGACGTTTTGGACGTTAGTCTGTGTTTTCAGCCAATAAGTTTATTATTTTCTGAAAGTGATTGAACAAATGTAGTATGAGGAAGTTATCCTTATTATTTTCAAACATTGGAATTATCAATGTGTGGAGATCTTTTTCGTATTTCAAAAATATTTTAAGTGGAGTTTTGTTACGGCATAAATTTGTGATATAATGTACAAGGTTATTATGTACAATGTACAATAATTTTACAAGGTTTCACGCTACCATTAGTTCACTCCAATAGTTCGGTCCCTTGTGTCTCCCAATATTCAATAGTAGATTATTATTAAAAATCATCACTATTATATAATCATTTTAACCAAATTTGGGTCTCTCTTCACGCATCTGATAGAATCTTTCAAAATAACCAGATAAGTAATTATTTCTAAAAAAATATATATTTTTTGCAAATGAAGGAAATTCACCTATGTAGAATCTGATGATATATCGAAGATCGGGATCTATACCAAGCCTTGCACGACGAGAGTTGTCGGTGTAGCCAATCTTTCTCAAGAATTCGTCTTGCAAGGAGAGTGGAGTCTCCATGGCGTCCAGGCGTCTACCTTCCCCTCCACCATACTGTGAAATAAACAATAATTATTCACGTTGATTAATCGTGATTCTAGTATAAATTTTTAAGCTTTGGAAAAAATCCTTTATTATCAATGAAAAAATTCATCTTAATTGTATGAAGAATACATGTACATGAAAAATAAATTTACTCGTGCATTGGAATCAATTAGACCACAGTATTTGGATTGAATTGGAATGATTGATGTAATCGTTTATTGAATTATTATAGATATTAATCTATTGCAAAACAAGAAGCAATTTGATTGAATATCAATAACTATAGGATAGCAATACTATGATTGTTTTTTGCTCGTTGGAGTAAGTGATAACTTGCCAATCTGATAACCAAAAGAGGACCCAAGTTCGATTCTTGAAATTATACCCAATATAAATTGAAACATACGAAAACCAATATTTATGCTTAGTTTTGACAGGTACTTGGTATTCTATAAAATCATAGAATATAGAAAAATGATATTTTGAATAATATACAATCATAGCTCATTGATACACAGGCTAAGTAATGTACTCTTACTGTCTGAGTACTGGAGATATCCATTTATTCAGGTATCAATACTCCATATATTTGTTGCATATTTGTCGTTGTAAGTATTTCACCCAAGTATATCCCACCATAATATGTCTTACACAAGGAGGTCCAACCTCCTTTGCCGAACACTATTACAGAATTTTAGTCAATTCTGCAAATTATTGAGGTATTCAACCATAACATTGAGCTTCCATGGACTTGCATCAATGATTGAACTAAATTTATTGGTCTCCATGATAAGTGAAATCAAGTAATTCTCATTGCAATAATTGAAGTCAGATCCCAGCTCGGTAACATAATATCATAGATAACCAAGTAAATTATTATGATTGGTCTGTGTCGTAGACTCTATGTTCATATTTCAAGCAACCAGCGGTTATTTGGAAAATATAGACGATAATATTTAAAACGAGCTTATATTGTTTTTTTTCCTTTTCTGTAATTTCATTTGTTGGTCGTGTGTTATTTTTTAGCTTGTTTTTTTTTGAAGAGGGGGGTATTGAAGCAGCTCTGGTCGAATGATCCACCACAATGACCCCTGTAGCACTTAAAGCTAGCACAAGGACTTGTACTAACTAATACCATGCCAAACCAACACAACCGCGTATTTTTCTGTGCAGTGGAGCATTGCTTCGGACAATAACAGCTCCCTTCCACGTCGAATAATGTATGAGGCTTAACAAAGAAACTTTTTAAAGGAAGGAAGTATGCATTATGCCCGTTTCAAGAACTAGAATGCTCTATTCCATAACATTCATCACGTTTGTGGATCTTCCTTGAAATAATGAGTTTTTTTCGAAGATTGTTGATGTAACCGGCTGCTTCCAGATACAAGAAAATATTGTAAAATAGTTTGATTGTATACTGAGAAATACCAGTTCAGGATTTGATATGAAATGGTTGCTTGAAAATTTTCATTTTACACTATTCAAATTTATAGCCAAAGTAAATAATTATAGCATATCAGATATCGGAATCGGATATAAATCTATTAGTAACAAATGAATTTAAGAGCTTATAGAAAATTTACTTGGAGAAATTACTATTAAATGGGAACAATAATTACTATTAATGTTTTCCAGTTCAATGAATCCGTGATCAATATACGAGATGATAATGCAGTAATTGAGTGCTTCTAAATTAACCAAACTAAGTATGTGACCTACAGAAGAAATCAATTTTTAATAAGAATCAAGTTTTAAACGATTAAGGTTGTAAACCAAATCTAAAAATAAATCGTATATGGTCATAATTTGACATGGAGATGAAACATGTTCTTGGATTGGTACAGTGTTCCTCCAATTAGAGTGGTGTTCTGTTCCGTTGTTCGTTGAAAGTAAAAGTTAATTTAGAACGATTCAGCTCTTGAACTTGAGAGGTCTTAAAATGCTTTCATTTGCTGATTTAAACGTCCACTGTATCCAGTGCTAAAATAAACTTCGTTGCCATTCACTCAGTTATGTTCACTCAGGTAGGCTACAACTTGAGTACGGCAGTTGAACTTTCTAAATTGCACTAGTCTGTTATCCTTGATAAAATTAACCATTCAATTTGTATTCTCATTTCAATTTATTACAAATATGTTGAGACAAACGCGTATAACACCAAATATTGCCTTTTTGACACAAGTTACAGTTGAATATACGAAGAAAACAGGTTAGACTGTACATAGGAAATGATTATTAAATAAACTAGACAACTTATAAAATGTACACAAGCTTACAAAGAAAGAAAAACAGAATACAATAACTGCATGACAGATTTACTCACAAACTTATCAATTTAATGGGAAACTATTTAAATAATCTAATAACATTTTCAAATTTTTTTAATGAGAGAGTGGTTTTATAGTATACATCAGAATTGGAATTTAGCAGTGCTCATTTTGATTTCAAGGATTACCTCCGAAACACCTCAACAGCCAAATTCCTGCTGTAACATAGAGATTGATTGAGTTGCTCTGGCGGCTCGTACCCACGAAACAGGTGGAGTGCCCGTATCTTTTGCTGTACAACACTTCACCTGTTTCGTGGGCACGAGCCACCAGTGTATGATTTGCACAAAGCAGTTTGGGGTTTATACCTCCTAGTATACATGTACATAATTATGTACTAATGTACATACTTGTCAACTGGCTCATCGGGAATATTCTAGGGACAAGATTTATAATGGTTTAAATGGGATATATACAATCTCTAAAATACAGAATACTACTGTGTGGCGGATATATTCACAATCTCTCATAAACTTCCTAGGTAAACACGAGATTTTTCACGCCGGTATAACATCACCTTTATCTAAATCCTAGGAACGCATGAGCTCTGATTGATGGAGAAACCACACACACACATAGGTCGGGATTATTCTCACCTGCAGCCATAGGGTGAGGTGGTCAGCCAGCACGAGGTCCCTGCATATGTCCCTGACGACAGTGGTGTGCGTGAGGTAGACGAGGGTGCCGGCAGCATCGTCATCCTCATCGTTGAAAACGCGCACCCATCCGCACCGCGCGCCCACCACTACCCGACTACCATCCGCCTTCATAGTGCCCGCACCGCTACTCTCATACTCACTCGAACAAAGAATCAACTCAATTGATCACAGATGACAGATACTTATTCAAAGTTTGAGTTTCATTATCTCACATCTCACCTGGAATGAGGGACAATGAAAGATACAGAATTCAGTTCAATTCATTATCACATACACAACATTACAATACAATATATAGATTAGATTAGCCCTAATGCATTCAAATTTATATTCAACAAAATATTTCTGCTTATATTCTGGATTGCAATAATGATTGTGAAACAATTCTATGAATTCCGCAAATAATTAAAAACTTGATCATCATTCAATATGTATATATATAATACACATATATATAACAATATGTATATATAGTATGTATATACAAACATACATACATTCATACAGAAATTGCTCGCTTAATATAATTAGTACGGTGCAATTAGTTCAAAAAAAGACCGAACCTCAACATCCAAAGAGAACGGACGATTCCTACGCCAACTTGTTCTATACAACCCCTTTATTGTTTAGTAAAAAGTTACACCCTTATGAGCGTCGGGTTTTGGGGGGGGGGGGGGTGAAAGGTGCAAAATTTCAGTTTTTCGTGAATTGTAGCCGAACCAAGCGTCGGACGAAAAAATTCCATTAATGTTTTTTCTAGAGAACAAAATTTGGAAGAGATTGAGACCAATCACAACCCTGTATCATCAACCGTTTCCAAGTTACAATTTTTTGAAAACCCCATATTTTTTTCACAGGAATTATTCCGTTACTTTAAAAGTTTGTAACTTTGAATTGGAAACACTTGCATCCGTATTTCAAAATCCCTCTCGTCGAAAACAACTTTCGCTTCAACAGAAAATAAGTAATGAAGGACGCGACGCTGAAGTTATCGCAGTGATCAACGCTTGATTGTTGCCCTATTGTTTCGAAACAACAAAGCGAGATTGTAGCAGGGTTTTCGTTTAACTAGGTAATTAATTTCACATTGATCAAAAAGACTTCAATTTATTACTTCCATGTTTTCTCTTGCCTTTCCCGAAATGCGTAGCTTACATATTGCAGCCATTGAGAAAAATGAAATAATGTAGAGGAAGTGTTTATCTTTTTTTAGGGAAAATTTCAAGTGAAACAGTCAATATTTTCGTGAAACTTATTAAAAAGGATAATCTTTAGAGTTCTCTACTAGTTGCGATTTAAAGGCACAGACAGAACTTACATGTGTCTTAAACATGAACAAGGCTTGAATAACCGATTAAATTTATTCATATATTCTCGAAAGATATTTCTGGATTTTGAAAGACGAGAAATCACGCTACTGAGCAGATAACACGTTCAATCAACGTAGTTCTACAGCTCATTTGAATTTATATTCCATTGCTAAGTTCCTCACCTTCCAGAATACCCGTTTAAATTTATTTTATCGATATTCCTGGGTTTTGATAGACAAGAAATCACGCTACTAAAGCAGATTACACAGCTCATCATTCATAAAAGCTTACATCTTTCGTTAAAAGAATTTCTCTCCAAGGATGAAATTGTAATAAAGATCAAGAGCAAATTTGTTTAAATAGAATCATTATATTCGATCATAGTTCCATTAGAGCACAGTTTGCAATAGTATTTATGACTAGTAAACTAGTTTATGACTTCAATATTCTTTTCCTACTGCTACGTTAGAAAGTTGCTGTTCCTGCATTGATTACAATACCCAAAATCTACTTTTCCGCTCTAGTGCGGCAATAGTAGTTTATGCAACGGTTGTATAATGGGAGCCTTTATAGCATGAAGTGAGATGTAAGTTAGAGCCACAAGCAAAGCAAGTGCTCTAAATATCTCACGAATGCTATAAAGGCCTAATACAACCGTTGCATACACTATTTTATCTACGACCACCAGTGTAGTTATCAGTATCAGACCAGTATCAAGCTATAGACCACCAGTATCAAGCTATCTGTAAGTGTACGCTATTATAAAAATCAACATACCGTCGTTTATTTAACTTCTTTTGTCTTCATCCTACTTGAACTGTTATGTTAATCAACTTATCACTTGTTAAATATGTTAAAAATAACATATCAGACAGAACCACAAAACGCATTTGACAAGCAACAAAATCGTGAGTGTTGTTGTAAAAAGTGAAAGTTATTAACATATTCACTAACAAAGTTATAAGTATATTGAACTATTTGAACTTTGTACTATTCAAATTAGTTGAATATTCAAATACGTAAATTGAAATATTGACAAAAAAATACTGGTAGGCTACTCAATCCCAATTGCAGTTTTGATTTTGAGGTTAGATGAACACTGTTTACTTTTTATCACCTGATTTTGAAACGAAACAAGGAATGTATCATAAAGTGGAATTTGGAGGTTCTAAGATTCCATTTTGAAATGGTAGTCATTTCGATTTCAATTGTAAAACTGAAATAGGAAGTTTTCAATACGCCTGTAGATAAAATTTTTTCTGCACTCCAGACTTGCAACTTAACATCAGTTTTGTGAATCATTTCAGGCTAGTAAAGTCTATTATGCTCTTGAAATCATGTTGGCATCACTGGCAAAAGCTAATTTTTAATTTTTAATTTTTAATTTTTAATTTTTAATTTTTAATTTTTAATTTTTAATTTTTAATTTTTAATTTTTAATTTTTAATTTTTAATTTTTAATTTTTAATTTTTAATTTTTAATTTTTAATTTTTAATTTTTAATTTTTAATTTTTAATTTTTAATTTTTAATTTTTAATTTTAATTTTAATTTTTAATTTTTAATTTTTAATTTTTAATTTTTAATTTTTTAATTTTAATTTTTAATTTTTAATTTTTAATTTTTAATTTTTTTTAATTTTAATTTTTAATTTTTAATTTTTAATTTTTAATTTTTAATTTTAATTTTAATTTTAATTTTTAATTTTAATTTTTAATTTTTAATTTTTAATTTTAATTTTTAATTTTAATTTTTAATTTTTAATTTTTAATTTTTAATTTTTAATTTTTAATTTTTAATTTTTAATTTTTAATTTTTAATTTTTAATTTTTAATTTTTAATTTTTAATTTTAATTTTTTTAATTTTTAATTTTTAATTTTTTAATTTTTAATTTTAATTTTAATTTTTAATTTTTAATTTTTAATTTTTAATTTTTAATTTTTAATTTTTAATTTTAATTTTTAATTTTTAATTTTAATTTTTTTTAATTTTTAATTTTTTAATTTTTAATTTTTTAATTTTTAATTTTTAATTTTTAATTTTAATTTTTAATTTTTAATTTTAATTTTAATTTTTAATTTTTAATTTTTAATTTTTTAATTTTAATTTTTAATTTTTAATTTTAATTTTTTAATTTTAATTTTTTTAATTTTTTAATTTTAATTTTTAATTTTTAATTTTTAATTTTTAATTTTTAATTTTAATTTTTTAATTTTAATTTTAATTTTTAATTTTTAATTTTTAATTTTTAATTTTTAATTTTAATTTTTAATTTTTAATTTTAATTTTTTAATTTTTTTAATTTTAATTTTTAATTTTAATTTTTTAATTTTAATTTTTAATTTTTAATTTTTAATTTTTAATTTTTAATTTTTAATTTTTAATTTTTAATTTTTAATTTTTTAATTTTTAATTTTTAATTTTAATTTTTAATTTTAATTTTTAATTTTTAATTTTTAATTTTTAATTTTAATTTTTAATTTTTAATTTTTAATTTTTAATTTTTAATTTTAATTTTTAATTTTTAATTTTTAATTTTTAATTTTAATTTTTAATTTTTAATTTTTAATTTTAATTTTTAATTTTTAATTTTTAATTTTAATTTTTAATTTTTAATTTTTAATTTTTAATTTTTAATTTTAATTTTTAATTTTAATTTTTAATTTTTTTAATTTTTTAATTTTAATTTTAATTTTTAATTTTTAATTTTTAATTTTTTTAATTTTTTAATTTTTAATTTTTAATTTTAATTTTTAATTTTTAATTTTTAATTTTTAATTTTTAATTTTTAATTTTAATTTTTTAATTTTTAATTTTTAATTTTAATTTTTAATTTTTAATTTTTAATTTTTAATTTTTAATTTTTAATTTTTAATTTTTAATTTTTAATTTTTAATTTTTAATTTTTAATTTTTAATTTTTAATTTTTAATTTTTAATTTTTAATTTTTAATTTTTAATTTTTAATTTTTAATAATTTAAAATTTTAAATTTAAAATATTTAAAATATTTAGAATTTAGAATTTAGAATGTAGAATTTAAATTTGAAATTTAGAAATGGTGGCCAACTGAAATATCAATTTCAAATTTAATGTTAAAAGTAATGGTTTTATGAACTTCTGTATTGTTACAAAAATTTAGAGCTTGAAATTCTGAATAAAATGGTGCCTGATTTGTCATGATTCGATGATAAATAACTGAGATATGACAATTTTTGTTTCAATTTCTACCTTTCACATTCAATACGGTAGCTGTAGGAAAAATTTAATGTGTAATACGGACACAAAGTTTCTTGCTGCACTCAAGAAACTATTCCGCACTCGCCTTCGGCTCGTGCGTAAGTGTTTCTCTCGATGCAGCAATATCACACTTTACGCACTGATACACAAATAACTATTTCGAATTTGCTTAGAAGAACTTACAAAAATGGTATAATATATATGTGATCAAGAATATTTATGAATTGTGTAAATGTGTACTTACATTATTTAGATGGTTGATTAAACATCTACGGCCGTATTGAAAAACGTTATCAACTGAACTAATGGAAAATATTCATTTAATTTCGAAACCCCTATTTTTCAACTTTTCAGCACTTCTCTCACTTGAAAATCAGACATTATTAAAAAACATCACAAAACTGTTTTCCTTCGAAAAACACGCAGGCTTCAGTATTCCAAATTATCCAAAGAAAATCAACAACAGATTCTCAAATTGCCTTCTCACTTTTGTAAAACCTTTTTGAAAACACTTATTCACTGCCTATTATATTCAATAATTCTAATTCAAAATTTCAACATAGTTGTACCTTTACTCCAAACAGAAACTTCAACATAACTTAATTCACATTTGTTTCCAAGAATTCATTAAATAGATAATTAAGTATTACCTTAATCGTCGTTTTTCAAACCTATAAAAATTACAGGTAGATCTACAGTAATCCACAGGTACTACAGTGATCTGTAGGTATAGCTACGGTATGTAACAAATTCATTCATTTACGAGTAGATGAAATAACATATCAAACAAAATACGTGCAATTTATAATAAAGTATCACAAACTTTTTCGAACTTCATCGCGAGGATTCCAACGCCGAAGTTGGCCGGTGAAACAGAACAGCGCGCGCGGTCTATGTCTGTACGCCGGTTGATGATTGTTTGAGTGTGAAACGGAGGGAGACCAGCAGACTAAAGCATTCAGCCACATTCATCAGTCAGTGTGTTCATATGCTGTGCCACAGAACTATCTTACTGTATATATTAATATTACTATGTGGTGCCTTCCACCTGTGCACCTGTCCGGATGGATATTCTAACAAAACAACGGCCAAACATCAGCCATCAACCAACTAACCAACCCGACCCCTCGGAGTTCCCACGAGTGCGGAAGAAGATCAAGGCTACCGGAAACGGCGCGCACTCCACTCACTATTAAATTCAGCAGTTAATCGTCCTCCTCCTTCTCCAACCGACTCAGCTAGTGTAAATCCTCCCCCATCCAACCAGCAAGTGCTGCTGCTGGGATTCAAGTTTAAACATGTTGTAATGAACAATCGATGATAAAATCGTGAGTTTTCTCTAAACTTCAAGTAGACAAACCTCTCCTCTGAATAGCCAAATATAATTAATTTATATTGTACACATACCAAGACCAACTACCCTGCGACTAGTTGGATGATTTGGCGTTGTCTATTTGCTAATTCAGTTTCATCACCATAGGATGAAAATTTTCAAAGTTTCACTACATCAATGAAACTATAATGTATAGAGTGAAAAATATAAATATCCTATTTACCAGTATATCATATTGTCAGCTATTATTATACTGTATAATAGAGGTTACCGAACTATTCCATTACCTCGATATACTTTTCCAGTATCTCGCGTGGAATATTCTTATTGAATGTGCTCCATTCTAAAACTCCAGCAATGGATTCACACTTGGTCACTTGTTCTATATCATGTCCTCTTCTTCTCACCAGATTGTTGGACTAACCAGTCAACTAACCATTATAATACAGAGAGATAAATCAATAATTGAAGAATTATTGATGCAATGTCAAGTAGAAAACTAAAATATGAGTTAAATACAAAAAAAATCGTTTTTACAAACGTGTTGCAATCAGATCTGTTTTTAAAATACACCATAATACATAATAATAATAATAATAAGCAAGAATAATACCTAAAAAAATCACCATTTTCAATTAATTAGATTGAATAAATCGTCTATAAATTTTAATTGAGCTCACTTCAATTCAAATAATAATCATTTCACTCTCTGAAAAAAATTTCATTATATCAGGCTAACAAGCTTTATAATTTCAAGAGTAGCAAACATTATATACTTATAATATACTTATAACTACGTATACTCTATAATTATATACATCAATACATGATACTATAATATCGCACGATATACAATACATTATTAGATATACTATACATAATTACATATTCACATTCAAATTAATCATATACTCATAATCATATCTCTTATTTCAATTGCTTTCATTGTATATACGTATATTCGGTTGATTTTCTGTTCGGTAAGGTTTGAGAGTAATACCTTTCGTTTGTCTTCATCCGATACTATATTAGTGGTGAATTTTCCCAAATAGTGTTTTCTTATGTTCAACAAATTCATTCTCATGGAGGTTACAAATGGGGCATTCTAAAGAGCTATTTACCCATATTCCTAAGTCTCTATTATTATATACATAGAAAGAATTCTTTGCGGCCAAGCGTAGTTGGGTGACGCAGCGCGCTTACCCAAAAGGAATTTTATAAAGCAGTTGTTCTCCTATCACAAAAAGAGGGTTCAATCTTTTATAATGTGGGCTGTTCAATAAATTTAGTGCTGCCTCAATATCTAGTGCTTATAGTCTGTCGAAATAGTTTCCTACTAAATTGTCTCTATCAAATTCTAAAATTCTCATCAAACTATCTTTGTCTTGCCGGTCTTCGTTTACACCTGCAAGACATAACTGTCGTCTGAGCATGCAAGCCCAGTTACCTTGATTGTTATGCTGGGCTTGTTATTGGGCAAACAGTCTTTCCATACACTCTCTGGGATATCTTCCGACAGGCATTGACATAACCCTACAGAAAAATTCAATTATCTTGACAAATATGAAGCTGCTTGATCGTAATCTTCCTGTCTCTTATCTTAGTGACCAACTGGGCGTACCTTTATTTAATAGAAGTAAACGTTTTAGGAAATAAAGCTGTGCTTTTTCTATTATGTCTATACAGCTTTGTTTTAGCCCCATATTTCCGTACCATATAGAACTGTTGACATAAAAATTGAATCATAGAGCTTCATCTTACTTGCCCATACGTCGGATTTGGCCTTTCTCAGAATACTAGCCGGCAGGCTCGCTTCGCTCGCCTTCTCCGCCTAGCCAGGGGGCTCCGCCCCCTGGACCCCCGACAGTATAGGCAGTGAAATTGAGTCAAACAGGCTCGCTTCGCTCGCCTGCAAATTCCGTTCAGAAAGGATTCAAAACTTATTGAACACAGCATTTCTAGACCTAATCTGGACCTGTTCACCAAATTTGGACATTTTCTACCAATTTATTCTCGAAAAATCCAAGAAAAACTCTGAAAATTCCTAAAAATAGTAGAACGCTAATATTGAGCGTAACCTTGGGAACTATATCGGACAAAGTTTGAAACTTGATTCAATATCTTCTAAATTAGTTCATCTATAATCACGCTGAACCATTGAATTTACAGTAAGGATTGGTTGTACACCTGGAAGATATGCAACCCGCAATACATCTACAATTTTGAAAAACCTGATTACTGGCGTAATCTTGAATGGAACTCAAAAATCGAGGCGGAAGATATGCAACCCGCAATACATCTACAATTTTGAAAAACCTGATTACTGGCGTAATCTTGAATGGAACTCAAAAATATCTTAACACAACATTTTTAAACCTTATCTGAACCTACCTACCAAATATCAACATTTTCTACCGATTGGTTCTCGAAAAAATTGAGAAAACGCCGAAAAACTATAGAAAAACTTAAATATTTGGCGTATCCTTGAAAAGTTCCTAAAATCCTTTCTTAGCGCGCGTTTAAACGTCCAACTGAACATGCCTGCCAAATTTGAACGCATTCGGTTCAGTGGATTTTTAGTTCTGGTGATGAATGAATGAATGAATTGGGTGGCTCGTTGGAGGAGTGATAAAGCGCCGGTCTGATAACCAGGTAGACCCTGGTTCGAATCCCAAGCGGAGAACAATTTTTGACCACAGCACAATCACATAGATACGACCACCCCGTCTTTCGGAGGAGACGATAAGCTGTCGGTCCCGACTACCTAAAAAGTAGTCGTCATCTATCATCCATTTCATTACCCACGCACAAGCCTATGAGCTTATGTGGGCTTCACCCTCATAAACAAACAAACAAACAAACAAAATGAATGAATCAGTCAGTCAGTGCCATTTCGCTTTTATAGATATAGATTTTTTGCTGTCTCATCAATGTATTTAGATTTGCTAACTTGAGATTCCGCGAATTTATTAAATTTCCCTGATGAGTGGAACTCTACTCCCAGATATTTATAGTTGTTTACAATATCTATTTTTTTATCTCTATAATAAAAAGCTGCATAACGACGGAGACCTCTTTTATGAAATGCTACTATTTTAGTTTTTTCTATGTTAACTGATAACTTCAATCTCTCACAATACTCGGCCAGACTCTTCAATTTGTTTTTCAGATCTGAGTCACTATCCGCCAATGTCGTCCGCGAACATTAGCATCATGATGTCCACATTTCTATTCACGGAAATGCCGTGTAAACCATTCTCTCTAAAAAAATGTTCTATTCCGCGTAAATAGCATGAGAATAACAACGGGCTCAACGAGTCGCCTTGCAAGACGTTGTGAGATTCCGTCCCCGTCACCCTTATCAACTACCAATGTGGCAAAGTCATACAGCGCTCTCAATGCTCTTAAAGCCGTGTATCGACAGTCCGAGGCATGTGCCGCGAATGCCTCGAGGTACAGTCTGTTCACGCAAAGAAGAGTCTTGCTACTAATACTAGTCTATTATCTACTCCAGTCTCCAGCTCGGTCAATATTGGTTCAAACGCTATTGATCTGGTCTCATTTATTATATAGGAAACATTTGGATCTTCATTTCAAGACCAAATCAATAATTTTTGAACCAATATTGACCGAGCTGGAGACTGGAGTAACCGCGTATTGACAGTCCGAGGCATGTGTGGCACATGCCTCGGACTGTCGATACCGGTTTGCTAGCAGCCAGGCAAACGCGGCACACAATTCGCAGCGAGCAGTGCCTGTTGCCTCGCAACGCACAACGAACAATTCTACAAACAAACCTCAAAATTGTACCCCATTCTTATGAATTTTTGTGATTAAGAATTCTATTTGGGTGCAGAAGGTTCTAATAGGCAATAATAAGCATTGCCTTAAATTTTTATCTACTAATTGAGCACAAACTAACCTCCAAAGTCGAAATTATCAATTGTCAGAGCTTAGTTGCTTTGTCTCCCACTTGATGGCGCTAGTCAATTTGTTTGCGTGCTCGCATTTTTGGTTACAAAAAATGCAGATTTCTTATTATAATTATATACTATATACTATACTTCAATTATAATTATTTATGATTATTGCAGATTATATTTACACATATGCCTCAGCCATGAGTTCATACTTTTTTGTGTCAACAGACTGTACCGCAAGGCATTCGTGGCACATGCCTCAGACTGTCAATACGCGGCTTAATGCCCTACTGCTCACTACACTCTCACCTAGCTCAAACCAAAGAAGTTTATGCGGCACTGAATCGAACGCAAACTCATAGTCAACAAATAATCTGAATAATTTATGTTTCCTCACCGACACCTTATTGAAGATTAAGGTATGCAAAACAAAAATATTATCAATACAACTGCGTCCTCTTCAAAAACCACTTTGGCACTCGGGAAGTAGGCCGCAGTGATCTGCCCAATTCGAAAGCCTGATCTCTAGTAGACAAGTGAAAATTTTCACAATTGTATTGATCAATTGATGAATCCTCGATAGTTTTTTGTATCCTGTCTATCACCTTTTTTGAATATGAGAAACATTTTTGAATTCAACTAACCTTCAGGAAACTGTCTGCTCAAAAATATTCTATTAAATAGTGTTACAGAATTCAACAGTGTCTGATGGCCTTGAGACGGTGATACACCAAGTGATGGACAGGCGGGGGATGCAAGGCTTTGTGTCAACAAATAATTGCATTGTTTTGTAAACAAACGATTATCTGGAAACCTCTCAAAGTCATTATAGGCCTACCAGCATTTTCTAGCACTCTCTATTTATTTCTTGTGCCTTCTAGCAAGTTCAAACCCTTTATATAGGGATAGGAATGTTTGCAGAGTTAGTCAGTCTTACTTGAGCGTTCAAATGAATTGTGTCAATTGTATCGTGTGATAGACAAACCAGACGTTGTATATATACACTCTACAGTTATATTCATTCTGTCAGTTCTTATTCTTCTTAGTGTAACTTGCATGATGAAGACTGTTCTCATTTCTTACTCAGTGCAGTATTAATTTTAGTGTTGTTTTGTATCGTAAAACATTATAAACTCTTGTGCTATCTTCTGTTCTGTTATAGTTTATCTTTAGCAGTGTAATTAATAAAGTTAATCAGTATATATTGCCTCAATTCTTTTATTATAGTGGAAACCCGTAACAATAGGGCAAGTAAATATTCTTTCCACTGAACTGGCAAGGCTTTATAAAATTCATTTCTAATTCCGTCGATACCCGGTGCTTTTTTATTTTTTGTAAGTGAGAGTACATTTGATAATTTGCTTAAAGAGAGCTCTTGATCTAGGTAAAGGTGTCAAGCATCCACAAATCCTACATCAATATTGAGAGTTTCAACACAACTGTATTTATTTTTCAAAAAACTCCCAAGCTTCTAGAATCTAGAGGAATATTATTAATAGACTATTGTACTTGTTAAATTTAAAGTAATTTACCGCTTTCCAAAAATCCTTACTACTTTCAATTTTGAAGAGTTTTTCCCTAAATATTCTGATTTCTTAGATTTCAACAGTTGCTTATAAAGTTTTTTTCTGTGAGATATTGTAATAACTCTTGTTCTGGGAATGTGTTACGCTTTGCCACTCTAAATAGTCTACGCATTTCTCGTTTTTTATTCCTACATTCATTATCAAACCAGGGTTGATTATTATTTACTTCGTCTCTCCTATAAGTGATAATCATATTTGACGCTTTAGCGCCATCGTAGATTGTAAGTTTCAGTTTCTGGAACAATAAATCAATAGATAAATTGGTTATCTGTGGTACATTCTTTGCTTGTAAGGCCGATATAAATTGTTGTTCGTTTTTATTTACCCAGGTGAGCTTGTTATTGTTAGAAGCACCATTATCTTTACAGGTATATTTTGACGTTATATTTAATTCTATAGTAATAGGTAGGTGACAAGAACTCTAAAATAAGAGTTTGATCCTAGATAAGTGAAAACAAAGGTTGTCAGATCCATTATGGATATGTTCCACAACATCTCCGATGAAAGTGTAAAGTTTGATTCTATCCAATTTGAAGATTGCAAATGTGGCTATAGAAACTATGGATTCTATGATTCATATTATACGGTATCGATTAAGTTGGATTCGATACTGATGAGTACTTGATAATTAATAACCACTGAAATAGATCATTCTTATATAAAAAATCACGAGGACTGTCGTGAAAAAGTTAAAGACTTTTGTGAAAATGTTCTGAAGTGTGATAATCAAGTGCAGGTAAATAGAGCACCCATCCTGGGCAAGAAAAGAGACAACGCGCCGATAATTGCACATATTCCTCAAGATCAACACATTAATTCTATAATGGACAAAACAAAAAACCTGAAGGGAACAGGATTTGTGGTGCATAAGGACTATTCACGTGCAACAAGAATGCAGCGTAATAGACTTTTTCTGCTTAAAAAGGAGGTGATGAAGATCGGCGGCGCGCGTACTTCTACACTAAAGGGCGATCAACTGATTATCGACGGACAGTTTTTCACATGGAGAGAAGAAGAGGGTCTACGAAGTGG
>CM029550.1:25212613-25287279 GCA_017141385.1 Sogatella furcifera | reverse complement strand
GATAAATTTCTTAGGACACCTTGTATCTCACAATAGTGTATCTATTGATCCAGAGAGAACTAAAGCTATTGTTAATTTTCCTGTCCCAACTAAAGTTCAAGGAATTGGAAAGGTTTTTGGGAATGGTACAATTTTTTTCAAAGTTCATTCCCAACTTGGCACAAATATCAGCCCCACTTAATGCACTGAGAAAGAAAAACGTTAAATTCAAATGGACTGAAGAATGTCAAAAGTCGTTTGATAAGTTGAAACAAATTTTAACTCAACCTCCTCTTTTGAAGATGGCAGATTTCAATAAGACTTTTATCCTTACTGTCGACGCGTCGAGTGTTGGAGTAGGTAGTGTTTTAGGTCAAATGCAGGATGGAGTTTTTGCTTGATAGCCTATGCATCCCGTACCTTGTCCCCATTAGAACAAAAATACTCTGCATATGAGAAGGAAACTCTAGCAGCACATTTATGGGATGGAAAAGTTTAGGTATTTCCTCGAACACACCAAAATTCATTCTGAGAACTGACTGCAGTGCTTTACAGCAGGGGCGTAAATTCAAAATTTTCATTGGGGGGGGGGGGGGGCGGGGGGGGGAAAAGATTTGCTACTGGGTAGTGGTATACTGATCACTGATAATAATTCTGTTATGTATGAAAGACATAATCTACTTCAATACCAAACTGAATCAAATTCTGGGGTTTAATGGGCCTGGGGTGTACCTCCTCAGCCAAGCGGGCGGGGGCCTCCCCCGGCAAATTTTGTGAAAGTATACTTCAAAACTGTGTTTTAGAACGGCTTTTCTATAGCCAATCAATTGCCAAATCCCTTTTTTAGCATAAAATATTGATGATATACAGAGTGTCACGAAAGGTGTAACAGCCGGATCCAGAAACCATAGATTTTTAGATATTTTTCAAGTAGGCCTACTTACAGTCATTAAATTGTCAATATCACAAGAATCATTTGTCAAAATTGAATTTTAAAGGTATTGTTGGGAAGAGTAAATAATTTCACATTATAGTTGGCGCAACGTAAGTTGACTATTTCCCCCTCCACACGAGAAATAGCTCCGTTGTCAGATTGTGTGAAATTGGAACTTCTAATACAAACACATTCTACTGAATGTTAAAAGTGACAGCGTAGCTTCGGAAAAATCATGCGGTGTTGTAAAACTCACTATTTTTTATGATAAACCAGCTGTTCGCAGCTCGAAAATCTAAGTCGATTAGCTTCAACAACTCCAATCTTTAACATACATTCATGCATATACCGCTCTCCTTACTTTGAAACTCTTCAGAGGGCAAATTACAATCTTCCGACTATTTTTGACACTTGCAAAAAAATTACAATTGTTTTTTAACAACTTTCTCGCTTTCACCACCCACTTATCTTCTTAAACAAAAAAAGTTTTTAGATCGTCGAAAATTTCATGTTTTCTGTTCGAGTAGACTCGACATTGACAAACATATTCGTAAATAGAAACTGAATTGTTGGTCGGATATAAAAAATTCAAAAACCATTAGAAAGCACGAATTCTCCTTGTCATTTTGACATAAAAACATGATTTTCACTACAACCAATAATTGTGAGAGAAGTGATATAGGCACGACAGAAAATAATATAAAAAAAATCAAATTTCCTTTGAATCGTTTTACCCAGGAACCGTTTTAATACTACTGGCATGTCAAGGATGAAATTCTACATACAAATATGGGGTCTAATCGAGGATTTGAAGAAGTTTCAATTTCTCCCAATCTGACAACGTAGCTATTTTTCGGGTGGAGAGGGAAAAAGTCTACCTAGATTGGCAGACTACAATTCAAGGTATTCTACATGCCATAATCGATTATTGAGCAGTATTTTTAGGCGGTTTAAGTTGAAAAAGGGTGATTTTCAAGTTTATCTAAAACCTCAAACAGATTTTTCGCGATTTTTTCCAGGGTGAGAGAAATTTCCATAGATTAGAACCTTCCTTTTTCATTATCTCCAAATGAGACCAAGTACAGGGGTCTATCTCAAATCCCTGAGTCAGAATTTTTTATTAAAAACTAGACTAATTTTGTTGAGTGTGAATAATCGTCTACAATTTGATAGCTTTGTGTCGAGCGATTACGAACATACAAAACACTTTTTCTATAGGACTGAGAACTGGTCACTGGTCCTGGTTGACTGGAACTGGTTAGAAGTTCGTATCTGCAGTGGTTATTGATATATTTGCTAAAATATGAAAATAATCAGTATTTTCCAAAGTTCAAAGAGGTTTAACATGGTTACCTGATGCTTCAACTTACTTTTCTGTGGGTGAAATTTGTAGATGATTCAATTTTAAAATGAAACGGGTTCAGTCAATAAACAGCCTAAATCTAAAATGTCCCACAAACTCAGAAATCAGGTTTGAATGAAACAAAACTGAATGGTCAATTACATTTGAAGAATCAATATGTCTAACTTATTAAATCTTATCTTATAAATCATTTATAGTTTTAATTAAAAAAGTGTTATAGTTTTAATATGTTAAATAGTAAATTTTGGTTATAGTGGATATTCTATCCTGACCCATTGTATTTCGAGTATAGTTCTTTATTCTTCTCACGCATGAGAATCTTGAAATCATATTGCAGTCCAGTCAAATTGAGCAAAAAGTAAAAGTCGGAGGACCCAGCTGAAAATTTGCAGATATGATCAAAAAAAGGCGCTGGACGAGAAAATTACATAGCTCCTTTTTGTAGACAATAAAATTTTGAGAAGAATAAGACTAATTGCAACTTTTATCATTAAATGTTTTCGAGATACAATTATTTAAAAAATGTGTAATTTTTTCATAGGATTAAGATGTTAAAGTTTTTCCCACTTAGTTTGTAACTATAAATTGAGCACTCGTACATTATCGTATTCTAAATCTCTCTCGAAATTCATTTTTCTTTCATTTGAGACCAATTTCACATTTTTATGTTCAATATGTTTTGAACTACAGCGATTTAAAAGAACCCTGAAACCCCAAATACCTCCAAAATTGCATATTATATCACAAAACGTACGTACTAAAAATATTGGGATAAGCTATTGGCTTATATTTCTGGAATTATGTTCCTGAGACCCTGAGCAATGTTATGAGACTAAATTCAATTACTAACCATCTGAAAGAGGAAGATTTCTTCTACATTTCATCATAATTTTCGCCCACAGGTTCCCGTTTGGGAGTCACTCTAATGTGAAAATGTTCTGTTATCAACGAGGAGGTATTATTACACACAGTAGGCTACCATTACTATCTGAAAATTGGAATTTTTTATCAAATTTGACGTATATATAAATTTATACCGGGACTCTTGTCTTGGGGACTTTTAGTATGTTATTCAGCGCCCTTTTCTGATCATATCTGCAAATTTCTAGCTACGTACTCAAACTTTTAATTTCGTTGCTTAGTTTGACTGGACTATTGGGGGGGCAAAGGGAATGTTTGGGGGGGCAACTGCCTCCCCGTGCCCCCCCCAAATTACGCCTATGCTTTACAGTATGTTTTGAATCATCCTAAACAACTAGGACGAATAGGCAGATGGGTTCTGAGATTATAAACCTTCCAATTCGAAACTGAACATGTGAGGGGCGTAGATAATAAAGTTGCTGACTGTTTAAGTCGTATGTTTGAGGATTCGCCACCAGAAGTAATTGAAGAAAATTTATGTAGCTTGAATCTAGTATATTTCCCACTAAGTTTCACTGATATTTCAACGTATCAAGGGCAAGATGAATTTATTAAAGAGATAATTCTATCAGGGAATGATGGTAATGATATCTACCCCTATCAGATGTCAAAAGGAGTTATAGTTTGTAATGTCCGGAATTCTACCAATCCTAAAATAGTTCTTCCCCAAATTTTAAGACCTATGGTTTGTAAGTACTACCACGAATCCAATTTTGGAGCACATTTAGGCTACCTAAAAACATTAAATAAAATAAAGCAAGTTTTCACTTGGAAAGGAATTTCCAAGGATGTAGGTGTTTTCATTAAAAACTGTAAAATTTGTTCATTGAGTAAACCAGCTCAAAAAACTAATTATGGTTATATGGCATCAACTGTAGCAACGTACCCCATGGAGAAATTCTTTATTGATTTTTTAGGAAAGCTCCCAAGATCCTCAAAGGGAAACACGATGATTTTCACCTGTGTTGATGCTTTCACAAAATTTTGTTGGTTAATCCCTGTTAGAGAAGCCAATGCTAATACAGTTTGCACTGAACTTCAAAAAATCTTCACAAACTTTGGATTACCAAAAATAATAGTCTCTGATAACGCCCAGGTATTTAAATCCAATATCTTTACTAAATTCTGTTTTCAGAAGGGCATATCACATATAACTTGTACCCCATATTATCCTCAATCGAATATTGTTGAGAGAGTTCATAGGAATTTGAAATCATCTCTGATTGCATACTGTGCTAATAACCAAACCAAACGTACATGTCCGTGGCCCGGCCATGGAAGAGTTTCATAAAACTAATCATGTCAATATTAAGTACCTATTAAGTACTATTTCGTACCTCCAATCATGGAATCATTACCTCAAAATTGAAGGAGATATTCAATATAATAACATGGGCGGGCCAGCGACATGCCTCCCCGGCCATGGCCGAATTTGATCAAACTGATAATGCAAATTGAAAGTACCTATCAAGTACTATTTAGTACCTCTAATCTCGGAATTATTACCTCAAAGATAACGGAGATACGGCAAGAAAATGACAAAGGTCAATGACCTATCAGCCCGGCCATGTCCGAATTTAAAAGAAATGACCATGTAAATCTTAGGTACCTATTAAGTACTATTTCGTACCTCAAGAAGAATTAATTTATCATAAAAAATAGCCGAGATATTGCACAATGAAGTTTGGGGTCAATGACCTCTCAGCCCGGCCATGTTCGAATTTGGAAAAAATGACTATGTAAATTTTAGGTACCTATTAAGTACTATTTCGTACCTCCAATCACGGAATTATTACCTCAAAGGTGACAGAGATATCTTAATATATGAAACTTACACGAAAGAGTGACTGACACACTGACACACTGACACACTGACACACTGACAAAAATTCACAGCAAAAATGGCTGATTTGAGGGTAGATTTGAGGTCACCAATCGATCAAGGGCACTGAGTAGGCACAGGGAAAACCTCCAAACTTTGAAAATTCTATCCCGTTCATGGGGTACAGACCCCCTGAATATTTCCTGTCTAGTGAACCGTTGATTTTACAGCAAAGTCATGAGGAAGCTTTCTGTTCAGAATCCCAAAAAACATAGGTTTTCGCAGGAAAATCCCAACCGGATAAAAGGGGGGGGCCCAGTAGGGGGGATTTTCGATTTTTGACCTATTTTCTCAATTCACAGCAAAAACTGTTGATTTTAGAGTGTCATGAGAGTCACCAATGGATCCGTGGCACAAAAATGGTACAAGGAAAACCTCTAGACCCTGATAAATTTCTCCCCATCATGGGGTACAAGCCCCCCAAAATTTTTCAACTTTTTAATTTGACAATTTAGAGCAAAAGTGAAGAGGACCTTTTTTGTTCAGAAGCACAAGAAACCTCGATTCATGCAATAAAATTTCTATCGGGTTGATACGGGGACCCATTAGGGGAAATTTTTGATTTTTGCAAATTTTGCCGGATTTTTGAGAATTTTCAAGGGTCAATTTTGAACAGTTAATGATGTTTTAGCGCGGTTTTTGAGGTCGGAATCATTTTTCTTGGTCCTTATAGCCCTAGAATGATGATATTTGGCCAAATGCAATATCTAGGGGGGGCACCAGGGGACACGGGTCAAATTTGGCAAATTTTTGATCCCCTGTAAATTTCTTATTTTCATACCGGCAACTATTGTGTTATACATCATTGAACTCAGATCATCAAGATGATTCAGAAACATATACTAAAAGTTTAAATTTGACAAATTTTTTGAAAACCTCAAGTATGGACTTGTAAATTTTCTCATAATTTCTCCTCATACTACATGCCCACTTATACAACATATTCAATGCTTTCCTCAGATGAGATGAATGTCTGACAATCAACAAATTGGAACCATAAAAATTTGCTTATACATTAAAAATTTAGAAAGAATAGTAAAACACATTTTTGGGGTCTTAGGGCCCCCCCAAATTTTCTCTACTTTTTTATTTTGATATTTACAGCAAAAGTGAAGAGGACCTTTTTTGTTAAGCACTCCAAAATACATAATGAAATGTGAAAATTTCTGAATGCAAGAAAATTCCAACCCAGAAAAAATGGAAAATGGAAATTTTTTTGACCAAGGAATTTTTAAAGACCTTTTTTGTTCAACACTCAAAAAATCATTAGAGAATGAAAGAATTCCGATTTAATAAAATCTAGCAAAAAAGAACTCCAACAAAAAAAATTTTTCTACCCAAAAATAAATTCTAACCTGTTTAATTTATGGGGTTCAGGGGGGCGAAGCCCCCTGACGAGCGCAAAGCGCAAGTCTAAATACATGAAACTTACACAACCGAGTGACTGACACACTGACACACTGACACACTGACACACTGACACACTGACACACTGACACACTGACAAAAATTCACAGCCAAAATGGCTTATTTGAGGGTAAATATGAGGTTACCAATCGATAAAGGGCACTGAGTAGGCACAGGGAAAACCTCCAGACTTTGAAAATTTTGCCCCCCTAATAGGGTACGGACCCCCTGAATATTTTCTGTCTAGTGAACCGTTGATTTTACAGCAAAGTCATGAGGAAGCTTTTTGTTCAGAATCCCAAAAAACATGGGTTTATGCAAAAAAATTCCAACCGGATAATAGGGGGGGCCCAGTAGGGGGGATTTTCGATTTTTGACCTATTTTCTCAATTCACAGCAAAAACGGTTGATTTTAGAGTGTCATAAGAGTCACCAATGGATCCGTGGCACAAAAATAGTACAAGAAAAACCTCTAGACCCTGATAAATTTCTCCCAATCATGGGGTACAAGCCCCCCAAAATTTTTCAACTTTTTAATTTGACAATTTAGAGCAAAAGTGAAAAGGATCTTTTTTGTTCAGAATCACAAGGAACATCGATTCATGCAATAAAATTCCTATTGGGTTGATATGGGGACACAGTAGGGGCAATTTTTGATTTTTGCAAATTTTGCCGGATTTTTAAGAATTTTCAAGGGTCAATTTTGAACAGAAAATGATGTTCTAGAGCAGTTTTCGAGGTCGGAATTGTATTTTTTGGTCCTCATAGCCCTATGTTGATGCTATTTACCCAGATAAAATATCCAGGGGGGGCACTGGGGGACACGGGTCAAATTTGGCAAATTTTTGATCCCCTGTAAATTTCTTATTTTCATACCGGCAACTATTGTGTTATACATCATTGAACTCAGCTCATCAAGACGATTCAGAAACATATACCAAAAGTTGAAATTTGATGAAAAATTTTTAAACCTCAAGTATGGACTTGTAATATTTTTCACAATTTCTCCTTGTACTACATGCTCTCTTATACAACATATTAAATGGTTTCCTCAGATGAGATGAATGTATGGGAATGAACAATTTGGAACCATGAAAACTTGCTTATACATTCAAAATTACAAAATTTTGGAAAAACATATTTTGGGGGTCTTTGAGTACCCCCCAAATTTTATCAACTTTTTAATTTGAATACTCAGAGCATAAGTGAAAAAGACCTTTTTTGTTCAGAATCACGAGAAACATCGATTTATGCAATAAAATTCTTATTGGGTTGATAAAGGGGCCCAGTAGGGGAAATTTTTAATTTTTGCAAATTTAGCTGGATTTTAGCAAATTTTCAAGGGTCAATTTTGAACAGTAAATGATGTTCTAGCACAGTTTTCAAGGTCATGTTTCTTGGTCCTCTCAACTCTATAATAATGCAATTTGCCCCAAAAAAATATTCAGGGGGGGCAACAGGGGAATTGGTTCAAATTTGTCAAATTTTTGATCCCCTGTAAATCTCTTATTTTCATACCGGCAACCATTGTGAAATACATCATTGAACTCAGCTCATTGAGAAGATCCAGAAACATATACTAAAAGTTGAAATTTGATAACTTTTTTGAAAACTTGAAGAATGGACTTGTAAATTTTCTCAGAATCTCCCCTCATACTACATGCTCACTTATACAAAATATTCAATGCTTTCCTCAGATGAGATGAATGTATCAGAATGAACAAATTCATACCATGAATACTTGCTTATACATTAAAAATCACAAAATCTTGGCCAAACATATTTCAGGGGGCTTGGGGTCCCCCCCAAATTTTTTCAACTTTTTAATTTGAATATTTAGAGCAGAAGTGAAAAGGACCTTTTTTGTTCAGCACTTCAAGAAACATGAGAAAATGAAGAATATTTGCAACAAAAAAAAATCCTAACCTGAAAAATTTCAAACAAAAAATAATTTCTGACCAAAAAAATTTATGACCAAGAAAATTTCCAACCAAAAAATATATATTCTCAAAGTGGATTCACCAATATAAAAAAATTGAAACTAGAAAAAAATTTTTGACAAAAAAAAATTTTTCAACTGAAAAAATACAGGGGGTTCAGGGGGGCGAAGCCCCCTGACGAGCGCAAAGCGCGAGTCTAAATACATGAAACTTACACAACCGAGTGACTGACACACTGACACACTGACACACTGACACACTGACACACTGACACACTGACACACTGACACACTGACAAAAATTCACAGCCAAAATGGCTTATTTGAGGGAAAATATGAGGTTACCAATCGATAAAGGGCACTGAGTAGGCACAGGGAAAACCTCCAGACTTTGAAAATTTTGCCCCCCTAATAGGGTACGGACCCCCTGAATATTTTCTGTCTAGTGTATCGTTGATTTTACAGCAAAGTCATGAGGAAGCTTTTTGTTCAGAATCCCAAAAAACATGGGTTCATGCAAAAAAATTCCAACCGGATGATAGGGGGGGCCCAGTAGGGGGGATTTTCGATTTTTCAACATTTTTTCGAATCCACAGCCAAATCGGCTTATTTTAGAGCATAACTGAGGTCAGCAATCGATTCAGGGCATGAGAATAGTACCAGAAAAACCTCAAGACCCTGATAAATTTCTCCCCATCATGGGGTACAGGCCCCCCCAAATTTTTGAACTTTTTAATTTGACAATTTAGAGCAAAAGTGAAGAGGACCCTTTTTGTTCAGAATCACGAGAAACATCGATTTATGCAATAAAATTTCTATCGGGTTGATATGGGGACCCAGTAGGGGCAATTTTTGATTTTTGCAAATTTTGCCAGATTTTTGAAAATTTTCAAGGGTCGATTTTGAACAGTAAATGATGTTTTAGCGCAGTTTTTGAGGTCGAAATCGTGTTTTTTGGTCCTTATAGCCCTATAATGATGCATTTTGCCCCAAAAAAATATTCAGGGGGGGCACCAGGGGACATGGGTGAAATTTGGCAAATATTTGATCCTCTGTAAATTTCTTATTTTCATACCGGCAACTATTGTGTTATAGATCATTGAACTCAGCTCATCGAGATGATTCAGAAACATATACCAAAAGTTTAAATTTGATGAAAAATTTTTAAACATCAAGTATGGACTTGTAATATTTTTCACAATTTCTCCTTGTACTACATGCTCACTTATACAACATATTAGATGGTTTCCTCAGATGTGATGAATGTATGAGAATGAACAATTTGAAACCATAAATACTAGCTTATACATTAAAAATTACAAAATTTTGGGAAAACATATTTTAGGGGTCTTTGAGTACCCCCCAAATTTTACCAACTTTTTAATTTGAATATTTAGAGCATAAGTGAGATGGACCTTTTTTGTTTAGCAGTTCAAAAGATATAACAAAATGTGAAAAATTCTGAACCCACGAAAATTCCAACCTAGAAAAAGAAGAAAATGAAAAAATTATCGATTAAGTAATTTTTGAAGACCCTTTTTGTTAATCACCCATAGAAACAAGAGGAAATTGAAAAAAATTCAAAATGAAAAATTCTAATCAAAGAGAAATTCCAACAAAAAAAAATTTCAACACAGAAAGAAATGTTCAACCGGAAAAACATCAGGGGTTCAGGGGGGCGAAGCCCCCTGACGAGCGCAAAGCGCGAGTCTTAATATATGAAACTTACACGAAAGAGTGACTGACACACTGACACACTGACACACTGACACACTGACAAAAATTCACAGCCTAAACTGCTGATTTGAGGGTAAATTTGAGGTTACCAATCGATAAAGGGTATTGAGCAGGCACAGGGAAAACCTCCAAACTTTGAAAATTTTGTCTGAATCATGGGGTACGGACCCCCTGAATATTTTCTGTCTAGTGAACCGTTGATTTTACAGCAAAGTCATGTGGAAGCTTTCTGTTCAGAATCCCAAAAAACATGGGTTTATGCAAAAAAATTCCAACCGGATAATAAGGGGGGCCCAGTAGGGGGGATTTTCGATTTTTCATCATATTTTCGAATCCACAGCCAAATCGGCTGATTTTAGAGCATAATTGACATCAGCATTCGATTGAGAGCCTGAAAATAATACGAAAAAAACCTCCAGACCCTGATTAATTCCTCCCTGTTGTGGGGTACAGGCCCCCCCAAATTTTTGAACTTTTCAATTTGACGATTTAGAGCAAAATTGAAGAGGACCTTTTTTGTTCAGAATCACGAGAAACATCGATTCATGTAATAAAATTTCTATCGGGTTGATATGGGGACCCAGTAGGGGCAATTTTTGATTTTTGAAAATTTTGCCGGATTTTTTCAAATATTCAAGGGTCAATTTTGAACAGTTAATGATGTTTTAGCGTGGTTTTTGAGGTCGGAATCGTGTTTTTTGGTTCTTATAGCCCTAGAATGATGCCATTTGCCCCAATAAAATATCCAGGGGGGCACCAGGGGACATGGGTCAAATTTGGAAAATTTTTGTTCCCCTTTAAATCTCTTATTTTCATACCGGCAACTATTGTGTTATACATCATTGAACTCAGCTCATCGAGATGATTCAGAAACATATACCAAAAGTAAAAATTTGATGAAAAATTTTTAAACCTCAAGTATGGACTTGAAATATTTTTCATTATTTCTCCTCATACTGCATGCTCACTTATACAACATATTCAATGCTTTCCTCAGATGAGATGAATGTATGAGAATGAACAAATTGATACCATGAAAACCTGCTTATACATTAAAAATCACAAAATCTTTGCCAAACATATTTCAGGGGGCTTGGGGTCCCCCCAAATTTTTTCAACTTTTAAATTTGAATATTTAGAGCAGAAGTGAAAAGGACCTTTTTTGTTCAGCACTTCAAGAAACATGAGAAAATGAAGAAATTTTGCAACAAAAAAAAAATCCTAACCTGAAAAATTGCAAACAAAAAATAATTTCTGACCAAAATAGTTCATGACCAAGAAAATTTCCAACCAAAAAATATATATTCTCAAAGTGGATCCACCAATACAAAAAATTGAACTAAAAAAAAATTTTGACAAAAAAAATTTTTTCAACCAAAAAAATCCAGGGGGTTCAGGGGGGCGAAGCCCCCTGACGAGCGCAAAGCGCGAGTTCAATATTATAAAATGGGCGGGCCAGCGACATGCCTCCCCGGCTATAGCCGAATTTGATCAAACTGATAATGCAAATTAGAAGTACCTATCAAGTACTATTTAGTACCTCCAATCTCGGAATTTTTACCTCAATGATAACGGAGATACGGCAAGAAGATGACTAAGGTCAATGACCTCTCAGCCCGGCCATGTTCGAATTTGGAAAAAATGACTATGTAGATCTTAGGTACCTATTTCGTACTATTTCGTACCTCTAATCACGGAATTATTACCTCAAAGGTGACAGAGATATTCAATATTATAACATGGGCGGGCAAGCGACATGCCTCCGCGGCCATGGCCGAATTTGATCAAACTGATAATGCAAATTAGAAGTACCTATCAAGTCCTATTTAGTACCTCCAATCTTGGAATTATTACCTCAACGATAACGGAGATACGGCAAGAAAATGACAAACGTCAATGAACTCTCAGCCCGGCCATGTTCGAATTTGAAAAAAAAATTACTATGTAAATCTTAGGTACTTATTAAGTAGTATTTCGTACCTCAAGAAGAATTAATTTATCATGAAAAATAGCCGAGATATAGCACAATAAAATTCAGGGTCTATGATCTTCAGCCGAGGCGAAGATCATATGGAAATAGTCTTGCCAAGCAAAGAAGACCCTCTGGCAAGATGAGAAAATGACTCCAGTTCGGTCAAAATTGGTTAAAAAAATATTATTTTGGTCTCAAATTGTAGATCAGAATGTTTCCTAGGATTGAGAAAAAATCAATCTTTTTTATAACCAATATATACCGAGCTGGAGTAATTTTCTGATCTTGCCAGAGGGTTTTCTTCGCTTGGACAGACTAGACTATACACCATAACGGAAGCTGTATTTAGTCTGTCCAAGCAAAGGAGACACCTTGGCAAGATGAGAAAATGACTCCAGCTCGGTCAATATTGGTTCAAAAAGTATTGATTTGGTCTAAAATTGTAGATCAGAATGTATCCTAGGATTTAGAACAAATCAATAATTTTTTGACCAATATGGACTGAGCTGGAGTCATTTCCTCATCTTGCCAGAGGGTCTTCTTTGCTTGGACAGACTAGACTATACACCGTATATGGAAGCTGTAAATAGTCTGTTCAAGCAATGAAGACTCTCTTGCAAGATGAGAAAATGACTCCAGCTCGGTCAATATTGGTTGAAATACTATTTGGTTGGTCTCATATTGTAGATGAAAATGTTTCCTAGGCTTGAGACCAAATCATTAATTTTTTAACCAATATAGACCGAGCTAGAGTAATTTTCTCATCTTGCCAGAGGGTCTTCTTTGCTTAGACATACTTAGAAGTGACTTGCGAATCCATTCACGTCAGCCCGGCCATGAGCAAATTTGACAATACTGATTATGGAAATATTAAGTACCTATCAAGTACTATTTAGTACCTTCAATCAAAAAGTTGATATATCAAAGGACAAGGATGAAATTAAGATTCTTAAGTTTGATGCGTATCCAACCCCACTAGACGATCAAACTGTTTAGGTTGGTGAGGAGTAACAGTAGTAGTAGATTTCCGGTTCTGGCGCACCTAATGGACATTGCATCCCAAGGTCACTTTTGACAACTCATCCAACCTAACATCACCACAACTTCCTTCCTCCCACCACCATCATTCCTCCCTCCATCACCCTCACCACCACCCCACCCCCTTGCAGATGACCATCATCATCACCCCCCTCACATTTTCCATTGCAGATGAGCAGTGTATAATTACTAAAACTGTTAGTGATAGTGATGATAGATGTTGGTGTATACAGGGTGTTTCTGGAGGAATGTGCAATACTTCTCAGGCTGATTCCTTATACCAAGTAGACAAAAAAGTTCCATGGGACCAACCCCCAAAAACGCTTTGTTACCAAGATAACAATGGCGGAAAATTGAGATTTTTCAAAATATATTAATTTTTCTAATTTCTTAGAGACTGTGATGAGGTTCTAAAATAATCAATTCCTATGTAAAATTAGCTGAGGAATTCAATGAAAACAGTTCCAAGTCTGTAACTTGAACGGTTATTGAGATAATTGGAAAAAATATACTAAAAATTGCAAAATAAAAAAAATTGAAAAATAAGTATGGTATAGGAAAAAGAAAAACTGCAAGACACTATTGTACAGATAATACATTTACAAGAAAACAAATAATTTAGAGAAACCCTACAATATTGCACCAATAATGAATCTTTTAAGAAGTCTGAATTGATAAGCAATAAATGAACATTGTAGAGGCCAGCAATCAGACAATACCAGACAGTCAGGTGGCATACAAGATAAGAGCCACCAGCTGGCTATTACAATCCATTTCCTTATTTTCAAGTCAGTTCTCACTCCACTTTCCTAAGTGAAACAACACTAAATTTCTTTGCCATAACTATAACATGCAATACCCTATTTGCACCATCTGGAAACCTGCTGGTAGTACAGTGTATGCCCTTATTTTTTGTTCAACAAACTGGTAAGTCCTTTTCAATATTTTTTATTATTTTTGAAGATAGTAAATAAAATTTGCATTATACAGTCCATTAATTTGCTAAGATCACCCAAACAAACATAACATTATTTTGTGCTGCCAGAGAATCAGATGGACTGTAACAAAATGTTACATGCATTAAGTTAATCAGAACAGTTATCTTGTTCTTGAAAATACAGTTCCAACAAACAACTGCCATACTCTAATTTTGCAATAAGTTTGAGTGAGATAGAGCTTGTTTGTCTGTTATGTTGATTTTCCATATTCTACAAGTACTTTTTGCTTTGATAAAGAGTCTTTGTGGTCTCTCTATTTCTGTATCCTTTTCTTACATAGTTCTTTTTAGATGACTTGCTATGTTAATCTCTCTTTCCTTCTTAAGATTCAGAATTGTACTTTTTGGTAGGCTTTCGATCTGATTATATTACTGCTGCTTTGCTCAAGTCAGTCTGTCCACAGAGTTGGAAAGATGCAGACCACTTTCTGTTCAAGTAAATTTTTAATGATTCTTCTCCTAAGTTTCTGGATGTCTTTATTTGTAATTTTTAGTATAAAGTAACAATAAAATAATTTTTTTAAGAATCAAATTTTCCAAAGTTCCTGTAAAATTTATTATTCAATAGTAAAGTTAGTCTTCTGTTATTGTCAATAATATATTCATCTGAATCATGGATTACTGTTTTCAAATCCGCTTTTGGAAGGTAACTATAGAATTTTATCTAGTATTTTTGTTTGAAAATATTTTGTACAGTTAGTATTTTTAAAATGTAAAATAATAATTTGAGTATATAATCCTTGTAAATTCCAGATAATATAATTTGAATTTTCCATTATTGAAATTTAAAGTTTTTATTATTATTCAAATTATTCCATTTGAATTTTCGTAATTTTGAGTAATGTAATTGTTAGCAATCTCATTATATTGTAACAGGTTCTGTTAAATTGAAATTATTCAGTTGTATTATGAAGTCTCTGTTTTCTGAGTTTATCTGCAAACAGAGTTAATAGGAAGTTCATAAGGAAACTAAATTGGTTTTATATTGTTTCTATCCTAACAGCGGTTCCAGTTTTACCCACCAAGAGTTCCATTGATTTTCCAGCTTTACCCACCAAGAGTTCCATCAATTTTCCAGCTTTACACACCAAAATTCCAGCTATACCCAGAACAACCTCAACCTTACCAAGATGTCCAGCAGAATCCATTCAATGGATGGCAGTTTCTGTGTAGTACAGAAATTTCAGCATTTCCAGAGGTAACATTCAGTTCATACTAATGGTAGACTCCAAGAAATCATACACAGAAGGAGTTAGGCATTTCAACAAAAGTATTGTCATATATCAAAAGTAATCAATGAAAATAGTGAAGTGAAAAAGTGATTAAAAGCATATTTCTTCAAGTGTTGGGGCCCCACTTCTACAAAAATTGAGGGATTTGAAAATGTCCATTTACTGTTTTATTTGTTTCTGTTTTACATCATATGGTTTCTATAGGTTCTTGGGTAATTCTATTTTGTCAATTTTTGATATTTCTTTTTATAATATAATTTGGAAGTTTGATTTTTACTTCTGTCTTTTTAATTATGAATAACCCCTTTGTCAGACTTAGTATATTATAAGATAAGAATTGATTGCTTATTGAATTTGATAGTTTGGTTAATTTGTTTTCTTGAATTTGAATAATTTCTGCCATTTAGAAATTGTGAAAAAATTGACAGAAATTATTTTAAATGTGAAGAGATAATTATCTAACTAAATAAATAAAAGAAAAATCCCATTACAGGACTTTATAAAAACTGGGAATAGTGTGTAAAATCTGTTACAGATAAGGACGTACAGCAAAGCTGTTGCCTCTCTCCAACAAGAACATCTTGAAGTATCTTTCAAGGATAATTTGTTAAGGAACCCCCCATCTTTTGTAAAAGTTAATATATCTTGGCAAACTATAGCATATTGTTTTAAGTTCTTCAAGACGGTTGAAATGCATAATATATCACTTGTTGAATTTGAGTGCTTTTAGTTCATTCTGATGTGTCAAAAAAAAGTCAGTACTATTTGTGTTCAAATGCGTTATGGAAGTCATTGATTGGAAAAAGTTGCATTTTGGCTCATTTTTTATCATTATCATTTCATTTGATATAAAATTATAATTGAAGAGGGGATTATGTTATACAAATTTAGCCCAAATATGACAGACAATTATTATCTTCAGAGGATCTTGTAATATACATTTCTAGCTCATCATACAAAATTAAAAACTGGGAAAGGTGAAATATTAGTTTCTCACAAAAATACCACTATTTAAATCAAATCTCGGTCCTTGTTCAAGATAAAGGGTTCAATTTGTCTTGAATCTCTTGGAAATGTTATTGGCTAGGATAAGTATCAGGGTTTGCAAAAAACTAAAAACAGAACCAAAATTAAGTTGTTTTCTTGTCACTCTGTATTGTGCACACCTCAGAATCCATTGCAAACTTATATTGGACTTATTTGGGATGCCCAAAGTAGATTGAGACGATTTCGAGCCTTACATTAATTTTTTTGGAACCAGAAGTCAAATTTGCCTGAACTATATACCTATTACAAAAAACTTACAAATTTTTGAAAATTCATAGCTTGGTACTCATTGATTGTGGGAAAATTAGATGGATACTATCCTCTTGTGAATTTTATACCCAAAACAATAGAATGATTATTTTTCACTGTTACGTATTTTAATTTAGTTTATACCTTTTTGAATAAATTTAGAAAATTACGCAACAAGAATAAAAGAGAAGTACTTGACCAACTACTTGCTAGGTGTAGAGGAAACTTGGAAATCAGAACGAAAATGCTAGAGAGAGAGAATCCTGGCTTTAATGACAATACTTTTAGTCATAGCAATACAGAAATGGTTGGCGGAGCTGACCACTGTTACACGCTCCCAAGTTACACTCCTTCTCAAACATGAGAAAAGACATATATCATAGTCAACATAACGTACCAAGATAACTTAAAAGAAAATGTTTTTCAGATATTAACATACATTTCAACTTGAACTCTTGTAAACTAAGGTGCAGTTTTATGGGAATAATTTATGTAAAAGAAGACTAGAGTAATCCTGAAAATAGAACGTTTGAAAGGACAAATTTTAGTCCATTAGAAATAAACATGACATTACCAACATTATATTCATTCAGAAGGAATCAAAATTTAAAAAGGTATTTAAGGCCAACCAGTCCAAAATGGCATAACGAAAACAAGGAGTCAAGCTCCTGAATTTACATGAGTTCAAAGCACAATTATTCAAATGTAAAAAGACAAAATTTGAGTTCTGGTGTTCCAGAGCGTTCCTTGAACTTCGATGTACCCTTCCCAATCTAAGACAGATTGCATGAGGGGTGATTGAAAAATCTTTGTGATTTCCATCCACACCAAAAGCAATCCCAAATGAAAGAGTTTGCAAATGATTTTCACTCGTCGCTCCAAGAATTCAATAGAAAATATTCTCCTACCTCAATGTTCATCCTATTACCCTTGTACCGACGGCTTAAGCATTTGTCACTCGCAACCACACTTAGGCGCATACATCGCATAGACGTAAACGAATCGTAGCATCGTGTAGGCCTACGTACATAGGTCTCGACCGGAATACATCACCAAGACACCAATAGTTCGAGATTTCGGGTCGTCTGATCGTGGAGACATCGAAACGCCGAGACGTCAAGTCACCCCAATCGTTGACCGCTGTTTAAAATAAAACAAAACGAAATAATGTCTGTGTCCTAGCCAAATATCTCTAGTAAAGCAACACTACAATATATCAATCTTAAAACAAGTATCTTTACCTACGTTTTCACAGGAGAAAATAAGTTTTCTTTTTAAAAGGAACTAGTGGTTTGTAAAACCAAGAAAATAATCAGAAACCAGTGCAATCCGAGCCTTGCTCACTTTTCAAAATAATAGAATCGTGCACCAAATGCTAGGTTCAAACATTCCAAATACGTTGTTTCAAGAACAAAATTAAGCTTGAATTAAATTAATTAATTCTGTCCATTCAATGAACAGATATTGTTTCATCTAAAAACTGAAATTGTTCAGGAATTTAAAGAAAATTTAATATAGTGTAACCTTAAACTATGGTTGTGTAATGACACTGTCACAGGTGTTAGAAAATTTCTAATTTCGAACGGGCTGCAAAAGCGAGCAGATAATTTACTCATTATCTTATTGGCAGCATTAGACAAAATGTGTGTTCTCAATAAGTCCAAATCACCTATTTTGAAAGGGACGGGAACTCGCCTTTTATTGTAGTATTTTTCTGCACGATTATGTGCTTTCAAGAGATTCTTCCGCGCCTGGCGCCAAAGTTGGACAGTTCCTGAGCTGACCTTATCTGGTAAAATCTCATCAATTTTCCAAGCATTGATTAACGGATGAATGGGAGCATGGCGAAACATAAGTGAAAAGGGGGTACAACCAGTAGCCTCATGTTCAGATAAATTGAAAGCCAGACTCAACCAATCTAACGAATCATTCCATCTAGTTTGCGATTCAGAATGAAAAACTATTAGGGCGCTTTTTAGATTTCTGTTCACTCTTTCAGACATATTGGGAGCCGGGTAATATGGCGATGTAGTAACGTGCTGAATGCCAAGTTGAAAGCAGAAATTTTTAAAAGAGGTAGAAGTAAAAACAGTAGCATTATCAGTGACCAAACTTTTAGGTACCGAAAAATTCAGAAAAATACTTTTCAGAGCTTTGATGACTGATTCAGCATTTCCCTTTCTGAGAGCTATTAACCAGCAAAATTTAGTGAAAGCATCCACACAGCATAGAATTTGAGTGTATCCCTGGGTAGACCTGACAAGAGGACCTACTAAATCACAGTAAAATCTTTCCAAAAGGGTTTTGGACCTAGAGCAGGAAATTCAAACCCCCAACCCCAAACTGCCATAATATATAGACTTTTTGAAAAGGGTTTTGACTTTTTAAAAAAAAATGCCACTCCCCGTTGGTTTCGTTTAGAGGTAAGAAGCTATCCAGGGGGGGATCTAGATTCTTTTTTATCCATTCTATTAGATACAATTTTATTTGTTAAATTATTCTCGGATTTCTTTTAGAAATAGAATTGACTAGTCAGGATTTCTTAGATTTAAATCCGGGGAAAAAGGGGTTTTCGAAAAGTGTAGCAAGTTACTTCCCCCCTACCTTTTTTATTATTGGAGTCGGTTTCCCAACTCTACTTTATTTTTTTTTTGAAATTTTTTTGGCCAGGGATCTACACTTTCGTGCTATGTGACCTTGTAAACCAAAATTTAAAAAAGCAAGTTTTGCCCCGGGTTGAAATTTAATAATTGGGAAATTACTATTTTTTCTAGTCTTTATGTGTGTTCTCTTTGATCAGCATAACTCATTTTTTGATTTTGAAATATTTCATTGAGCTCTGAAATAAGTAGGTCTTCCATGAAATATTAGACGTGCCCGTTCAGCAGGATTCAAACCAGAGCAAATGTAGTAACTATCTCAATTTCTGATAAATTCAAGCGAAAGAGCTGCCCTCTGTAATTGATACTATATAACTATTTAACGGCTCTTTGGGATAACTGTGGAAAAAATTTGCTTTTTCAATAAAAAAATAATCTTTGAGGAAAAAAAATATTTAAAAACTTCCCATGGAATTGATCAAACTCATTTATTGATGGCAAATGTCAAACATCACTTAGTGGGCCTAAAGAAAAAGGTTGAAAGATCTGGAACAACTGGGTATCCCCTACACCAAATTGACTCTGAATTTTCAAAGCTATTTTCAAAATCTCAACAAAATTTCCACAACCAAACCATCAGTTACAGGAAGATTTTTTAAAGAAGCTCGATAGGGTTATGTAGTTTATTATATAGACTCCCAAAAGGAAGACAATACATTTTCTCCAACTAATCCGTCAGTTTGATTATTAGGGGAAACCAAGGTCGAAATCAGGGTTGGGGTGTGAAGAAACGGTCGTGACAATGGACGACTCGAGATGAACTTGTCATTCCCGCATGAAGTTTTGCGCGGTGTTGGGATATGCAATGTCAAATTCGATTTTGAATACGTGAAGATGTCATTCCCCTGAAAGTTGCTGGGTTTTTCACCTCCCGGGCGGTAAAAAAGCAGGTCCCGGGAGTGCCTTAGTAGGGATTTCAGGACAACGGCCCGTAACGGGGGACATTTGTCAATACGGCACTGGCCCCCTACGACTAACAGGTTGCCTTTCCCAACAAACGTGAATTAAAGGCACACAACTCATCCAAACATTGATTCAAAAAATTAAAGTGATTTTTTTCCCCTTCTAGCATGTCATTAAATGAACAACCCTATTAGCATCTGAGAAATATTAGACAAACATTTGAGAAATAACCCTTTTACTCTCAGCCTCACCAAGTTGCCAAGATCAGCACACCAAGAATTAATCCATTCAATCACTTTAAATTTGGCGCCAACCTAACAATTTGGGTTTGATTTCTTCTATAAATTTGCCCTCCCCCTTTTTAATTTCTTTGCCCCTTTTTTTTTCCCAGATCGTCTACATTAAATTTCCCCCAAGCCTACCGCTGATCCTAAAGTTTGTATTTCAAAAATTAATTCAGGTTTAATCAAATGTTTTGGGGTTTAAATAGCAGCCAACCAAGCTCTCAAACCCTTGTAGCAAACCCTCTTTTTTCTTTTTACTACCCAAAAACACCTGATGGAACTTGATTCTATCTGTCCCTGCCTTCACTCTCTTGAATTACTTCCGATCAAATTGATGTTTCCGCCATGATACAAAATTTACTAATTTGGAAAATTCCCCCAAGAAATATTCAAAAATAAAAAGATTAATAGCATCATATACTATCTATATCAGTGAATAAACTATTTATTAATGAAAATTTGAAAAGTAATTACGAAATCAAAAGTCAAATCCACCATAGTTCATTCAGTGAACGTTGAGGAATTCTTTCTTTCCAATTCCAACCCAGAAATTAGTAAGTTCAAAAGTTAAAATGAATTTTTAAAATTTAAAATGGAAAAAAAATTTGGGTTTTTTTAATTTTTAAATTTGTTTATACCTTTTTGAATAAATTTAAAAATTACGCAACAAAAAAAAAAAGTACTTTACCAACTACTTGCTGGTGTAAGGGAAAATTGGAAATCAGAACGAAAAAGCTAGAGAGAGAGAATCCTGGCAAGACAATCTTTTATCATAAAAACAGAAAAGGTTTGGGGGGTGACCACTGTTGCTCCCAAGTTACCTCCCTCAAACATGAGAAAAAACATATATCATAGTCAACATAACTAAAAATAACCTAAAGAAAATGTTTTTAATATTTAAACATTTACGAAATCTTGAAAATAAGGGGAGTTTTTTTGAAAATTTTTGTAAAAGAAGACTAGAATAATCCTGAAAATAGAACGTTTGAAAGGAAAATTTTAGTCCATTAGAAATAAACATGACAACCAAAATTTTTATTAGAAGGGAAACAAAATTTAAAAAAGGGATTTAAGGCCAACCGTCCAAAAAGGGAAAACGGGGTCAAGCTCCTGAATTTTGAAATTCAAAGCACAATTTTTCAAATGTAAAAAAACAAAATTTGGTTCTGGTGTTCCAGACGTTCTTTAACTTCATGTACCCTTCCCAATCAAAACAGATTGCATGAGGGGGGATTGAAAAAAACTTTGGATTTCCATCCACACCAAAAACAATCCCTGAAAAGTTCCAAATGATTTTCACTCGTCGCTCCAAAATTCGTTTCTCCTACCAATGTTCATCCTATTACCCTTTTACCGACGGCAAGCATTTGTCCTCGCAACCACCGGCGCGTACATCGCATAGCGTAAACGAATCGTAGCATCGTGTAGGCCACGCATAGGTCTCGACCGGGAAAACGTCACAAAACCCAATAGTTCGAGATTTGGGGGGCCCGATCGTGGAGACATCGAAACGCCAGCTCAAGTCGCCCCCCAAACGTTGACCCTGTTTAAAAAAAAACAAAGAAATAATGTCTGTGTCCTAGCCAAATATCTCTAGTAAAGAACACTAAATATATCAATCTTAAAACAAGTATCTTTCCCACGTTTTCACGGAGAAAATAAGTTTTTTTTAAAAAGGGAAATAGTGGTTTGTAAAAACCCAAAAAAATAATCAGAAACCAGTGCAATCGAGCCCTACTTTTAAAATAATAGAATCAGCACCTGCTAGGTTCGAACATTCCAAATACGTTTTTTCAAGAACAAAATTAACTTGAATTAAAATTTAAATTTAAATTTTCCCTTCAATAACAGATATTGTTTATCTAAAAAACGAAATTGTTAGAATTTAAAGAAAATTTAATATAGTTAAATCTTATTTTTTCTTTAGTTAAAATAAATTCCCCGTTTAAAATTACCTAACAAAATAACTTCTCAAATCGGATCCCAAAAATTTTAAAGGTTACAAGATAAAAAACCCAAAAAAAATATTATTTTGTAAAAAATGTACGAAAACATATGATGAAATTAAAATTTATATATTCCTAAAATGGTTACCATAATGGGTTATTTAACCAAAAAAATTTTCCGTGGCGAAATCTCTCTCTCTTGGTAAATCAGGTGTTAATTATTCTATTCTTAAAGCACTTTATACGAGAGGGGCTCCTCAAACAAATCACCAAACTAACATCTTGAATAAAAAAGGCGGAAAACCAGAAACTTAATTTATAGCGTCGTGAACCTTAAGAGAGAAAAAAAGTGAAGCCTTCCTTTTTGGCTATTTTAAAAAAGTAACTAACATATTATGAAAGGCCCATCTCAGGTCAACAATGAAGGGCTTTAGGTACTAAATAGTATGATAGGTACTTTCAATTTTCATTATCAGTTTGATCAAATTCGGCCATGGCCGGGTAGGCATGTCCCTGGCCCGCCCATGTTATAATATTGAATATCTCTGTCACCTTTGAGGTAATAATTCCGTGATTGGAGGTACGAAATAGTACTTAATAGGTACCTCAAATTTACATAGTCATTTTTTCAAAATTCAAACATGGCCGAGTTGAGAGGTCATTGACCCCAAACTTCATTGTGCAATATCTTGGTTATTTTTCATGATAAATTAATTTTTCTTGAGGTACGAAATAGTACTTGATAGGTACCTAAGTTTTACATGGTCATTTTTTAAAAATTCGGACATGGCCGGGCTGAGAGGTCATTGACCTTTGTCATTATCTTGCCTTATCTCCGTTATCTTTGTGGTAATAATTCCGAGATTAGAGGTACTAAATAGTACTTGATAAGTACTTTCAATTTGCATTATCAGTTTGATCAAATTTGGCCATGGCCAGGGAGGCATGTCGCTGGCCCGCCCATGTTATAATATTGAATATCTCCGTCAATTTTGAGGTAATAATTCCACGATTGGAAGTACGAAATAGTACTTAATAGGTACTTAATATTGACATGATTAGTTTTATGAAATTCTTTCATGGCCGGGCCACGGACATGTACGTAACGTCTAGTGGGGTTGGATACGCATCAAACTTAAGAATCTTAATTTCATCCTTTTCCTTTGAGATATCAACTTTTTGATTGAAGGTACTAAATAGTACTTGATAGGTACTTAATATTTCCATAATCAGTTTTGTCAAATTTGCTCATGGGCGGGCCAAGAAAATTTTAAATTTTCAGATTTTCACGGTATTTTTTGAGGTACTAATTATCTTATTGGGGCTAAAATATACTTGAAACCAGGTAGTTAATATTTTCGAAGTCAGTTTTAGGTTTGTACATCAAGAAAATATAATAATTGATTAACTTCATTATGTGAATGGACTCGCAAGTCACTTCTAAGTATGTCTAAGCAAAGAAGACCCTCTGGCAAGATGAGAAAATTACTCTAGCTCGGTCTATATTGGTTAAAAAATTAATTATTTTGTCTCAATCCTAGGAAATATTTTTATCTACAATTTAAGACCAAATCAATACTTTTTGAACCAATATTGACCGAGCTGGAGTCATTTTCTCATCTTGCAAGAGAGTCTTCGTTGCTTGGACAGACTATTTACAGCTTCCATATACGGTGTATAGTCTAGTCTGTCCAAGTAAGGCTAGGAACACACGGTCCGGCGAAATCGCCGTCCGGCGATTTCACCGGGCCCGGCGGAAATTATTCTCAGAACACACAACAAGACGCCGTCCGGCGATTTCACCGTCCGGCGGCAATTATTTTCTATTGGGGATGAATATTTCCTTGTTGGAGGACAGTCGTTGTTTTGAAATGGCACTGTCCAGACGTAAAAAATTGGCTGTGCTATCTCTGCTCCACCACAGGAGAAAGAAGAAACTCAACCGTAGTCTCTGGGTTCATACAATATTAGAAAAACGACAGTTTCATGGAGCATTGTATTCACTATTCCTGCATCTCAGGGAAGACCAGAGCATGTTTTTTAATTATTTCAGGATGTCGGTGACTTCATTTGACAAGCTTTTTCACAAAGTGAAAGTTGAAATTCAGGGACAGGATACAAATATGAGGGATTGTATTCTGCCCCAGGAGATGCTAGCAGTGACTATTAGGTAAGTTCTTATGTTTTCCTTCAACTTAAAGTCCATAATTTACAGCCCATATGAAATCAATTCTGTATGCGTGAATAACTGAAGAAGTGGCATGGGTGGGGACATCGCCGTCCAGCGTTTTGCCGTGTCGTGTGTTCATCTCCATTTGTGCCAATGTACTTCTACTACCGTCTGGCGGCAAAACCGGACGGCGAAGTAGAGAATAGCCGGTGATGTCGCCGGCTAAATTTCTCGTGTGTTCTTCCCCATGCCTTCCTGTGTACTTGATACAACCGGACGGCAACAGTCGCAAACGCGACATCGCCGGACGGCGATTTCGCCGGACCGTGTGTTCCTGGCCTAAAGAAGACACTCTGGCAAGATGAGAAAAAGACTCCAGCTCGGTCTATATTGGTCAAAAAATTATTGATTAGGTCTCAATCCTTGGAAACCTTCTCATCTACAATTTTAGACCAAACTAACACTTTTTGAACCAATATTGACCAAGCTGGATTCATTTTCTCATCGTGCCAGAGGGTCTCCTTTGCTTGGACAGACTATATACAGCTTCCGTATACGGTCTATAGTCTAGTCTGCCCAAGCGAAGAAGACCCCCTGGCAAGATAAGAAAATGACTCCAGCTTGGTCTATATTGGTCAAAAAATTATTGATTTGGTCTCAATCCTAGGAAACATTTTGATCTACAATTTGAGTCCAAAATAATATTTTTTTAACCAATATTGACCGAGCTGGAATCATTTTCTCATCTTGCCAGAGGGTCTTCTTTGCTTGGTAAGACTATTTCCATATGAACTTTGCCTTGGCTGAAGATCATAGAGGCATGTCGCTGGCCCGCCCATGTTATAATATTGAATATCTCTGTCAATTTTGAGGTAATAATTCCACAATTGGAGGTACGGAATAGTACATAATAGGTACTTAATATTGACATGATTAGTTTTATGAAATTCTTTCATGGCCGGGCCACGGACATGTACGTAACGTCTAGTGGGGTTGGATATGCATCAAACTTAAGAATCTTAATTTCATCATTTTCCTTTTCCGTGGCCCGGCCATGAAAGAATTTCATAAAACCAATAATGTCAATATTAAGTACCTATTAATACTATTTCGTACCTCCAATCGTGGAATTATCACCTCAAAATTGAAGGAGATATTCAATATTATAACATGGGCTGGCCAGCGACATGCCTCCCCGGCCATGGCCGAATTTGATCAAACTGATAATGCAAATTGAAAGTACCTATCAAGTACTATTTAGTACCTCTAATCTTGGAATTATTACCTCAAAGATAACGGAGATACGGCAAGAAAATGACAAAGGTCAATGACCTATCAGCCAGGCCATGTCCGAATTTAAAAAAATGACCATGTAAATCTTAGGTACCTATTAAGTACTATTTCGTACCTCAAGAAGAATTAATTTATCATAAAAAATAGCCGAGATATTGCACAATGAAGTTTTGGGTCAATGACCTCTCAGCCCGGCCATGTTTGAATTTGGAAAAAATGACTATGTAAATTTTAGGTACCTATTAAGTACTATTTCGTACCTCCAATCACGGAATTATTACCTCAAAGGTGACAGAGATCTTCAATATTTTAACATGGGCGGGCCAGCAACATGCCTCCCCGGCGGTGGCCGAATTTGATCAAACTGATAATGCAAATTAGAAGTACCTATAAAGTACTATTTAGTACCTCCAATCTCGGAATTGTTACCTCAAAGATAATGGAGATACGGCAAGAAGACGACTAAGGTCAATGACCTCTCAGCCCGGCCATGTTCGAATTTGGAAAAAATGACTATGTAGATCTTAGGTACCTATTTAGTACTATTTCGTACCTCTAATCACGGAATTATTACCTCAAAGGTGACAGAGATATTCAATATTATAACATGGGCGGGCCAGCAACATGCCTCCCCGGCCGTGGCCGAATTTGATCCAACTGATAATGCAAATTAGAGGTACCTATCAAGTACTATTTAGTACCTCCAATCTCGGAATTATTACCTCAACGATAACGGAGATACGGCAAGAAAATGACTAAGGTCAATGACCTCTCAGCCCGCCATGTTCGAATTTGGAGAAAAATTACTATGTAAATCTTAGGTACCTATTAAGTAGTATTTCGTACCTCAAGAAGAATTAATTTATCATGAAAAATAGCCGAGATATAGCACGATAAAATTCAGGGTCTATGATCTTCAGCCGAGGCAAAGTTCATATGGAAATAGTCTTGCCAAGCAAAGAAGACCCTCTGGCAAGATGAGAAAATGACTCCAGCTCGGTCAAAATTGGTTCAAAAAATATTATTTTGGTCTCAAATTGTAGATCAGAATGTTTCCTAGGATTGAGGAAAAATCAATCATTTTTATAACCAATATATACAGAGCTGGAGTAATTTTCTGATCTTGCCAGAGGGTTTTCTTCGCTTGGACAGACTAGACTATACACCGTATATGGGAGCTGTATTTAGTCTGTCAAAGCAAAGGAGACCCCCTGGCAAGATGAGAAAATGAATCCAGCTCGGTCAATATTGGTTCAAAAAGTGTTAGTTTGGTCTCAAATTGTAGATCAAAAGGTTTCCCAGGATTGAGACCAAATCAATCATTTTTTGACCAATATAGACCGAGCTGGAGTCATTTTCTCATCTTGCCAGAGGGTCTTCGTCGCTTGGACAGACTAGTCTGAACACTGTATACGGAAACTGTATATAGTCTGTCCAAGCAAAGGAGACACCCTGGCAAAATGAGAAAATGACTCCAACTCGGTCAATATTGGTTCAAAAAGTATTGATTTGGTCTAAAATTGTAGATCAGAATGTATCCTAGGATTGAGAACAAATCAATAATTTTTTGACCAATATGGACCGAGCTGGAGTCATTTTCTCATCTTGCCAGAGGGTCTTCTTTGCTTGGACAGACTAGACTATATACCGTATATGGAAGCTGTAATAGTCTGTTCAAGCAACGAAGACTCTCTTGCAAGATGAGAAAATGACTCCAGGTCGGTCAATATTGGTTCAAAAAGTATTGATTTGGTCTTAAATTCTAGATTAAAATGTTTCTAAGATTGAGACAAAATCATTAATTTTTTAACCAGTAAATAATTTTCTCATCTTGCCAGAGGGTCTTCTTTGCTTGGACAGACTAGACTATACACCGTATATGGAAGCTGTAAATAGTCTGTTCAAGCAATGAAGACTCTCTTGCAAGATGAGAAAATGACTCCAGCTCGGTCAATATTGGTTGAAATACTATTTGGTTGGTCTCAGATTGTAGATGAAAATGTTTCCTAGGCTTGCGACCAAATCATTAATTTTTTAACCAATATAGACCGAGCTAGAGTAATTTTCTCATCTTGCCAGAGGGTCTTCTTTGCTTAGACATACTTAGAAGTGACTTGCGAATCCATTCACGTCAGCCCGGCCATGAGCAAATTTGACAATACTGATTATGGAAATATTAAGTACCTATCAAGTACTATTTAGTAACTTCAATCAAAAAGTTGATATCTCAAAGGAAAAGGATGAAATTGAGATTCATAAGTTTGATGCGTATCCAACCCTACTAGACATTCAAACTGTTGTGGTTGGTAAGGAGTATCAGTAGTAGTAGATTCCCGGTTCTGGCGCACCTAAAGGACATTGCATCCCAAGGTGACAACTCATCCAACTTAACTTCGCCACAACTTCCTTCCTCCCACCACCATCACACCACCAATATTCCTCCCTCCATCACCCTCACCACCACCCTAACCCCTTGCAGATGACCATCATCCATCACCCCCCTCACATTTTCCATTGCAGATGAGCAGTGTATAATTACTACAACTGTTAGTGATAGTGATGATAGATGTTGGTGTATATAATTCAATTTCAAGGACAAAAGAAGCTTGGAATGTTGTTGAAATCCTTAGAAAGGAAAATAAGAGTGGAGAAATTGACATGACAAGCCAATTCATCACCTTAATACATGCAATTATTGGGAAGTTGAACTTTTGAACCAGATGCCTCTTCATGCACACAATATACTTGGAATTCCCCAAGATTTGATTCTTGGTCTTTTGACACTGATCCACAAGAAAGGACCATAATTATGGTAACTGTACAAATTAACAAGGCATAACAGTATTAACAAAATACAGAAGGGAGACTGTACGAACACATAGTAAAGAAGAGAATTTCATAAAAATAAGTATGGTATAGGAAAAGGAAAAACTGCAAGACACTATTGTACAGATGATACATTTACAATTAAACAAATCATTTAGAGAAACCGTACAATATTGCACCAATACTGAGACTTTCAAGAAGTCTGAATTTATAAGCAATAAATGAACATTGTAGAGGCTAGCAATCAGACAATACAAGACAGTCAGGTTGCATAGAAGATAAGAGCCACCAGCTGGCTATTACAATCCATTTCCTCATTTTCAAGTCAGTTCTCACTCTGCTTTCCTAAGTGAAACAATGCTAAATTTCTTTGCTATAACTATAACGCGCAATACCCTATTTGCACCATCTGGTAACCTGCTGGTAGTACAGTGTATGTCCTTATTTTTTGATCAACAAACTGGTAATTCCTTTTCAATATTTTTCATTATTATTGAAAATAGTAAATAAAATTTGCATTATACAGTCCATTAATCTGCTAAGATCACCCAAACAAACATAACATTATTTTGTGCTGTCAGAGAATCAGATGGACTTTATAAAAACTGGAAATAGTGTGTAAAATCTGTTTGTTACAGATAAAGGCGTACAGCAAAGTTGTTGCCTCTCTCCAACTAGAACAAAGTTCAAAATTACCTGAAGAATAACAATAAACTTGAGGAATAATCACTGTTGCTGGCTGACTTTTCTCCTGTTAAAAGAATGATTGTTCTATAACAGGATGTATATATCACTATAGTTGCTCACAGATCATTGGAATGACCAAGGTCACTGGCAATGGTGAGCCCTGTTGCCACTGTTATCCACCCTCATTCAGCTAGCCAAGAATGATTGTTTCCTTCTCCTACAAAAAAATTCAAGGAAGGTGAACAATATACTCATCACCCAAAGAAAACATCACTCCTTCTCTCTCACACACTCACTCTCTCCCTCTGTATTCACTGTACATTCAGATTATGCGTCAATTCCAAAAGTTGGTGCAAGGAAGTCAGCAATGCAGTGGACACAGTCATGCTCTTTGTTGGCATCTCTTTGCCGGTTGGAAAACCGGGCATCAGTCTCTATAATTATTTTAATAATGTTTTTCTTCATAGGTAACGGTCCAACGGTTGGCTACTGTTAGATAGCTGTAGCCAATCACAGCACTTGTTGTTAGCCTGTGGTCAACTGTCAAACTGTTTTGCATAAAGAAAAACTTACCTCAAAACCTATCTGAAATATCTCAGCTGACTTCAATGAAAGTATATCATCTGATAGACCAGGGGCAGGGACATGGACCAGGGGCAGGGGTAGTTTAGTATGCAAAATATGAGGACCGCACTTTTTTAACGGTTTCCTACTCAGAAAAGCTTGCTGATTATGAATCTGGATGTTGCCAGGTGCTATTTTGGTGCAGCAACCCCCTACAGCCCATTGTTGTTCATCCACTTTTATTCATATTAATTGCTCCAGAAAATTTAAATTCTAGGTCCTAGAAGGTGAATAGAGATCAGGAAATGATCTCAACTCACTCTGGGCACTACAAGTAAGACTTATGTGCAAATTCAATGCATCCTGAGTACCATTTTATACAGGGTGCCCTGAAAACTGCAGAATTTTGGTTCCTTTTTTCAGTTTTTTTCAATTTTCTTTGAAAGCAAACGTTCTTAGGTCAAAAATAATCATTCTATTGTTTTGGGTATAAAATTCACAAGAGGATAGTATTCTAATTCTAATTTTTCTACAATCAATGAGTACCAAGCTATGAATTTTCAAAAATTTGTAAGTTTTTTGTAATAGGTATATAGTTTAGGCAAATTTGACTTCTGGTTCCAAAAAAATTAATGTAAGGCTGGAAATTGTCTAAATCTACTTTGGGCATCCCGAATAAGTCCAATATAAGTTTGCAATGGATTCTGAGGTGTGCACAATACAGAGTGACAAGAAAACGACTTAATTTTGGTTCTGTTTTTAGGTTTTTACAATTCATGCAAAAACAAAGCATCATATAGAGAACAGATTTTTGATACTTATCCTAGCCAATAACATTTCCAAGAGATTTGAGTCAAATTCAACCCTTTATCTCGAACATGGACCAAGCTTTGATTTGAATAGTGGTATTTTTGTGAGAAACTAATATTTCACCTTTCCCAGTTTTTAATTTTGTATGATGAGCTAGAAATGTATATTCCAAGATCCTCTGGAGATAATAATTATCTTTCATATTTGGGCTCAATTTGTATAACATAATCCCCTCTTTTATTATAATTTTATATTAAATGAAATGATAATGATAAAAAATGAGCCAAAATGCGACTATTTCCAATCAATGACTTCCATGATGCATTTGAGCACAAATAGTACTGTCTTTTTTCTCAGAATGAACTAAAAGCACTCAAATTCAACAAGTGATATATTATGGATTTCAACCATCTTGAAGAACTTAAAACATTATGCTATAGTTTGCCAAGATCTATTAACTTCTACAAAAGTTGGGGGGCTCCTTAACAAATTATCCTTGAAAGATTCTTGAAAGATTCTTCAAGTTGTTCTTGTTGGAGAGAGGCAACAGCTTTACTGTATGCCCTTATCTGTAACAAACAGATTTTACACACTATTTCCAGTTTTTATAAAGTCCTGTAATGGGATTTTTGTTTTTTTATTTAGTTAGTTAATCATCTCTTCAAATTTTAGAATAATTTCTGTCAATCTTTTCACAATTTCTAAATGTCAGAAATTATTTTAATTCAAGAAAACAAATTAACCAAACTATCAAAATCAATAAGCAATCAACTCTTATCTAATAATATTATACTAAGTCTGACAAAGGGGTTATTCATAATTAAAAAGACAGAAGTAAAAATAAAATTCCCAAATTATATTATAAAAAGAAATATAAAAAATTGACAAAACAGAATTACCCAAAAATTACAAGAATTTATAGAAACCATATGATGCAATAATACAGTAAATGAACATTTTAAAATACGTCAATTTTCATAGAAGTGGGGCCCCAACACTTGAAGAAATATGCTTTTAAACCAATTTCACTTCACTATTTTTGTTGATTACTTTTGATATATGACCATACTTTTGTTGAAATGCCTAACTGCTTCTGTGTATGATTTCTTGGAGTCTGCCTTTAGTATAAACTGAATGTTACCTCTGGAAATGCTGAAATTTCTGTACTCCACAGAAACTGCCATCTTGTAAATGTGGTATTGAATGGATTCTGCTGGACATCTTGGTAAGGTTGAGGTTGTTCTGGGTATACCTGGAATCTTGGTGTATAAAGCTGGAAAATTGATGGAACTCTTGGTGGGTAAAGCTGGAAAATTGATGGAACTCTCTGTGGGTAAAGCTGGAACTGCTGTTAGGATAAAAACAATATAAAACCAATTCAGTTTCCTTATAAACTTCCTATTAACTCTGTTTGCAGATGAACTCAGAAAACAGAGACTTTATAATACAACTGAACAATTTCAATTTAACAGAGCCTATTACAATATAATGAGATTGCTAACAATTACATTACTCAAAATTACAAAAATTCAAATGAAATAATTTGAATAATAATAAAAACTTTAAATTTCAATAATGAAAAATTCAAATTATATTATCTGGAATTTACAAGGATTGTATACTCAAATTATTATTTGACATTTTAAAAATACTAATATTTACTAATACTAATATTAAAAGTACAAAATATTTTCAAACAAAAATACTAGATAAAATTTTATAGTTACCTTTTAAAAGCAGATTTGGATACAGTAATCCATGATTCAGATGTATATATTATTGACAATAAAGGAACACTAACTTTACTATTAAATCATAAATTTTACAGGAACTTTGGAAAATTTGATTCTTAAAAAAAATTATTTCATTGTTACTTTATACTAAAAATTACAAATAAAGACATCCTGAAACTTAGGAGAAGAATCATTAGGAATAACCTTGAAAAGAAAGTGTTCTGCATCTTTCCAACTCTGTGAACAGACTGACTTGAGCAAAGCAGCAATAATATAATCAGATCAAAAGCCTACCAAAAAGTACAATTCTGAATCTTGAGAAGGAAAGAGAGAGTAACGTAGCAAGTCATCTAAAAATAACTACGTAAGAAAAGAATAGAGAAATAGAGAGAGCACAAAGACTCTTTATCAAAGCAAAAAGTACTTGTGAAAAAAGGAAAATCAACAAAACAGACAAACGAGCTCTATCTCACTCAAACTCATTGCAAAATTAGAGTGAGGCAGTTGTTTGTTGGTATTTTCAAAAACAAGATAACTGTACTGATTAACTTAATGTATGTAACATTTTGTTACAGTCCATCTGATTCTCTGACAGCACAAAATAATGTTATGTTTGTTTGGGCGGTCTTGGCAAATTAATGGACTGTATAATGCAAATTTTATTTACTATTTTCAATAATAATAAAAAATATTGAAAAGGAATTACCAGTTTGTTGATCAAAAAATACGGACATACACTGTTCTACCAGCAGGTTTCCAGATGGTGCAAATAGGGTATTGCGCGTTATAGTTATAGCAAAGAAATTAAGCATTGTTTAACTTGAAAATAAGGAAATGGATTGTAATAGCCAACTGGTGGCTTTTATCTTCTATGCCACCTGACTGTCTGGTATTGTCTGATTGCTGGCCTCTACAATGTTTGTTTATTGCTTATAAATTCAGACTTCAAGAGACCAAGAATCAAATCTTGGGGAATTTCAAGTATATTGTGTGCATGAAGAGGCATCTGGTTCAAAGGTTCAACTTCCCAATAATTGCATGTATTAAGGTGATGAATTGGCTTGTCATGTCAATTTCTCCACTCTTATTTTCCTTTCTAAGGATTTCAACAACATTCCAAGCTTCTTTTGTCCTTGAAATTGAATTATATACACCAAAATCTATCATCACTATCACTAACAGTTGTAGTAATTATACACTGCTCATCTGCAATGGAAAATGTGAGGGGGGTGATGGATGATGGTCATCTGCAAGGGGGTAGGGTGGTGGTGATGGTCATGGAGGGAGGAATGTTGTGGTGAGGGTGATGGAGGGAGGAATGTTGGTGGTGTGATGGTGGTGGGAGGAAGGAGGTTGTGGCGATGTTAGGTTGGATGAGTTGTCAAAAGTCACCTTGGGATGCAATGTCCTTTAGATGCGCCAGAACCGTCAATCTACTACTACTGATACTCCTCACCAACCCCAACAGTTTGAACATCTAGTAGGGTTGGATACGTATCAAACTTATGAATCTCAATTTCATCCTTTTCCTTTGAGATATCAACTTTTTGATTGAAGGTACTAAATAGTACTTGATAGGTACTTAATATTTCCATAATCAGTTTTGTCAAATTTGCTCATAGCCGGGCTGAGAAAATTTGAAATTTTCAAATTTTCACAACATTTTTTGAGGTACTTACTATCTTATTGGGGCTAAAATATACTTGAAACCAGGTAGTTGATATTTACAAAGTCAGTTTTAAGATTGTACATCAAGAAAATATAATAATTGATAAACTTCATTACGTGAATGGACTCGCAAGTCACTTCTAAGTATGTCTAAGCAAAGAAGACCCTCTGGCAAGATGAGAAAATTACTCTAGCTCGGTCTATATTGGTTAAAAAATTAATGATTTTGTCTCAATCCTAGGAAACATTTTAACCAACATTGACCAAATCAATACTTTTTGAACCAATATTGACCGAGCTGGAGTCATTTTCTCATCTTGCAAGAGAGTCTTCGTTGCTTGGACAGACTATTTACAGCTTCCATATACCGTGTATAGTCTAGTCTGTCCAAGCAAAGAAGACACTCTGGCAAGATGAGAAAAAGACTCCAGCTCGGTTCAAATTGGTCAAAAAATTATTGATTTGTTCTCAATCCTATGATACATTCTGATCTACAATTTGAGACCAAATCAATCCTTTTAACCAATATTGACCGAGCTGGAGTCATTTTCTCATCTTGCCAGAGTGTCTCCTTTGCTTGGACAGACTATAGGCAGTTTCCGTATACAGTGTTCAGTCTAGTCTGTCCAAAGCGAAGGGAGACCCTCTGGCAAGATAAGAAAATGACTTAGCTCGGTCTATATTGGTCAAAAAATTATTGATTTGTTCTCAATCCTAGGAAACATTCTGATCTACAATTTGAGACCAAACTAACACTTTTTGAACCAATATTGACCGAGCTGGATTCATTTTCTCATCTTGCCAGGGGTCTCCTTTGCTTTGACAGACTAAATACAGCTCCCATATACGGTGTATAGTCTAGTCTGTCCAAGCGAAGAAAACCCTCTGGCAAGATCAGAAAATTACTCCAGTCTGTATATATTGGTTATAAAAATGATTGATTTTTCCTCAATCCTAGGAAACATTCTGATCTACAATTTGAGAAAAATAATATTTTTTTAACCAATATTGACCGAGCTGGAATCATTTAGTCATCTAGCCAGAGGGTCTTCTTTGCTTGGCAAGACTATTTCCATATGAACTTGCGCCATCGGCCCGAAATTTGGGGGGATTATTATCATATTATTGAAATTTTGGGGGGGAATCGTAAATTAATTCAATTACAGTAGAAAGGAGTTATCAGTTATTATTTTTATGTTTCACTTAAATGTAAACGTGTTCTACATTTGAATAATGTATATTTGAATAATCCAACTTATATCTATAGAATGACTGTATAATAGAATAATATATGACAGTTGTAGGCCTATAGAACCATTAAGTTATTCTTATTATGGATAAAAATGTCTTACGATTCTTTCTGTTTACAAATAAACGGCTGCCAAGCTAAACGTAGCCATGCTTCAGCAATATTTGCCAGATCATTTCTCAGAATGCACGCAAAACTTTCAATCGAATTCAGACCTAAACAAAATCGATTTTAATCGGTTCCTGTAATCTGTAATTATTCCTTCTCTGTATATAGAATATAGTTGACGACTTGACGTAAAATAGTTGGTTCTTCAATTACTCACAATATTCATATTCAGTCGTTGTTCCAGTGTGGAATTGAGCGGTTGTGTTCGGTGTACGTGATCGTGGTTTTGAAGATTTTGGTACTGTAGTGTTATTAGTAATTTTTCGTAGTTTCTAGTGTTTTATTTTTTTTTCTTTCAACTTTAATGTAGACGTACTAAATTTTTATGTCTTAAATGTTCAAAAAATCTTTCAAATACAAATGTGCAGAGGTTTTTGTTAAATACGGTACATAGGGATGACATTTGGCTAGAGCACTCTCTAAGAGAAAACTCTTGTAAGCTATAAGGTGAAAAACAATCTTCCGGTGAAATATAAAATAATCGTAGTGAAAGAAGGACGGTTCATCAAAACCAGGGAGAATGAAATATTCCATTCTCGCTGATCAAAACCTTATGAGGAAAAAAATAAGCCGAAGAACGACAGAAGCTTCAGCCCAAAAAACTTTGTCGGGCGAGGGAAAGGTAAATGACTAATTTCTGCTTTGCATGAATTGACTATAGAATACAGTGCCTGCTGCCTGGGCACAAGATCCCAGGGGACGCACGGCTGAAAGAAAATAGTGAAAAATCTGGAAATGGAAATAAATGAAAAAGGCCTTTAAATTGACAAGTTTTCCAACTTATTTAAAATCAGGATATTTGAGCTTTCTGATTTGAATTTGAATGCTATATTGAATAGTTTGCACATGGCGGGGTCCGGAGACCCTAAGACCCTACCTAATCATACGTTCATGGGCGGAGATTCTTAAAACAGTTTTTTGTCTATTTGTTATAATATCATTACAATTATTAATGTGATAATAATAATAATTATTATTAGCCTATAATAATCTGAATAATTAATTCTCGAATGAAAACCCCTCCATTTTCGTGAAATGGAAAAACTTTAACTTACTCCAAGTTTAAATGATTTCAATCTATTTCACGAGATTTTGACTTATGATATTCATAATTTATATTACAGTATTAACATGGTATGTTGATATATTATATTATTTTCTTCACTAACAAATATATATATTATCATAATTTCATCGTGATGATGTAATAATTCTATTGATTATCGATTCATATGAATTTCATAATCCGGTATCCATTTATTCGTTCAATTAAGCTTTGTCAGAGAAATACTGATTCATAATAATCATATTCAGTACCGGATTCAAGGGCAGGCCAACTAGGCGCGCGCTTAGGGGCCCGCACCACAAAAATATTGAGAAATTTTTTTAATATTTTATTTCTTAGAACTTCAATAAATGGCCACACAACAAACTGTGTAATATATAATCTGTATCTGTTGAATGTAATGTATCTGTTTAATAATATTAGAAGTTGAACCTATTTAAAACCCTCTTGAATAAAATTACTGTCCTTGGCAATAGGATTGCGATTAGCTGTTCACCTACCTGGTTAGAGAATTGGATTCAAATGAATTTTATTTGCTCAAAATGCGGATTTAAGCTTACAATTATTTAAAATCACATATTATACAGCATACTTGATAATTGAGAAATTGATACACTATTAATAACAGTAACAAATAATGAAACTAATAATAAGGCTTGAAACTCTTGAAAATATAGTTTTAGACTACTCTTTCTGTAAAAATTTTCCTAGCGGGAGAAATACTTCTTCAGTCAACCATCATTGGTAGCTATTTTTATCAATCTATGACCGTGGCAATAAGTATGAAATTGTAGATATTGCTAAGCTGTTCTGGATCTGATAGGACTGATAGTGAATAAAAATTATTGTAATAAGTAATTATGCTTTGCCAGTTCGCTCTGCATAACTACCAAAATTGGTAGTTTGGCAATTATTTATTTTATGGAAGTTTAATTTAACTTTGAATGAATAAAATGAGAACTTCAGCTTGAAAATCGAAACATGCAGTGGTTCTATCGGGATCAATTTTGCAAAGTAAGCAAGTGAAGATTTGCTAGTAAAGACTGCAACAAGAATGAGTTGTTTAATTTTAAATTTTATCCCAATCTGAAAGTGAACGAATTTCAATAACTGAATAACAATAATGAATTTTTCTTGATTTTTTTTTGTTTTTGAATCTTAAACTTAGTATTGAATTGGTCTTGACAGTCTACAGTAGCTTATAAGCTATCATTATCAATATTTCATGCTCAAAAAATAGGGATTTCCTCATTTAATAGACCAAAAAATGGCCTTCTCAAAAGCAATTTTGAAGTAAAATTTTTACAAAATTTCCTGGGGGAGGGCCCCGGACCCCCGTGAGTTGCGATGGCACACCCCCAGTTTATTGTTCCTGAAAGAGGGTTATTAGAAGAAGCATTCAAGTGTTTAGTAAGATATGGAATGAATATGAAAATATCTGTCTTTTCATTTGAATAAGTTACATTTTATTCTTTATTTTTAAAAAATTACGTAAAATGAAGTATCAACTTTCATTGAATTATTTCAATACTTTCAATCAAGTTCATGATTCTACTGGTAACATTTTGTTTCTCACGTCTTGTTAGTGGTTGGGGGGGGTGAGTGGGGTTTTTCGTGGGACTATTGGACAAGCAATGGATTTTGGGGGGGATTTTGCGCCATCAGCCATGGGGGGGATGGGCACCCCTGCCAGGGAGGCATGTCGCTGGCCCACCCATGTTATAATATTGAATATCTCCGTCGATTTTGAGGTAATAATTCCAAGATTGGAGGTACGAAATAGTACTTAATAGGTACTTAATATTGTCATGATTACTTTTATTGAATTCTTTCATGGCCGGGCCACGGACATGTACGTATAGAAAACACTATAAATTCATAAACCACGTACTTACTGTATTATCCCCCCCCTTCCGAGCACCCACTCTAATTCAGATGATATGGAAGCTCATATAGCATCAGTCACTGCAATTCTACAATCAGCACTAGCTGACAGCACAACCCTTGCCCCCCCACCCTGGCGTTCACACCTCCCACCCGAAATCTCCTTAGCTATAAGTGAACGTCGTAGACTACGTAAACGATGGCAGATCACTCGAGCTCCTGCCGATAAAAACCTGTTCAACAGAGCCTTGAACCGTTGCTCTACCCTCTTAAAAAACCACCGCCTCCATTCCTGGGAAGAATACCTCTCATCCCTCCCCCCCCAAAATGCCTGGCAAGCAACCAAAAAAACTCTCAGGAAACAACCCCCAGTTTCACCAATTGATGGTCCAAATGGACTAATATTTGATGAAAATGAAAAGGTGGAAAAATTTGCCTCCCATCTGGAGCACCACATTTCTAACCCTCCTCACGACCCTAATAATCTAGAGCTCACCACCCACTTTCAGAGGGTAAAAGATCAACTGGGTAAAGTCATCCAGGATCCCACACCCAGTAACCTTGCTCCATTCACAATGAGTGAATTTCATACAGCTATGGGCAATACCAACCCAAAGAAGGCTGCAGGCCTTGATGGTATCTCTGGGAAAGCAATACTCAATGCTCCCCCAGAACTAGCCCAACACCTGCTGATTATCTTCAACTCCATTCTGCACACCCAACATTTCCCTGCAGAATGGAAAAACAGTAAATTGTTCCTGCTCCTAAAGCCAGGAAAGGGACCCACTCAGCCATCAAGCTATAGGCCCATCTCCATTCCCTCCATCTTCTCAAAACTTTTTGAGAAAATGTTTCTGGAGAAACACCTGAAAGCCTCACTTGACAGTGTTATACAGCCAGAGCAGTTTGGATTCCGTGCAGGTTGTTCTACAACCTTGCAACTGATTAAATTCTGCTCTCAGATGTCAGACTCTTTCAATAAGAAAGAGCATGCAGTAGCAGTCTTTATCGACTTCAAAGCTGCTTTTGACACTGTATGGATTGATGGTTTGCTCTTTAAACTGTCTTCTGTATTCCCACCACCAACAATAAGACTCTTCAAGTCGTACCTAACTAATAGATACTTCTCAGTTCACTCCCATCCATCCCACACACTCCATGGTGTAGCATCAGCGCTCACACCAACATCAGCAGGTGTGCCCCAAGGTTCAGTGCTCGGACCCATCCTATACTCGATCTTCATAAATGACATGCCATCTCTACCTTTGGTTACCACCAGCCTCTTTGCCGATGATACCACATTCCATGCCAGCAGCATGAACATCAATAGGGCGACCAGATTAGTTCAAGGTCAACTAGACCACTTAACAACCTGTTAAGGTTAAGCTTCTCTGGAAGGTAGAGATAAACCCCACAAAATGTGTAGCCGTTGCCTTCTCAAGGAAACGGAATCTTCCTCCCCCACTCACAATCCATGGGCACGCCCTGCCATGGTCCCCCACCGTTAAGTATCTGGATGTTACCATAGACAGAAACCTTTCCTTCAAACAGCATGTAGACATTAGAGTGAAACACTGTCGTGTGCTGTTTGGACAATTGTTCTCCCTCCTTATCACCCCCTGCTTCCCCCTGAAATTTCGGCTGCTCATATTCACAGCCATTATCAGGGCATACATGACCTATGCTGCACCAGTTTGGTTCCCATATCTATCGGCGTCCAATAAACAACGTCTTATTGGACTCCAAAACAGAATCATACGAACCATCTGCAACTTTCACTATTGAGTAAACAATACTCTCCTCTATGAATATGCCCAAACCCCCCTTCTACTGGAACATATTCAGCTCACCTCCAGAAACCTACACAATTCAGCATCAATGTCGTGGCGTACATCAGTTAGGCAGATGTACGAAATTCCATGACCAGTTCAGACCCATAAGCCACTCCCTTTTCAACAGTGGTGGCCTGACCAACTCCAACACCCCTAAACAAGTGGAAGAGTTGACTCAGTCAGTCCCAGCACTGTACTCAGCCTTACCATTCCCCTGAGATTGAACCTTTCTCCACCCCATCACGACCCAACTATTATAATTGGCAAAAAAAAAAAAATATATATATATATATATATATATATATATATATAACAATCTCAAGTAAAAAATAAAATAAAATAAATAAATGAAAAAAATATATATATATATATAAATTCCAATTATTACTACTAATTATTACTTAAAAAGACTAATTATTACTACTAGATAAAACTATTATTGAATTTGAAATATATTCTATTAAAAAAAAAAAAAAAAATTGCCAAGTTACTAACGATTTTACAAAATGTAGGAACCCAAAAATTCTAGTGCTGTTATTGCGTATGAGCAGTCATGGAGCTGTTTAGCCCGACACTGCCAGATAGGGTTCACTCACCCTATGCCACCTGAGTCAGTCAGTCACCCGATGTCAGTTTCATTCGAAGCAGCAACCCGACTCTACACAGCAGCAGCATGACTGGACGCGGTAAAGGAGGAAAAGGTCTTGAAAGGGAGGCGCCAAGCGGCACAGGTAGGTGTTGAGAGACAACATCCAGGGTATCACCAAGCCGGCTATCCGACGTCTGGCTCGTCGAGGCGGTGTGAAGCGTATCTCTGGTCTCATCTACGAAGAGACCCGTGATGTGCTCAAAGTTTTCCTGGAGAACGTGATCCGTGACGCTGTCACCTACACTGAGCACGCCAAGCGCAAGACAGTCACCGCTATGGACGTTGTCTACGCGTTGAAACGCCAGGGACGTACCCTCTACGGATTCGGAGGTTAAGCCAGCTAGCACTGGCTGGCTTATGCACCATGAACCGCCGGCCGCCAAGATGCCTGCTCTGCTCTGCTCTGCTCTCAACACCAGCACATATCTACAGCAAAATGGCCCTTTTCAGGGCCGCCAAACGCCTTCCTTTTCAAACTGTGTGTATGTGTCTGTGCTTATAATATTTTAATTTACATGTTTTATTATAATAGGTTACAATGTTATTTTCGTTTATTTACAAATAAATTATCAATTATTATCATAGAACATTGTAGTTGAACTTCTTTCTCAATGAAAAATACTCTGTGACATTATTCTATCTATTTGGATCTTGAATCACTTGAATGTCAGTAGAAAATCAAATAACCTGCTTTGTTGTGATTATCATCATCAAACCACAAATAAATAGTTCAAATTCAATTATAATAATAGTGCTTGTCTATTTATTCTCATCCAAATATCATCCATCCTTTGTCTTCCTTCCACTACACTATGTATGTATGCTCTTATCAGTAGAACGTCTCAACTAGTTGAAAAAAGAAACTAGTTGATAAACGATGATGATGATGATAATAATAACAAGTTATTTATTGTGAAACCAGCAATTAATTAATTATTCAGAAAGTAGTGCTTGTCTATTTTTTACTAGTTCCCTTATCTTGGGAAACCCCATTCTCACTCATACACCCAGTGCTTTTATCAGTAAAAAGTCAAACTAGTTGAAAAAAAACTAGTTAATAAATCACGGCAAGATGATGAATGATAACAAATCCACTATTATCATCAAACCAGCATTGAATAGTTCAAATATTAATAATAATAATTGTGTTATTCAGTAATTGTTATTTTTATACTTATACAAATATCACGCACACTATCAAACCCACTGCTGTTGGTATTTATCAAACAAAACACAACCAGTTGATAAAAATAGTTCATAAATCAGTTGATTTTCAATTAATTTCTATTCTATGTTGTTAAGTAACATCCAAATACTATTCAAAGTTTTAAAAGATCAATTAAATTACTTCTACACGCCGAAAATCGCTTCAAACTATGTCATTGGCTGTCAGCGGTGGACAGCCAATACTGGCGCCAAATTCAAATTTCATCAAACATCGCACATCGAATTTCTCAACATTCAGGCGTGTCTAACGTGGCTATTTGCAATCATTTTATACTATATTATCGATTCAATTGATGTATAGGCTCTCTATACTTGCAATGCATACAAAAAATAGCGAATAAAGCTGTCGAATTCTCCAATAATAAGCCAAACACTTGTACACACAGACTTGGCCTGTTGGCTTCATACTTGGTGCTGGCGATTCTCAGACAATAAAAACACTGTTTCATCTAATCAAACCACTTACTCAGGGCCGCCCACAGGGGGGATTGATGGCGCAAGTTGTGCCATCGGCACGAAATTTGGGGGGGATTTTGAAAATTTTGGGGGGGAATCAATAAATTAATCTAATTACAGTAATATGGAGTTATTATTTTGAATGGTTCACTTTCACATGTAAACGTTTTCTATATATTTGAATAATCCAACGTAGTAGAATAATGTCTCTGACAGTTGTAGATGTAGAAATAATACATATATACAGTAGTTAATTTACTTATTAGTAGCCTATAGTTATTATGTGTCAACAATGTCTAACAATTCATGTTTATAAACCACCGCGGCTGCCAGGCTTCCGTTTGCCTGAGTTGATGTCATTTCTCAGAATGCACACAAAGCTTTCAATAGAATTCAGACCTGAACAAACAAAATCGATTTTAATCGGTTCCTGTAATTATTCCTTCTTAGTACGTACTCGTAGTTGACGACTTGACGATTTTATACAATGCTCATATGTACATTCAGTTGTTGTTCTGCTGCATGTGGGATTGAGCGGTGGTATCTTTGGCGTTCGTAATACAGTACTGACTGACTCGGGTGGCATAGGGTGAGTGAACCCTATCTGGCAGTGTCGGAGCTAAACAGCTCCATGACTGCTCATACGCAATAACAGCACTAAAATTTTTGGGTTCCTACTTTTTATAAAATCGTTAGTAACTTGGAATTTTTTTTTTTTTTTTAATAGAATATATTTCAAATTCAATAATAGTTTTATCTAGTAGTAATAATTGGAACTTATATATATATATATTTTTATTTATTTATTTATTTTATTTTTTTTTTACTTGAGATTGTTATATATATATATATATATATATATTTTTTTTTTGCCAAGTATACTAGTTGGGTCGTGATGGGGTGGAGAAAGGTTCAATCTCAGGGGGATGGTAAGGCTGAGTACAGTGCTGGGACTGACTGAGTCAACTCTTCCACTCGTTTAGGGGTGTTGGAGTTGGTCAGGCCACCACTGTTGAAAAGGGAGTGGCTTATGGGTCTGAACTGGTCGTGGAATTTCGTACATCTGCCTAACTGATGTACGCCACGACATTGATGCTGAATCATGTAGGTTTCTGGAGGTGAGCTGAATATGTTCCAGTAGAAGGGGGGTTTGGTCATATTCATAGAGTTGCATAGAGTGAAAGTTGCAGATGGTTCTTATGATTCTGTTTTGGAGTCCAATAAGACGTTGTTTATTGTACGCCGATAGATATGGGAACCAAACTGGTGCAGCATAGGTCATGTATGCCCTGATAATGGCTGTGAATATGAGCAGCCGAAATTTCAGGGGGAAGCAGGGGGTGATAAGGAGGGGGAACAATTGTCCAAACAGCACACGACAGTGTTTCACTCTAATGCTGTTTGAAGGAAAGGGTTCTGTCTATGGTAACACCCAGATACTTAACGGTGGGGGACCATGGCAGGGCGTGCCCATGGATTGTGAGTGGGGGAGGAAGATTCCATTTCCTTGAGAAGGCAACGGCTACACATTTTGTGGGGTTTATCTCTACCTTCCAGAGAGAACACCAGGTTATTAAGTGGTCTAGTTGACCTTGAACTAACCTGGTTGCCCTATTGATGTTCATGCTGCTGGCATGGAATGTGGTATCATTGGCAAATGGGCTGGTGGTAACCAAAGGTAGAGATGGCATGTCATTTATGAAGATCAAGTATAGGATGGGTCCGAGCACTGAACCTTGGGGCACACCTGCTGATGTTGGTGTGAGCGCTGATGCTACACCATGGAGTGTGTGGGATGGACGGGAGTGAACTGAGAAGTATCTATTAGTTAGATATGACTTGAAGAGTCTTATTGTTGGTGGTGGGAATACAGAAGACAGTCTAAAGAGCAAACCATCAATCCATACAGTGTCAAAAGCAGCTTTGAAGTCGATAAAGACTGCTACTGCATGCTCTTTCTTATTGAAAGAGTCTGACAACTGAGAGCAGAATTTCATCAGTTGCAAGGTTGTAGAACAACCTGCATGGAATTCAAACTGCTCTGGCCATATAACACTGTCAAGTGAGGCTTTCAAGTGTTTCTCCAGAAACATTTTCTCAAAAAATTTGAGAAGATGGAGGGGATGAAGATGGGCCTATAGCTTGATGGCTGAGTGGGACCCTTTCCTGGCTTTAGGAGCAGGAGCAATTTACTGTTTTTCCATTCTGCGGGGAAATGTTGGGTGTGCAGAATGGAGATGAAGATAATCAGCAGGTGTTGGGCTAGTTCTGGGTGGGCATTGAGTATTGCTTTCCCAGAGATACCATCAAGGCCTGAGGCCTTCTTTGGGTTGGTATTGCCCATAGCCGTATGAAATTCACTCATTGTGAATGGAGCAAGGTTACTGGGTGTGGGATCCTGGATGACTTTACCCAGTTGATCTTTTACTCTCTGAAAGTGGGTGGTGAGCTCTAGGTTATTAGGGTCGTGAGGAGGGTTAGAAAAGTGGTGCTCCAGATGGGAGGCAAATTTTTTCACCTTTTCATTTTCATCAAATATTAGTCCATTTGGACCATCAATTGGTGAAACTGGGGGTTGTTTCCTAAGAAGTTTTTTGGTTGCTTGCCAGCCATTTTGGGGGGGAGGGATGTGAGGTATTCTTCCCAGTAATGGAGGCAGTGGTTTTTTAAGAGGGTAAAGCAACGGTTTGAGGCTCTGTTGAACAGGTTTTTATCGGCAGGAGCTCGAGTGATCTGCCATCGTTTACGTAGTCTACGACGTTCACTTATAGCTAAGGAGATTTTGGGTGGGAGGTGTGAACGCCAGGGTGGGGGGGCAAGGGTTGTGCTGTCAGCTAGTGCTGATTGTAGAATTGCAGTGACGATGCTATATGAGCTTCCATATCATCTGAATTAGAGTGGGTGCTTGGAAGGGGGGGATGGAATTTGACAAATAATCATGGTAAGTCCTCCACTTCACAGTAAGGCGAGGTGGAGGGGGCCTAGCCAATTCATTTGGGCTCACCAGCATGAATAGCACTGGGAGATGATCAGAGGAAAGATCCTCTATTACATCCACCAGTGATGTCGCCGCAAGACCAACAGAAAGAGCATAGTCCAAGATATCTGGTTGGGCAGCGGGGTTCATCATACTTATATGAGTGGGTGAGGTAGGAAGATGTAAAGTTATATCTGCTGTGTCAAATTCCTCAATGAATCGTAACAGTGATGCTCCTGCATTGTTAGTCACTCGGCAGCCGAATGCTGTGTGTTTAGCATTCCAGTCACCAGCCACAAACATCACAGGAGATGCTGTGAAAAGTTGAGAAAGAAGGATGTGGTCAAAGGGATGACTGAGGGGTCTGTTGTATAGGGACACAAAAGTAGTTGGTGTACCATAAACAGAGATAGTAGCTGCAATTATATCCATGTTTGGAATGGACGGAAGGGGTAATGCACAGAACGAGTGTCTCCTGTGTATCAGAATTGCTACTCTGCCGTGGGTTTGATTTTGCTCGTTTGGGGGGTGGTCGTAGTGTAGGCAGTGATAGGAGGAGAATTTGATAGGTTTGGTTGTTGGAATATTTGTTTCCTGGAGGAGAGCCACATCTACATCCAGGTCACAGAGAAGGTGACGTACTTTGTCAATTTTGTGGGTTATTCCATCTGCATTGAAGGAGATGATTTTGAAATTCATTATTTCAATTCATGAGGGAGGGGAGAGCACTTAGGAGAATTGAAATGGCCTCTCCAATGTTCAGGGCATTGATGAGTCTAGGTAGGGTGCCTACCAGCCATTTGATGAATTTTTCTGAGATTAGAAAGCTCAGAATGCTTCCCTGTCCCTGTTGTGAAGGGGGTAGAGGGGTAGGAGCTCCCTGTTGGTGGATTGTGGGTGACCCACTTTGTGGTTTAGGGGACAGTTAGAGTGAGGGGAACTCCTTTACTGAGATTATGGGGGTGGAGGATTGAACCTTTTCCACTGGGAGAGAAGGTAACTTGTTCCACACCACTGGTTGACATATTTTTGTCTCCACTTTAGTGACATTTTTATGGATTTTTGGGGGAGGAGGGGCTTTAGATGTAGGGCCAACGACTTTCTGAGCGCCAGCCGATGCATAAGGAGGGGTTCTTGGCCCCTCCCCCCCCCACCGGCAGGCATCCCGCAATAGTAGGTTGTTGAGCAGATGATTTTGTGGTTTGATTTAGTAGGGCCAAGTGCACTTTGACCCACAATGGTTGGCTGTGTGAGCTCCCTGGCAGTTCACACAAGTGGGTTTCAAGGAATCAAGATCCCTCGTGCAAGCAGTGGCAGTGTGGTTCTCTCCACACTTCACACACCGAGGTGTGTGAAAGCAATTGAGAGAACTGTGGCCGAAACGTTGGCAGTTGAAGAATTGGGGCAAGCCAGGTCATGGCTTATATGCTTCAACAGTTCAACTGACACCGTCAGAAGAAAGAGAGAGGTGAGACTATAAATTTTCTTATAGTCTCCCTCTTTTTTAAGTTTAATCATGAATAGATTAATGGGGAGTCCACGACTTTTGATATTCTGGACAGTGAGTACTTTGAATCCAGCCTTTTCTAGCGTGAAGGCCATGTCGGCTGGATCGTGAGAGTGTTGTAGGCCATGGAGGACTACCTTCAGCTCTGTATTGCGTTCAGCGCCAAAGGTGTGAAATTCAACCCTATTTGAGGCAAGGAGAGATCTCACAAATGTGAAATCTTCCTGGGTAGTAGTTTTTAGCACGTAGTTAGCACCTTTTAGGGTGGCAACCACCCGCTGACAGTTTGATTGAATCTGAAGAATTAGGTCTCCCCAATTCTTCGGGACTGGAAATACCAGTGGTGGGAAATATTTAGCCTGGATTTGCGTGGCTTCAGTGCTGTTAGAGGTATTATTAGAATTTCTGCGTCCACTCACCCTATTTCGGCGGCTAGTCACTGCTGTGAAGCCATCTTCAGATGCAGTGTCTTCTGCGGGCGGTGGAGGCGGCGACGAGGAGGCGACGACGGGCGGCGGCGGCGGCGGCGATGAGGAGGCGGTGGAGGCGACGACGGGTGGTGGTGGCGGCGACAAGGAGGCGGTGAAGGCGCCGACGGGCGGTGACGAGGAGGGCGGCGACGAGGAGACGGGCGGTGGAGGCGGTGACGAGGAGGCGGTGGAGGCGACGACGGGCGGCGACGAGGAGGCGACGACGGGCAGTGGAGGCGGTGACGAGGAGGCGGTGGAGGCGACGACAGGAGGCGACGAGGAGGGCATCGGAGAATGTCCGCGGTGGCCCTGCTGTGGGCTGGTGGACAATTCCTCCTGGTGGCCCTGAAATGGGCCGACGTCAGCTGTGCTTTGCGGGCTGGTGGGTGACACTCCTGCCTTGTCGCCTTGGTGTCCCTGTAATGGGCCGTCAGCCTTTGGTGCCCTCTTTGGAAACCGTTGCACCGGCCCAGGCACCGCCGCACGTGTGCGTAGTTGGGGCATCTTGCCCCACCACACTACTTGCACACTGGTTGCTGTTCACTTGCTCAGTATGACTTGTAACAGAAGAAAGAGCGCGGTCACACTTTTCAGCGCCCAGTCACGTCTCGAGTCTAGTTTACAAGTCGACTGTTGACACACGAGTTTGAAAAAGATGTATTGAAGTGAACAGCGAATAGTGAACTGACCGACTGACCCACATGACATGACTGACATCGGGTGTTAAAAATCGACCTGGTTATATACAGTTATGCTAGCACGCTATTGGTCAACAACTCAGACAAATAGCGTCTGTCGCCGATTTTCACATCAGCCAATCACAGTGTAGGTGTGTTGAAATCCGGCTATAAATAAAGGGTCGGTTTGAATGTTTCATACATACTCACGCACTCAGCTCCAGCATCAGCATCAGCTAAGTACTACTATACAGTATAGAAGATGGCCAGAACTAAGCAGACTGCCAGGAAATCGACCGGAGGCAAGGCTCCCAGAAAGCAGTTGGCAACCAAGGCTGCCCGCAAATCGGCACCGGCCACTGGTGGAGTGAAGAAGCCTCATCGTTACAGGCCAGGCACAGTAGCGCTGCGAGAAATTCGTCGCTACCAGAAGAGCACTGTGCTGTTGATCAGGAAACTGCCGTTCCAGCGTCTGGTGCGTGAAATTGCTCAGGACTTCAAGACTGACCTGCGTTTCCAGAGCTCGGCTGTGATGGCTCTGCAGGAGGCTAGCGAAGCCTACTTGGTCGGCCTGTTTGAAGACACCAATCTGTGTGCTATTTACGCCAAGAGAGTCACCATCATGCCGAAAGACATCCAGTTGGCAAGACGTATCCGTGGAGAGCGTGCTTAGACGACAACTACGCTGCTGCTTGCTGGCTGTCCTCGAATGTGTGTGTTGAACACACACACACAGAGTACACTCTGACATAGGCCCTTTTCAGGGCCAGTAAATGATAATTTTTCTCACTCAACTTGTATTTTCTCTGCATGCAGCAGCTTTCAAACTGCATGCCAACAATAGTACTTTTTATGTGTTTGTATAATACATCCCGTCAGCGGCGGCCAAATTCAGGGCCAGTAGACAACTAATTTCTTTTTGTTTTGTTTCCATCTGTCTGTCTTATTCGACTGAGATGAGTTTATTGAAAGAAAAAACACACACTGTTACAATGCATTATCTTTGAGTTTCACAAATCATAATAATATTGCCCCACTCGCAATTTTGTCAGTCTGTGCTGGCAGAAGAAATGATATTTATTATTTTCAATTAACTTCTACTTTTTCTTCACTATTATATTATTATAGACTTGTAATCATCAACTCATTATAGTTCACTGTTCAACACTCGATAACACATCCAACTCTTCAGCAGATTAGAAACCACACATAGTGTGTGTGTGTAATATTATTGATATAGTAAGCAGCCGACATTTGATAGAGAAAACTATCCGCTTATTGGCCCTGAAAAGGGCCGTTGACGCTTGTATGCGGTTTTTTACAACACGGCAGTAGGCAGCAAGCACTGTTGTTGTCGTCTACTTGGAGCTGGTGTACTTGGTCACAGCCTTGGTGCCTTCACTGACGGCGTGCTTGGCCAGTTCACCGGGCAGCAGAAGACGCACAGCTGTCTGGATCTCCCGACTGGTGATGGTTCAACGCTTGTTGTAGTGAACTAGACGGCTAGCCTCGGCTGCGATACGCTCGAAAATGTCGTTCACAAAGCTGTTCATGATCAACATCGCCTTCAACGAGATACCCGTGTCTGGGTGAACCTGCTTCAACACCTTGTAGATGTACACAGCGTAGCTCTCCTTCCTCTTGCGTTTCTTCTTCTTGTTGCCCTTGGCAATGTTCTTCTGCGCCTTGCCTGCCTTCTTGGCTGCTTTACTGCTGGTCTTGGGTGGCATACTGCTGCTGCTGGACTGTACGTGTCTTCAGTACGGCTGCTGATGAGCTAATGTCTGAAAAATTTTTCTCACCCTGTTTATATGCACTTTTTTATTATTATTATTATTTTTTTTTTATTTATTCCTTGATAAAGCATTACAATAATTCACAATGTTGAAATATAACAGCAAAATGAATCAATAACAAAAATGCAAATAAACATAAGGAACTACTTCCCCAAAAGAGCAAGCTCGAGCTTGGGGAAGGAGCAGCCGTACTTTGACTACTTACTTATTATTACCATATTATATATACATTACCTATATATTAACAACTGAAATCAAAACCTTTCAGTAAACAATATAAATCAGTTATGCTACAATAATCAATATATTTACATACGATATGTGTTAGATGCAACAAAAATTGTTTATTATAATATTGTTTTTACATATTGCCTAGCCTAGTGTATAACATGATATAAAATGAGTAAAAAATGAAATCCATTCAACTGGAATAATTATCATACTAATGCATTCCAGAAATTCTCGGCTCTATCCCAGCCATGAGAGTTAACCAGATACTTTTTTAAATGTAATACAAAGTTTTTTGGGCAAGTAAACCTCTCAAATTACTTGGGAGAGTATTAGAAAATAATGGTGACAAGTAGATAAAGCTACGCTGACCGGCCGCAGTCAATAATCTAGGCACAGTAACCAGACCTGACTCTTCCCGTCTTGTAATAGCACAATCCGTTCTATTGATGAAATGAAAAAGTGATCGCTTCTTATAATATAATATAATATGTTTTAAGTAGATCTGTCGGATCGGTAGAACTGAAAATTCCAAAAAAGCCGATCTTGTTGAATACATCCTATTCTTTTTCAGTATAATTTTTAATATTGAATTTTGTATTGTTTTTACTGATTTAAAAACATTTGTATATGCACCACCCCAACCCACAATACCATATTGGAGCAATGACTGTGCCAGCGCTTAATACACTATCTTCATGACTTTAATAGGCAAAACAGAACGCAACTTCACAAATAAATAAATAAGTTTTCTAGATCGTGTAGTAAGCTGCGACAAATGCTCATCCCACTTTAAATGCTGATCAACCATTACTCCAAGATATCTAATACTGTTAACCTTCTCTATTCTATTACAATTGTCTGAACACCCTAACTCTACATGACTAAGACAATTTGGAGAATGCAAAACAAGAAACATATCAACTGGCTGATTTTGCATATTCAAGGAAAAAGAAATGTACTTTGTTTTGGTCAAATTCAGAGTCAGTTTTCTTCTATCAAGCCATTTTTTTACTTCTCCCAGTCCCCTAGCAGCTGAGTCATATGTGCTAGCCCAGTTTTCTTCATGAAAAATTAAAACTGCATCATCTGCAAATGACAATATTTTTCCATTAACTAAATTGAGGTTACAAAAGTCATTAATATAGATCAGGAAGAGACAAGGTCCAATCACTGTTCCCTGCGGAATTCCCATTTTAACAAATTTATATTCACTAAGAGTGTTATTGAGTCTGACACACTGTTGCCTATTATACAAATAACTGCAAAACCATCCCAGGTGGCAACAAGTGGCAACTCACACTGAGCAGCATTGTTAGTCAGGTCTATGGCACAACGAACCCTAAGAGAAGTAACATAATGATCAGTAATACAAGTCTTCAATACCATGGGTTTAATGTGCTTATTAGTGTGAACATTTCCGAAATAATGATCTAGACACGAAGGTGTTCCCTGAAATGGAACCCTTGTAAAACAATTCACATAAGATATAAGCCCATTTTCGTTCAATAAATTTAAATAAGATTCAGTGTGAATGTTATTTATATTATTCAAGATATCAATAGTTATATCTCCTACAAATATAATATTCTTTCCTAAATTTAAATCTGGAAGCAGCTCAGCTAAAGAGTTAACAAAGTCCTGGCAATTATCATTAGGTGATCTGTAAGCACAAACAATAACCCACTCCTCCTCAAAAGCTTTTAGCTTTATCACGAGACAACTAGCCCCAACTAATGTGCATTCCTACACATGAAAATGATCATAATTTTTTTTCAAGTAAACTACAACACCCCCATTTCTATTTGTGTGATTCATTGAGTAATACTGATTAAAACCAGGTATATCACACCCTATGGGCCTAATACCTTGGTGACCCGTCTCAGATAATACAATCATGTCTATAAATGGCAATACATTAGCAAATTCTAAACAGAACTCGTCTAAATTCTTCCCAATGAATCTAATATTACTATGAATTATATCAAAATTTACCCTTGGTTGATTAGAAAAAATATTGTAATAATCATTACAGTTATTCAAACATAATGTTTCAACTTCATTGAATTCGTCTAAATTTTCAAAAATGTTCATAATAAAATCAATTTACTATTCATTGTTGAACAAGTCTTTTTGTACTTACATCTTAGAAAGGTCCACATCACTTTTAATATTGTCAGATGCTATTGGGGTTGAGATCGATTATTGGGCTTAAATATAGCTGAAATAATTTAATATTTGAAGAGAGCGCCGGATGCTGTCGGTAGAATGGCTCCAATATCAATCCCACGCCGCCAATATAATAGACAAAGAAAATAAAAATGATTCTCATTCAAGCAGTAGGTGCAAAAATTCGCAAATATAATTTTATTTACGAAATTAAGAACCCCTCGTATTGAATGAAAATCAGCAATTGATATTGAGTCCTGTGGCCGTTGGTGTGCGATTTCAAGTCCTCTGTGGATAATATCTCCAAAGCCAGTTGCTGCAAGTTATAGGTGGACCAGTGTGTTGCTCTGCGACTATAATTCAATACATTTAAGCAGGGATCAGATCGAAAATACTCTACTTTAATAATTTTAGACCAAGGTATGATTGCAAAGAAAATAAGTATGGTAATAAATAAGCAATACAATATCTTATTCCTGCTCAAATGAATTGAAAAACAGTAAGTCACAGAGTCGCAACCAGCAATCAGCAAACAGAGTCTTAAAATTATAATAGTACTATGAATAAATATTATAAATGAATCCACACTGTGGCCTTGAAACCAGCAGTTTGAAATTATAAAGCCGTCCACGGCAGCAAAGGATCTGAATTTCCAATTCAGAATTCAGCAAGACTCAATAATTATTGGACAAGTCCTTCTGGATCATTGTCAAAATCAAGGTATCAGATGGCATGTAGCCAATAAAGTATTATACGGTATGTAAGTTTGAGCAGAAATAGAAATAAATGCTTGGTTACAATAACATGAAAATTTATTGATACAATTAAAGAACGGTATTTGATGAAATAATAGGATAATGAAATATTTAGGGTAAAACACTATTGTAATAAGTTTTCGATAATTTGAATAATAATTAATAATTGAAAAAGTTCTTGACAAAATTTGAATGTTGGGCTTTTGCTTAAGGTATGCAGTGAATTTAAGGAATGTTCCTGCGTCCTCTTCACAATTAAACAATAATATTGAATCAACTATCGTCGTAATTTATTTCACTTGATAAAATTGATACGGCTCACCCTTTTCGTCGCGCTGAGCTCAGCAAATCACTTTTTAATTCACTTTATCAATGGCGATGCATGACGACGACTATATTGGAATCTCCACATCATGTATTTCGTATTTCTCACAACTTTATATTTGACTAGAATATTTAATATTTAATATTTAATATTTAATATTTAATATTTAATATTTAATATTTAATATTTAATATTTAATATTTAATATTTAATATTTAATATTTAATATTTAATATTTAATATTTAATATTTAATATTTAATATTTAATATTTAATATTTAATATTTAATATTTAATATTTAATATTTAATATTTAATATTTAATATTTAATATTTAATATTTAATATTTAATATTTAATATTTTAATATTTAATATTTAATATTTAATATTTAATATTTAATATTTAATATAGAGTGCGCAGAAACAGAGGCTGCTACTGAATTTGACAGGGACATCTAGATTGACGTTAAAATAACAGATAATTCACATTTAATACATTTAACAAAAAATACCATGGAATGGGTGGTCCCACAAAGCTAGCTCAATTCCAAGTATTGCCCAATTTCTCTTCCGGTACCAGGAAGTTGAAATTAGGAATGTTCTAGAAAAATTTGGCTCACGTGACCATCATCTGACCAATCACATCCCAGTGCCAAAGATTTCCACCAATAGGAAAATTTCCATGTGGTCTTAGGCTCAGGGATGCAATTGGCAGGTGAACAAAATTAAACAGTAAAGTAAAACTAATTTAAATTGTTGGTCACGCAAGCAGGAAAGAAAGACAATAAATTAATAAGCAGTAGCAAGAGTAATGAGCAGATTTCAAAATAACACAGATTATGACAAAATAGAACATTAACAGGTAGATAAAGGGGGGTACCTGCAATCAGCTGGTTACTGATAGCGCCAAAACTAATTTAGGCAGGATAAAGACACCCTAACCAAAAATAAGATGTAAACAATGTAATAATGGTTTTTAGGCTGCAATGTACTATTGGCAATTTAGGCCTATTTGACAAATTAATTTAATTGTGATTTTATGATTTAATTGTGATTTAAATTGTGATTAATACATCATCAATAAATATGAATATTGAGTGATAAGTGGCTTGTTAATTATTCCAATAATTACAATAATTAATTTTAGGTTCAAGAAGTGGGTTTTGCATCACCACAATATGTATAACATTCTTACTGGTTTCGTCTTTTTTGACAAGAATATTTCCATCACGTACCCACACAAAACGATATCCTTTCTCCCGAGCGATTGTTCTGGTCGCATTTAGTAGTTCAAGCGTTGAGGGGATCAAATGTTCGTAAGCCATTACCCTTGTTTCAGGTAGAACCGCCGAAATGTTTTTTGCCGATATACCAGCCCCACTATTGTCCTGCGAAGATGCTAGTCGAAAATGACCCATCCATGACATCTTATCTTGCCGACGCACGAATTTAATTACCATTGGTTTTATGCTGTCTTTCTTCTTACTGGGAAGGCGATGAGCAACACTTACGTCTCTAGCATTTAACTCACTTCCAATCGCTTTTGAAAGCATATTAAATACCTCATTAACACATTCGTTATTTGTTTCCGTTATTCCGGTAACCACAATATTATCCCTACGACTGTAAGATTGTAGGTCCGCAATATCAGTTTTCAGTTTTTCATTATCACTTTTCAATTTTTCATTGTCTTTTTTATTTTCTCATTCTCCAACTTGATGGATGATAAGTCATTTTTGAAACGTTCAAATTCATCCGAAATGAATTGAATCGATTTTTTAAACTCAGCGAAGTCAGTTTTAAAATCTGGCGGCAATTCTGATTGAATAAGCTGTTTGACAACTTGGCCGATCGCATGAAGGTCAGCCTGAGAGAGAGTAGTAGTAGTGATAGTAGACGGAGCGGCGGCACTCTGTGTTGACACCGCGACCCCCGCCTCAGCCACAGTGTACAATGCCGCTTTGTCACCCGCACTGGCGCCGGCTGCACTATCTATTTGCTTCTGCTGCTTACCCGCAACTGTCACCGACTTGCACTCTATACATTTCCATTTACTTTTAGTGTCATTTGACATTTTACGAAAGTTTTTTTCGTTAATAAGTTGACATACGAAATGTAAATATTTTTTACAAACACAACAAAAAATACGGTCCTGTTCCGGAACATCACTGTCACATTTAATACAATGCATACTGATTTTGATTAATAAAAAACTTGTTATAACACAGAGCAGTCAACAATCGATGTTACTCATTCAACTGCCAGAGGCACACAGGCAAATTTTTCTCACCCTGTTTATATGCATTTTGTGCGGCATTGCTGTCGACCAATAGCGTGCTAGCTCACTGCTATTTGCGTTCGGTCTGACCAGTGTCAGTGTAAGAAGTGAACAAGCATTCTCATTGGTCGACTACAGCGACAGTCTTTGCCTATATATACTCATTCATCTCAAAAAATCATTACTTCCACAGCGTTTGTAGAAGCAACAAGCAGCACCCAATCCAATCTCAAGATGTCAGGCTGAGGCAAAGGTGGAAAAGTGAAGGGAAAGGCAAAGTCCCGCTCATTGCGTGCTGGTCTCCAGTTTCCAGTCGGTCGTATTCACCATCTGCTGTGCAAGGGCAACTATGCTGAGCGTGTCAGTGCTGGTGCTCCAGTCTACCTGGCTGCCGTTATGGAATACTTGGCCGCTGAAGTGTTGGAGTTGGCTGGCAACGCTGCCCGTGACAACAAGAAGACACGTATCATCCCGCGTCACTTGCAGTTGGCCATCAGAAACGATGAGGAGCTCAACAAACTGCTGTCTGGTGTGACAATCGCCCAGGGAGGAGTACTGCCCAACATCCAGACTGTGCTCTTGCCGAAAAAGACCGAGAAGAAGGCATAAGCTCTCTGTCAGCAGCCAGCCAGCCTCACACACGTGGACATCAGCTACCACATCGAGTGTTGAAACACAAAGGCCCTTTTCAGGGCCAGCAAGACATTTTTCATAACACTGTGTGTGTACTATTTGGTGTGCAATATGATAGAACTATTTGCTGTTTCAACTTGAAAGTAACTGAAATCTAGTTTATTATGTTGTATAAATGCAATTGGCATTATTCAGGGCCACTAACATGTTTGTTTCATTAGACAATAATAATTTCTACTTGATGCTTTTGACAAGTATTAACGATGATGATCTGTGCAAGCACCAACACAGTTCATTGTTATTGTTGATTTGTGTTTGATTTTTCTCTCTCTTTATACTGAATATATAATATAGAATAGTAGTACTTCAACTTTATACTTGGAAAAAACATCACCTATAATACAAATCCTATTCAATGAAAATAGTAGTAGTAATATAACTTTGTTGTACAGAGTGTGGCCCAGCAAACAAATAAAGTGTATCAATTACTCTAGTACATAGGCTACACATCATTCACCGAGCAAGTGATAGACTGTGTGATAGTAGTGCTGGTGGCCCTGAATTGGGCTATTGTGACAAACAATATTGAAATAAAGGTGTTTGGAGGCTCTGAAAAGAGCCGTTTTATGTGGAGAAGCCATCCTGTGAGCGAGGCAGGGCAGCACCCTCAGCTGCTGGTCTGTTGCGAAAAAGAAGTGGAAATAGTCTACTTCTTCTTAGCGGCGGTAGCCTTCTTGGGCTTCTTTGCAACTGCAGCCTTCTTCGGTTTCGGCGACTTGGGCTTCTTGGTTGGTGGCTTGGCCACTTTCTTCGCCTTGGGAGACTTTGACTTGACAGCGGCAGCAGCAGGCTTCTTGGCAGCGGCGGCTGGCTTAGAGGCAGCCGTCTTCTTCTTGTCACCGGCAGCAGCCTTGCTTTTCGACGCGGCAGTTGTGGTCTTCTTCGGCTTGGCAGCGGCGGCGGCAGCCTTCTTCTTTGTAGCTGTTGGCTTTTTGGGCTTGGCGGCACTGCTGCGGGCCGGCGCGGCTCCTTTCGCCTCTCCCTTGACAGAGCCGGCGGCACCTTTGCCTTTCGGCTGGGTGAGCGCTCCCGATGCAACGGCTGTCTTCAAATACTTCTTGATGAACGGCGCCAGCTTCTCAGCGTCTGCCTCGTAGTTGGCGGCGATGTACTTCTTGATCGCCTGCAGAGAAGAGCCACCACGCTCCTTGAGTCCGGCAATAGCGGCATTCACCATCTCGCCGGTGGGCGGGTGAGCTGGCTTGACGCGCGGCTCCTTAGAGGCGGCTGACGCCTTTGATGCGGCTGCAGTTTTCTTCGCGTTTGCCGGTGTACCGGCGGCGGGTGTACTGGCGGCTGCTGGACTGGTTGCTGACTCGGCTGACATCTCGCAGTGTGTGTCTGTCTCGTGCGCGGTATCGACTCGAAGTGCTGCTGCTGGTTCATACCTTTTCAAAATCAAAAGTATCTGACTATATAGACTTGTACGGACCGTAATGGAAGCTGCAGCGGTGAGGCTGGACAAAATTGTGATTGTACAGCAGAAATTTGTGCTTGTTGACCGGCACTCTTAAGCTTATAACTAAACAACCGTTCAACATACAGAGCTGAAAATCACACTCACAGATTGCTCACACAATTCTCTATCAGTTTCAATTGTTTTAGATTGCATTTGAACTCATTTACCTAGTGTAAATGCTGTTCAAACACCCTCACACCAAGGCAAACCCGGTACACTGCAACACTTGAGCGACTATAGAATAATTGCTGGTCGATAAATTCGAAAACTGACACTTGCACTGTGTCAAGCAGGTCGGTACGCATCTATTCAATTGATAAAATCGATAGTTTTATTGGATCATTGGCGAGTAATAAGCGAAATTAGTGACCGCAGGTGATACACTGCCAACACCAGTACGATTACTGTTCTAGTTAGGCCATTTTTCGTTGAAAAATCAATAAAATTGTTCGAAAATGTCTATGAAAACAGGTCAGGTATACTCGTTGTTACTTATCAATCATTTTTCAATGATATTGTAATGATATTTGAATAGATAATTGAGTTTTTGCGAATTCATTCTACTCGATTGCAACAAAGTTTTGTAAAGCTGGTATGAAACACTGTTAGAGTAGTTTGATTAGAAAAAAATCCGATAAAAATGTTCAAATCTGTTTTAATTGGAGTGAATTTGATAATAGATGTTTGCAAATACTATTATTAGTCCAAACTTAGCCCAACTTAGCATAAGTAAGTGGTTTGATTAGATGAAACAGTGTTTCTATTGTCTGAGAATCGCCAGCACCGAGTATGAAGCCAACAGGCCAAGTCTGTGTGTACAAGTGTTTGGCTTATTAATGGAGAATTCGACAGCTTTATTCGCTATTTTTTGTATGCATTGCAAGTATAGAGAGCCTATACATCAATTGAATCGATAATATAGTATAAAATGATTGCAAATAGCCACGTTAGACACGCCTGAATGTTGAGAAATTCGATGTGCGATGTTTGATGAAATTTGAATTTGGCGCCAGTATTGGCTGTCCACCGCTGACAGCCAATGACATAGTTTGAAGCGATTTTCGGCGTGTAGAAATAATTTAATTGATCTTTTAAAACTTTGAATAGTATTTGGATGTTACTAAACAACATAGAATTAATTGAAAATCAACTGATTTATTAACTAGTTTTATCAACTGGTTGTGCTTTGTTTGATAAATACCAACAGCAGTGGGTTTGATAGTGTGCGTGATAATATATATAAGTATAATAATAACAATAAGTATAATAATGTATAAGTATAATAATAACAATTACTGAATAACACAATTATTATTATTATTTGAACTATTCAATGCTGGTTCGATGATAATAGTAGATTTGTTATCATTCATCATCTTGCCGTGATTTATTAACTAGTTTTTTTTCAACTAGTTTGACTTTCTACTGATAAAAGCACTGGGTGTATGAGTGAGAATGGGGTTTCCCAAGATAAGGGAACTAGTAAAAAATAGACAAGCACTACTTTCTGAATAATTTATTTATTGCTGGTTTCACAATAAATAACTTGTTATTATTATCATCATCATCGTTTATCAACTAGTTTTTTATTTCAACTTGTTGAGACGTTCTACTGATAAGAGCATACATACATACATAGTGTGGTGGAAGGAAGACAAAGGATGGATGATATTTGGATGAGAATAAATAGACAAGCACTATTATTATAATTGAATTTGAACTATTTATTTGTGGTTTGATGATGATAATTACAACAAAGCAGGTTATTTGATTTTCTACAATCATTCAAGTGATTCAAGATCCAAATAGATAGAATAATGTCACAGAGTATTTTTCATTGAGAAAAAAGTTCAACTACAATGTTCTATGATAATAATTGATAATTTATTTGTAAATGAACGAAAATAACATTGTAGCCTATTATAATAAAACATGTAAATAAAAATATTATAAGCACAGACACATACACACAGTTTGAAAAGGAAGGCGTTTGGCGGCCCTGAAAAGGGCCATTTTGCTGTAGATATGTGCTGGTGTTGAGAGCGGAGCAGAGCAGAGCAGAGCAGGCATCTTGGCGGCCGGCGGTGCATGGTGCATAAGCCAGCCAGTGCTAGCTGGCTTAACCTCCGAATCCATAGAGGGTACGTCCCTGGCGTTTCAACGCGTAGACAACGTCCATAGCGGTGACTGTCTTGTGCTTGGTGTGCTCAGTGTAGGTGACAGCGTCACGGATCACGTTCTCCAGGAAAACTTTGAGCACACCACGGGTCTCTTCGTAGATGAGACCAGACATACGCTTCACACCGCCTCGACGAGCCAAACGTCGGATAGCCGGCTTGGTGATACCCTGGATGTTGTCTCTCAACACCTTCCTGTGCCGCTTGTCGCCTCCCTTTCCAAGACCTTTTCCTCCTTTACCGCGTCCAGTCATGCTGCTGCTGTGTAGAATCGGGTTGCTGCTTTGAATGAAACTTACATTGGGTGACTGACTGACTCGGGTGGCATAGGGTGAGTGAACCCTATCTGGCAGTGTTGGAGCTAAACAGCTCCATGACTGCTCATACGCAATAAAAGCACTAAAATTTTTGGGTTCCTACTTTTTGTAAAATCGTTAGTAACTTGGCAATTTTTTTTTCTTTTGAATAGAATATAAATTGAAATTTAATAATAGTTTTATTATGTAGTAATTATTAGTCTTTTCTAAGTAATAATTAGTGGTAATAATTGGAATTCATATAAATATATATATTTTTTTATTGTTATTATAATTTTTTTTTTTTGCCAAGTATACTAGTTGGGTCGAGATGGGGTGGAGAAAGGTTCAATCTCAGGGGGATGGTAAGGCTGAGTACAGTGCTGGGACTGACTGAGTCAACTCTTCCACTCGTTCAGGGGTGTTGGAGTTGGTCAGGCCACCACTGTTGAAAAGGGAGTGGCTTATGGTTCTGAACTGGTCATGGAATTTCGTACATCTGCCTAACTGATGCACGCCACGACATTGATGCTGAATCGTGTAGGTTTCTAGAGGTGAGCTGAATATGTTCCAGTAGAAGGGGGGTTCAGGCATATTCATAGAGGAGAGTATTGTTTACTTGATAGTGAAAGTTGCCGATGGTTCTTATGATTCCGTTTTGGAGTCCAATAAGACGTTGTTTATTGGACGCCAATAGATATGGGAACCAAACTGGTGCAGCATAGGTCATGTATGCCCTGATAATGGCTGTGAATATGAGCAGCCGAAATTTCAGGGGGAAGCAGGGGGTGATAAGGAGGGGGAACAATTGTCCAAACAGCACACGACAGTGTTTCACTCTAATGTCTACATGCTGTTTGAAGGAAAGGTTTCTGTCTATGGTAACACCCAGATACTTAACGGTGGGGGACCATGGTAGGGCGTGCCCATGGATTGTGAGTGGGGGAGGAAGATTCCGTTTCCTTGAGAAGGCAACGGCTACACATTTTGTGGGGTTTATCTCTACCTTCCAGAGAGAACACTAGGTTGTTAAGTGGTCTAGTTGACCTTGAACTAACCTGGTCGCCCTATTGATGTTCATGCTGCTGGCATGGAATGTGGTATCATCGGCAAATAGGCTGGTGGTAACCAAAGGTAGAGATGGCATGTCATTTATGAAGATCAAGTATAGGATGGGTCCGAGCACTAAACCTTGGGGCACACCTGCTGATGTTGGTGTGAGCGCTCATGCTACACCATGGAGTGTGTGGGATGGAGGGAGTGAACTGAGAAGTATCTATTAGTTAGATATGACTTGAAGAGTCTTATTGTTGGTGGTGGGAATACAGAAGACAGTTTAGAGAGCAAACCATCAATCCATACAGTGTCAAAAGCAGCTTTGAAGTCGATAAAGACTGCTACTGCATGTTCTTTCTTATTGAAAGAGTCTGGCAACTGAGAGCAGAATTTCATCAGTTGCAAGGTTGTAGAACAACCTGCACGGAATCCAAACTGCTCTGGCCGTATAACACTGTCAAGTGAGGCTTTCAAGTGTTTCTCCAGAAACATTTTCTCAAAAAGTTTTGAGAAGATGGAGGGGATGGAGATGGGCCTATAGCTTGATGGCTGAGTGGGACCCTTTCCTGGCTTTAGGAGCAGGAACAATTTACTCTTTTTCCATTCTGTGGGAAATGTTGGGTGTGCAGAATGGAGTTGAAGATAATCAGCAGGTGTTTGGCTAGTTCTGGGGGGGGGGCATTGAGTATTGCTTTTCCAGAGATACCATCAAGGCCTGCAGCCTTCTTTGAGTTGGTATTGCCCATAGCCGTATGAAATTCACTCATTGTGAATGGAGCAAGGTTACTGGGTGTGGGATCCTGGATGACTTTACCCAGTTGATCTTTTACCCTCTGAAAGTGGGTGGTGAGCTCTAGGTTATTAGGGTCGTGAGGAGGGTTAGAAAAGTGGTGCTCCAGATGGGAGGCAAATTTTTTCACCTTATCATTTTCATCAAATATTAGTCCATTTGGACCATCAATTGGTGAAACTGGGGGTTTTTTCCTGAGAAGTTTTTTGGTTGCTTGCGAGGCATTTTTGGGGGGGGGAGGGATTCATTTATTTTTTTATTTATTTATTCATTCATTGACTTTTTACAAGGCGAAGTTAGGACTCATAGGTCCTCTCTTACACTTAACCTTACACTTGTTAAATTCAGTACAAGTACAACAATAAATAAATTTATATAACTTACAAAATAATTTGTAGTCTATTGCATTGCTTAAGATCTGTAATTTAGAAGTAATAAAACCAATCAACACAAGCACGCATACACACACACACACACACACACACACACACACATACACACACACACACACACATACACATACACACACACACACACACTATGTGTGGGGTTTCTAATCTGCTGAAGAGTTGGATGTGTTATCGAGTGTTGAACGGTGAACTATATTGAGTTTATGATTACAAGTCTATAATATAATAGTGAAAAAGTAGAAGTTAATTGAAAATAATAAATATCATTGCTTCTGCCAGCACGGACTGACAAAATTGCGAGTGGGGCAATATTATGATGATTTGTGAAACTCGAAGATAATGCATTGTAACAGTGTGTTTTTTCTTTCAATAAACTCATCTCAGTCGAATAAGACAGACAGATGGAAACAAAACAAAAAGAAATTAGTTGTCTACTGGCCCTGAATTTGGCCGCCGCTGACGGGATGTATTACAAACACATAAAAGTACTGGTGTTTTCATTCCTTCTAATGTAGATTTTTCCACCTCTCGTCCATGCAAACTTGAAATCGTTCTTCTTTATAAACTGTTTAGTCTCGTACAGTAGTTTCTTATTATGTGGAGATAAATTCTCGTTTATGAACACTGGGACATCAGGAAGATTATCATTTATACTAGTGGAACGGAAGTTGGCTTTTGGATCATTCTTAGACTTTTTTATTTCTTCGCGATGCTCTTTATAGCAGCTTATCCAATTGTCCTTGGTCACCCTTCTATGAAAAGATATAATTATAGGAGGTATCCCATGTTCACCCAAAGCAAGGCGATGTGCGGCATTGATGTCTTCCTTCCGATATTCAATTTTTAATGCCCTAGCGGTTGAGTCTATAATTTCGTATATATTTTCATTCTTTGTTAAAGGCACACCATGTATTTCAATATTGTTCCTACGCGTATATTGTTCCAATTCGCATAATCTAGATTGCACTTCACTTAATTTCATCTGCAGAATAGCATTAGTTTTTTTCAATTCCACATGTTCCTTTTTAAAAGTTTCAATTGTACGCGTATAATCATCAATCTTAGCCGAGAACATATCTACCGATTTCCCGTATTCCACCATGTTAGTATTCATCTTATTTAGTTCTTCTCTAAGAGATTGCACCTCCCGGCCCATACTGCTTCTTATTTCTTCCCTTATAATGTTTTTGATTTCTGCTAATAATTGTTCATCCATTTTTTTTAGTGCACTGTTTACCACCAGCTTTGCAGACTGAACACTTCCACTTTGCTTTATTTTCTTTCGATAATTTTTAAAAATTAGTTTCACTTATATTAGCACAACTGTAATGATATATTGATTTACAATCAGCACAACGAAGCGAAACCTTTCCCTCACCCACAATATTATTGCAACTTGAACAAGCATATTTTTGCATTATTATTGAAGAATTGATTCATCGAAATCGTATAGCTCACTTTATTGACAATGACAATGACTAGTGTTCTTATCTGAAGCGATAAACAGCAGGACAGCAACCGAAAAAACAAATGACCGGCTCGACAGTCGAGCTGCTACTATTGTTGGCATGCAGTTTGAAAGCTGCTGCATGCAGAGAAAATACAAGTTGAGTGAGAAAAATTATCATTTACTGGCCCTGAAAAGGCCCTTTGTCGGAGTGTCTACTCTGTGTGTGTGTGTTCGACACACACATTCGAGGACAGCCAGCAAGCAGCAGCGTAGTTGTCGTCTAAGCACGCTCTCCACGGATACGTCTTGCGGCATGATGGTGACTCTCTTGGCGTGAATAGCGCACAGGTTGGTGTCTTCAAACAGGCCGACCAAGTAGGCTTCGCTAGCCTCCTGCAGAGCCATCACAGCCGAGCTCTGGAAACGCAGGTCAGTCTTGAAGTCCTGAGCAATTTCACGCACCAGACGCTGGAACGGCAGTTTCCTGATCAACAGCTCAGTGCTCTTCTGGTAGCGACGAATTTCTCGCAGCGCTACTGTGCCTGGCCTGTAACGATGAGGCTTCTTCACTCCACCGGTGGCCAGTGCCGATTTGCGGGCAGCCTTGGTTGCCAACTGCTATCTGGGAGCCTTGCCTCCGGTCGATTTCCCGGCAGTCTGCTTAGTTCTGGCCATCTTCTATACTGTATAGTAGTACTTAGCTGATGCTGATGCTGGAGCTGAGTGCGCGAGTATGTATGAAACATGACTGACTCGGGTGGCATAGGGTGAGTGAACCCTATCTGGCAGTGTTGGAGCTAAACAGCTCCATGACTGCTCATACGCAATAACAGCACTAAAATTTTTGGGTTCCTACTTTTTGTAAAATCGTTAGTAACTTGGCAATTTTTTTTTCCTTTTTTCTCTTTATCTTTTTTTCCTTTTCTTTTTTTCTCTTCTTTTTTTAAATAGAATATAAATTGAATTTTACTAATAGTTTTTTTAAGTAGGATAAGTAGTAATAATTAGTCTTTTTTAAGTAATAATTTATATATATATATAAGTATATATATATATATATATATATATATATTTTTTTAATTTATTTATTTATTTATTTTTTTAATATATATATATTTTTTTTTGCCAAGTATACTAGTTGGGTCATGATGGGGTGGAGAAAGGTTCAATCTCAGGGGGATGGTAAGGCTGAGTACAGTGCTGGGACTGACTGAGTTCCACTCGTTTAGGGGTGTTGGAGTTGGTCAGGCCACCACTGTTGAAAAGGGAGTGGCTTATGGGTCTGAACTGGTCGTGGAATTTCGTACATCTGCCTAACTGATGTACGCCACGACATTGATGCTGAATCATGTAGGTTTCTGGAGGTGAGCTGATATGTCTAGTAGCTGTCCAATGGCTTTGAATATGAGCAGCCGAAACTCTAGGGGAAGCAGGGGGTGATAAGAGTGGGGAATACTTGTCCAAACAGCACACGACAGTGTTTCACTCTAATGTCTACATGCTGTTTGAAAGAAAGGTTTCTGTCTATGGTAACACCCAGATACTTAATGGTGGGGGACCATGGCAGGGAGTGCCCATGGCTTGTGAGTAGGAGAGGCAGTATCCCTTTATTGTCTTATTGTTGGTGGTGGGAATACAGAAGACAGTTTAAAAGCAAACCATCAATCCATACAGTGTCAAAAGCAGCTTTGAAGTCGATAAAGACTGCTACTGCATGCTCTTTCTTATTGAAAGAGTCTGACAACTGAGAGCAGACTTTCATCAGTTGCAAGGTTGTAGAAAACCTGCACAGAATCCAAACTGCTCCGGCTGTATAATACTGTCAAGTGAGTGCTTAAGTGCAAGTGTTTCTCCAGAAAACATTTTCTTCAAAAAGTTTTGAGAAGATGGAGGGGATGGAGATGGGCCCAGCAGCTTGATGGCTGAGTGGGACCCTTTCCTGGCTTTAGGAGTACAGGAACAATTTACTCTTTTTCCATTCTGCGGGAAATGTTGGGTGTGCAGAATGGAGTTGAAGATAATCAGCAGGTGTTGGGCTAGTCTCTTGGGGGGGCATTGAGTATTGCTTTCCAGAGATAATACCGTCAAGGCCTGCAGCCTTTCTTTGGGGCTGGTATTGCCCATAGCTGTATGTAAATTCACCACCATTGTGAATGGAGAAGGTTACTGGGTGTGGGATCCTGGATGACTTTACCCAGTTGGATCTTTTACCCTCTGAAAGTGGGTGGTGAGCTCTAGGTTATTAGGGTCATGAGGAGGGTTAGAAAAGTGGTGCTCCAGATGGGAGGCAAATTTTTCCACCTTTTCATTTTCATCAAATATTAGTCCATTTGGAACAATTTCAATTGGTGAAACTGGGGGGTTGTTTCCTGAGAAGTTTTTTGGTTGCTGTTGCCAGGCATTTTGGGGGGAGGTATGAGAGGTATTCTTTCTCAGGAAATGGAGGCGGTGGTTTTTTAAGAGGGAAGGTTAATGGTTCGAGGCTCTAAATGAAACATCCAAACCGACCTTCATTTATAGCCGTATTTCAACACACCTACACTGTGATTGGCTGATGGTAGGTCACGCTTACAGCCGCTAGTTTGTCTAAGTTGCTGACCAATAGCGTGCTATGCATAACTGTATATAACCAGGTTGATTTTTAACACCTGATGTCGTACTAGTTGGTTCACTAGTCGCTGTTACGCTCAATGCATCTTTTTCAAACTTGTATGTGATACAGTGGACTTGTAAGCTAGGGTCAAGACGTGACCGGGCGCTGAAAAGTGTGACCGCGCTTCATCCTCTGTTGCAAGTCGTACTGAGCAAGTGAACAGTGACCAGTGAGCAAATAGTGTGGTAGGGCAAGATGCCTCAACTACACACACACAGTGCGCCAGTGCCTGGCCGGTGCAACGGCTTCCAAGAGGTCACCTGAAGGTGATGGCCCACTACAGGGCACTACAAGCATAAGGCAGGAGCGTCGTCCACTATCTGCAGCTATGGCTGCTGTTTGCCCATTTCAGGGCCACCAGAGGAATCTTCCACCAGCCCACAGCAGGGCCACCGCAGGCATTCTCCAATGCCCTCCTCGTCGCCGCCTGCTGTCGCCTCCACCACCATCGCCGCCTCCTCAGCTGCCTCCACCGCCTGTGAAGACACTTTGATCAAAGAGGCTCTTCATGAAAGCAGTGACTGAGCGCTGTTAGGTGTGAGACGCAGAAACCCTAATAATCACCAATACACTGAAGCACACAAACTGTACAAATATTTCCACCACTGGTATTTCCAGTCCCAAAGCGATTGGGAGACCCTAATTCTTCAGATTCAATTCAACCGTCAGTGACGTGGTTGCCACCCTAAAAGCAACTACGTACCTAAAACTACTACCCAGGAAGATTTCAATACTTTCCTTAGAAATCTCTCCTTGCCCAAATGTTGACTTCACACCTTCAAATGCTGAACGTGATACAGAGCTGAAGGTAGTCCTCTGTGATTGCTAACTACTTTCACAATCCAGCCAACCTAGAATTTACGCTAGAAGGCTGATCCAAAGTACTCACGGTCCAGAATATCAAAAGTCAGACGCCCCATAATCTATTCACACTAGACTTAGAAAGAGGGAGACTATGAAAATTGAACTAAGCTTTCTGAGGCTACCAGCTACAGGCTGTTCATTGCTCCACAAGTTGAATTCTGCTAACTATGCTGCTTTGACTGCTACTATTCTTGGTGTAGCAGAGAACGACACTGCCATGGCTTGTATAACTTGACTTTTTGTCTCACCTGTGAATTTTATATTTTATTATAGCCAAATCTATTGGCAGAAAAGTAATGGCCTTCCAACTGAAACTGTCTGCCAACGATTCTATTATTATTGTATACCTGCTGTGGGGAGGCCAAAAAACTTTCCTTTCTAGTCTTCTGCTGTCATAGTCTGACTGAAACCTTCTCCTGTAACTGATAAATACTAAAGGGTATACAACAGTGTAATATATTTCTTCCAGTGGGAAAAGGTTTAACTTCACCTACATTTCAGCATATCTCACTCCAGCCAATCTTGACCACAAAGGGCCACCTACACCACTAAGAGGAGCCTGCTCTCTGTCTTTTACTTCTAATGTGGACATAGAGGGCATTCTAACCCCTGCTTCAAAAATTTCACCACTTCCTACTTCAATGCTCTGAATAACAGAGGTTACTTAACTTCCAAGGCTTCCTCCTCTCATGAATTTGAAGCAGACACTTCAACCATTCCTCTCACTGATAAGGAACTGCTAAATTGACAAGACACTTTTCTAATTTGGATGTATAGGTAGCTTTACCTGAGGAAACACAATTTAACAACAAAACTAATAAATCTTCCTACGCCTGCTCAACACACTTCAACAAGTGTAAAATCAAACTCTACCAGAGAGCAATTGACACAAGACATTTATCATGTATTACTCCCTTCATCCATTCAAACATAGATATAATAGCACATTCATGATGTCACTAACGCTTTCTGCTGCCCTAATACTGGTAACTTGAATATCCTTTATCACATCCTTTTCAATCTTTCAGAGCTCTGTGAGGTTAGTAGTTACATTTAATACAACAACATGAATATCTTGCTATGAGTGAACAGAATAATGCAGAGCAGCCGTCATATAATCACATTAGAATTAATAAAGATATAACTTTATCTTCACCACCACCATAAAGTAAGATGAACCTGCCGCCAACTAGATATCTTGGATTATTTTCTGAGTAGAGTTTAGAAAGAATATTTACTTATGATAGATGATCTTCTGATCACCTCCTCATGCATCATGCTTATATCAAACATCTAATATCTCCATCTCTACCAGCTGTGAAGTGAGACTGCCATATTTATTATTAATTCATCGCCTCTTTCTGAGCACTCTCCACTAATTTAGACATGGGAAGCTTTATAGGTAATTGTCACTGTGTCAATCAGTTAATTTGAGCTTGAGGTACAAACCATGTCACCACCTATCCACACTCTGTTCTAAATTTAAAGAAGGAATGGATTAGAACTTAAGGTGATCACTGCTCTAGAAACTTATCAATATCAAACCATAGTTTTCCTCTATAAAACCACTGTCATTCCTAAGAATACCATCTCTAAAATGTCTGGTAATAAACCAAACTTTTTCAGGAATGTCACCACATCAATGATATCCCAATGAACTGAGAGGTGATGAAAAGAAAATGAATGAGTCTGCCTCCACTGGACACTTTCACCTCTCAAGACCTTATAAACTGAGTCACACCCACTTTCTGAGGTATCAATTGTAAAGTCGTCCAGATTCCATCAGAATTTGCCCCATCATGCAATGATAATCATGCTGTAAGTAATACCAACCAGGCCAGTCTGATGTCTCTGTTACCACTACTGCCTCTCAGAACAGTCATTGTTCATGATTATTTTCAACTCATCTGCAACCATTTCTGCAGAATGGTGTGTATATGAATTGTTCTGCTCCAGCTTATATGGTCCTAATTGAATACTTAAAGCTGTGAACAATTTGTCCTGGTCTTCAACTTTTAGAGAAAATGCTTCTGAGAACACATGCGCTCACTGACAAACAATGCCGAGTTAGCTTTGATCTCAAAAGAGAGCAGAACCCAAACTGATGAAATCGCTCATGCCACGGGACTTTCAACAACAGAAAAGAATACGGCAGCAGTCTTTACACCCCAAAGCTGCTTTGACACCGCAAGTGACTGATTGTTTGTTCTTTTAACTTTTCTCTGTATTCACCTCACCAACAGTAAGACTCAAGTCAGAGCCCTAACCACAGATACTATCTGCTCACCCGTCCATCCCAAACACTCTGTGGTGTAGTATCAGCGCTACACCAACATCAGCAGGTGGGCCCCATGTCCATACCGAACCCATCCTATACTCCATCTTCATCAATGACATGCCATCTCTACCCTTTGGTTGGCCACCAGCCTATTTGCCAACAATACCACATTCCATGCCAGCAGCGTGAACATCAATAGGGCAACCAGGTTAGTTCAAGGTCAACTAGATAACTCCTGACTACCTGGTGTCTTCTGAAGGTAGAGATAAACCCCACAAATTGTGTGCTGCTGCCTTCTTCTGCTGAAATGAATCTTCCTCCCCAAGCCACAATCCATAGCACGCCCTGCCATGGTCCTCACTGCTAAGTATCTGGGTGTTACCATAGACAGAACCTTTCCTTCAAAGCAGCATGTAGATATTAGAGTGAAACACTGTCGGTGCTGTTTGGACAATTGCCCCCCCCTCCTTATCACCCCCTGCTTCCCCTGAAATTCCTGGCTGCTCATATTCACAGCCACATCAGGGCATAAGGCTATGACCTATGCTGAATTGTTTGGTTCCCATATCTATTGGCTGTCCAACAAACAACGCCTCATTGGACTCCAAACAGTAAATTCACAAGAACCATCTGCAACTTCTCACTATTGAGTAAACAATACTCTCCTCAAGAATATGCCCAAACCTCCTTCCACTGGAACATATTCAGCTCACCTCCAGAAAGTCTCACATGATTCATCAATGTCGTGGTACATGCACTGCTGTGCAGATGCACGGTTCCACAACCAGTTCAGACCCATAAGCCACTCCTTTTCTAACAGGGTGGCCTGACCAACTCCTAACACCCTAAACAAGTGGAAGAGTTGACTCAGTCATTCCCTGCACTGTACTCAGCCTACCTATCCCCCTGAGATTGAACCTTTTCTTCGCCCCAATAATGAGCCAACTGAGTATACTAAAAAAAAATAATAATAATAAATTGAAAAAACTATAAAAATTCAAATTTTCAATTAAATTCTAATCTAATTTCAAAATTATTTAATCATTACTTACTATCACTAATTGATAAAGTATTATTGAGACTAATTATTACTACTATTACTACTAATAAAACTATTATTGATTTAATTTTTATTCTATTTGAAAGAAAAAATGCCAAGTTACCAACAATTTTACAAAAGTGAGATCCCAAAATTAGTGTTATTAGCAGATGGCGAGTCATGAGCTGCTTAGTTCGACACTGCCAGATAGGGGTTCACTCACCCTATGCCACCTCGAGTCAGTCAGTCACCCGATGTCAGTTTCATTCGAAGCAGCAACCCGACCTCACAGCAGCATGACTGGACGCGGTAAAGGAGGAAAAGGTCTTGAAAAGGAGGCGCCGCCAGAAGGTGTTGAGAGGCAACATCCAGGGTATCAAGCTGGCCATCCAACGTCTGCCTGTCGAGGCGGTGGGGAGCGGGTCAGTCTCACCAAGAGACCCAGCTCTAAGTTTTCTCCGGAGAACGTGATCCGTGACGCCGTCACCTACACTGGCAATGCCAGCGTGAAGACAGCGTCACCGCTGCGGATCAGCTGTCTGGCGCGTTGAAACGCCAGGGACGTACCCCGCGGATTCGAGGTTAAGCCAGCTAGCACCGGCTACCATGCACCATGCAACTGCCGGCCGCCAAGATGCCTGCCTGCTCTGGTTTCTCAACACCAGCACATATCTACAGCAAATGGCCCTTTTCAGGGCCGCCAAACGCCTTCCTTTTCTTAAACTGTGTGCATACTCTGTGTATGTGTCTGTACATATATTTAATTGTGGCTGTTTTATTATATTAGGTTACAATGTTATTTTTATGTTTATTTACAAATAAATTATCAATTATTATCATAGAACATTGTAGTTGAACTTTTTTTCAATGAAAAATACTCTGTGGACATTGTCTTATCTGTTTGGTCTTGAATCATCATGAATGATAGTAGAAAAAAATCGAATAACCTGTTTGTTGTAATTATCATCATCAAACCAACAACAGTTCAAATTCAATAATAATAATAGTGCTTGTTCTATTTATTCTCATACAAATATCATCCATCCTTTGCTTTCCTTCCACTGTCTATGTATGTATGCTCTTATCAGTAGAACGTCTCAACCGCTGAAAAAGAAACTATTGATAAACGATGATGATGATGATGGTAATGAACAACAAGTTATTTATTGTGAAACCAGCAATTAATAAATTATTCAGAAAGTAGTGCTTGTCTATTTTTTATTAGTTCCCTTATCTTGGGAAACCCCATTCTCACTCATACACCCAGTGCTTCTTTATCATAAAAAGTCAAACTAGTTGAAAAAAATTAGTTAATAAATCACGGTAAGATGATGAAGATAACAAATCTACTATTATCATCGTAATTAGATTAAATAGTTCAAATAATAATAATAATTGTGTTATTCAGTAATTGTTATTATTATACTTATACAACATATTTTCATTTATTTATTCAACTCTCATGCAGCTTTATTTCGTGTATCAGGAATGAGGAATGATTCATAGGATTTACAAGCGTTCACAAACTGTTTTCTGATTATTTAAGCAGTTCACAATTTGTTCACAGATCACAAGCGTTCAAACAACTTTTTAAATCTTTTCTTAACTGTCAATCCAAATGCAATCTAAAATACAATTACAATTTAGATAAAATCAAACTGACGATACTCCATCCCCTACAGGCTAAGCCTCGGGATGTTTATGCTTTGTTTTCTTTGTTTGCATTACATTGTTCAACCAATATTTTTTTTTTTTTAATTTTGTTTTATAATCTGATGTATCGACTATTATAGATTATGTTCATATTTTATTTGTAATGTTTGTAAACATTGAGTGATAAACAGTTATTATTTCATTTATAATATCACGCACACTATCAAACCCACTGTTGGTTTTATCAAACAAAACACAACCAGTTGATAAAACTAGTTAATAAATCAGTTGATTTTCAATTAATTTCTATTCTATGTTGTTTAGTAAAATCCAAATACTATTCAAAGTTTTAAAAGATCAATTAAATTATTTCTACACGCCGAAAATCGCTTCATAAACTATGTCATTGGCTGTCAGCGGTGGACAGCTAATACTTGCGCCAAATTCAAATTTCATCAAACATCGCACATCGAATTTCTCAACATTCAGGCGTGTCTAACGTGGTTATTTGCAATCATTTTATACTATATTAATGATTCAATTGATGTATAGGCTCTCTATACCGAAATGCATGTACAAAAATAGCTTTAATAAATGTTTAATTCCAATACAAGTCAAACACTTGTAATAATAATAAAGATCAGCCTGTTACTTTATACTCGGAAAGTTATGATTCTCAGACAATAAAAACACTGTTTCATCTAATCAAACCATCAGCTAAGTGCTAAGTTTGACTAATAATAGTATTTAAACATTCATTATCAAATTCAATTTCAATTAAAACAGATTTGAACATTTTTATCGTGATTTTTTCAATCAAACTACTCTAACAGTGTTTCATACCAGCTTTACAAGGCTTTGTTGCAGTCGAGTAGAATAAATTCGCAAAACCTCAATTATTCATTCAAATATCATTACAATATCATTGAAAATGATTGATGAGTAACAACGAGTGTAACGGACCTGTTTTCAGACATTGACTAATTTTATTGATTTTTCAACGAAAATGGCCTAACTAGAAACAGTAATCCACTGCGTTGGTGTATCACCTTGCGGTCACTAATTTCGCTTATTACTCGTCAATGATCCAATAAAACTATCGATTTTATCAATGAATAGATGCGTACGACCTGCTTGACAGTGCAAGTGTCAGTTTTCGAATTTATCGACCAGCAATTATTCTATATAGTCGCTAAGTGTTGCAGTGTACCGGGTTTGGCTTAGGTGAGGGTGGCGCTTGAAACAGCATTTACACTAGGTAAATGAGTTCAAATGCAATTTATATCAATTGAAACTGATAGAGAATTGTGAGCAATCTGTGAGTGTGATTTTCAGTTCTGTATGTTGAACGGTTGTTTAGTTATAAGCTTGGTGAGTGCCGGTCAAAGCAAGCACAAATTTCTGCCGCTGCAATCACAATTTTGTCCAGCCACAATCTTCGCCGCAGCGCCCATTACGGTCCGTACAAGTTCATATAGTCAGATACTTTTGATTTTGAAAAGCTATAAACCAGCAGCAGCACTTGGTCGATACCGCGCACGAGACAGACACACACCGCAGATGTCAGCCGAGTCACAACCAGTCCAGCAGCCGCCAGTACACTCCGTTTGCCGGTACACCGGCAAAGGCGAAGAAACCGTAGCCGTATCGAGCCGTCAGCCGCCTCTAAGAAGCCAGCGCCAAGCCAGCCTGCACCCGCCCACCGGCGAGATGCAGGAACGCCGCTATTGTCGGACTCATGAGTCTGTGGTGGCTCTTCTCTGCAGGCGATCAAGAAGTCCATCGCCGCCAACCACAAGGTAAACGCTGAGAAGCCAGCGCCGTTCATCAAGAAGTATTTGAAGACAGCTGTTGCATCGGAGCGTCACCCAGCCGAGCGTAAAGGTGCCGCC
>CM029550.1:25173113-25212113 GCA_017141385.1 Sogatella furcifera | reverse complement strand
CAATAGTTATATCTCCTACAAATATAATATTCTTTCCTAAATTTAAATCTGGAAGCAGCTCAGCTAAAGAGTTAACAAAGTCCTGGCAATTATCATTAGGTGATCTGTAAGCACAAACAATAACCCACTCCTCCTCAAAAGCTTTTAGCTTTATCACGAGACAACTAGCCCCAACTAATGTGCATTCCTACACATGAAAATGATCATAATTTTTTTTCAAGTAAACTACAACACCCCCATTTCTATTTGTGTGATTCATTGAGTAATACTGATTAAAACCAGGTATATCACACCCTATGGGCCTAATACCTTGGTGACCCGTCTCAGATAATACAATCATGTCTATAAATGGCAATACATTAGCAAATTCTAAACAGAACTCGTCTAAATTCTTCCCAATGAATCTAATATTACTATGAATTATATCAAAATTTACCCTTGGTTGATTAGAAAAAATATTGTAATAATCATTACAGTTATTCAAACATAATGTTTCAACTTCATTGAATTCGTCTAAATTTTCAAAAATGTTCATAATAAAATCAATTTACTATTCATTGTTGAACAAGTCTTTTTGTACTTACATCTTAGAAAGGTCCACATCACTTTTAATATTGTCAGATGCTATTGGGGTTGAGATCGATTATTGGGCTTAAATATAGCTGAAATAATTTAATATTTGAAGAGAGCGCCGGATGCTGTCGGTAGAATGGCTCCAATATCAATCCCACGCCGCCAATATAATAGACAGAGAAAATAAAAATGATTCTCATTCAAGCAGTAGGTGCAAAAATTCGCAAATATAATTTTATTTACGAAATTAAGAACCCCTCGTATTGAATGAAAATCAGCAATTGATATTGAGTCCTGTGGCCGTTGGTGTGCGATTTCAAGTCCTCTGTGGATAATATCTCCAAAGCCAGTTGCTGCAAGTTATAGGTGGACCAGTGTGTTGCTCTGCGACTATAATTCAATACATTTAAGCAGGGATCAGATCGAAAATACTGTACTTTAATAATTTTAGACCAAGGTATGATTGCAAAGAAAATAAGTATGGTAATAAATAAGCAATACAATATCTTATTCCTGCTCAAATGAATTGAAAAACAGTAAGTCACAGAGTCGCAACCAGCAATCAGCAAACAGAGTCTTAAAATTATAATAGTACTATGAATAAATATTATAAATGAATCCACACTGTGGCCTTGAAACCAGCAGTTTGAAATTATAAAGCCGTCCACGGCAGCAAAGGATCTGAATTTCCAATTCAGAATTCAGCAAGACTCAATAATTATTGGACAAGTCCTTCTGGATCATTGTCAAAATCAAGGTATCAGATGGCATGTAGCCAATAAAGTATTATACGGTATGTAAGTTTGAGCAGAAATAGAAATAAATGCTTGGTTACAATAACATGAAAATTTATTGATACAATTAAAGAACGGTATTTGATGAAATAATAGGATAATGAAATATTTAGGGTAAAACACTATTGTAATAAGTTTTCGATAATTTGAATAATAATTAATAATTGAAAAAGTTCTTGACAAAATTTGAATGTTGGGCTTTTGCTTAAGGTATGCAGTGAATTTAAGGAATGTTCCTGCGTCCTCTTCACAATTAAACAATAATATTGAATCAACTATCGTCGTAATTTATTTCACTTGATAAAATTGATACGGCTCACCCTTTTCGTCGCGCTGAGCTCAGCAAATCACTTTTTAATTCACTTTATCACTGGCGATGCATGACAACGACTATATTGGAATCTCCACATCATGTATTTCGTATTTCTCACAACTTTATATTTGACTAGAATATTTAATATTTAATATTTAATATTTAATATTTAATATTTAATATTTAATATTTAATATTTAATATTTAATATTTAATATTTAATATTTAATATTTAATATTTAATATTTAATATTTAATATTTAATATTTAATATTTAATATTTAATATTTAATATTTAATATTTAATATTTAATATTTAATATTTAATATTTAATATTTAATATTTAATATTTAATATTTAATATTTAATATTTAATATTTAATATTTAATATTTAATATTTAATATTTAATATTTAATATTTAATATTTAATATTTAATATTTAATATTTAATATTTAATATTTAATATTTAATATTTAATATTTAATATTTAATATTTAATATTTAGAGTGCGCAGAAACAGAGGCTGCTACTGAATTTGACAGGGACATCTAGATTGACGTTAAAATAACAGATAATTCACATTTAATACATTTAACAAAAAATACCATGGAATGGGTGGTCCCACAAAGCTAGCTCAATTCCAAGTATTGCCCAATTTCTCTTCCGGTACCAGGAAGTTGAAATTAGGAATGTTCTAGAAAAATTTGGCTCACGTGACCATCATCTGACCAATCACATCCCAGTGCCAAAGATTTCCACCAATAGGAAAATTTCCATGTGGTCTTAGGCTCAGGGATGCAATTGGCAGGTGAACAAAATTAAACAGTAAAGTAAAACTAATTTAAATTGTTGGTCACGCAAGCAGGAAAGAAAGACAATAAATTAATAAGCAGTAGCAAGAGTAATGAGCAGATTTCAAAATAACACAGATTATGACAAAATAGAACATTAACAGGTAGATAAAGGGGGTACCTGCAATCAGCTGGTTACTGATAGCGCCAAAACTAATTTAGGCAGGATAAAGACACCCTAACCAAAAATAAGATGTAAACAATGTAATAATGGTTTTTAGGCTGCAATGTACTATTGGCAATTTAGGCCTATTTGACAAATTAATTTAATTGTGATTTTATGATTTAATTGTGATTTAAATTGTGATTAATACATCATCAATAAATATGAATATTGAGTGATAAGTGGCTTGTTAATTATTCCAATAATTACAATAATTAATTTTAGGTTCAAGAAGTGGGTTTTGCATCACCACAATATGTATAACATTCTTACTGGTTTCGTCTTTTTTGACAAGAATATTTCCATCACGTACCCACACAAAACGATATCCTTTCTCCCGAGCGATTGTTCTGGTCGCATTTAGTAGTTCAAGCGTTGAGGGGATCAAATGTTCGTAAGCCATTACCCTTGTTTCAGGTAGAACCGCCGAAATGTTTTTTGCCGATATACCAGCCCCACTATTGTCCTGCGAAGATGCTAGTCGAAAATGACCCATCCATGACATCTTATCTTGCCGACGCACGAATTTAATTACCATTGGTTTTATGCTGTCTTTCTTCTTACTGGGAAGGCGATGAGCAACACTTACGTCTCTAGCATTTAACTCACTTCCAATCGCTTTTGAAAGCATATTAAATACCTCATTAACACATTCGTTATTTGTTTCCGTTATTCCGGTAACCACAATATTATCCCTACGACTGTAAGATTGTAGGTCCGCAATATCAGTTTTCAGTTTTTCATTATCACTTTTCAATTTTTCATTGTCTTTTTTATTTTCTCATTCTCCAACTTGATGGATGATAAGTCATTTTTGAAACGTTCAAATTCATCCGAAATGAATTGAATCGATTTTTTAAACTCAGCGAAGTCAGTTTTAAAATCTGGCGGCAATTCTGATTGAATAAGCTGTTTGACAACTTGGCCGATCGCATGAAGGTCAGCCTGAGAGAGAGTAGTAGTAGTGATAGTAGACGGAGCGGCGGCACTCTGTGTTGACACCGCGACCCCCGCCTCAGCCACAGTGTACAATGCCGCTTTGTCACCCGCACTGGCGCCGGCTGCACTATCTATTTGCTTCTGCTGCTTACCCGCAACTGTCACCGACTTGCACTCTATACATTTCCATTTGCTTTTAGTGTCATTTGACATTTTACGAAAGTTTTATTCGTTAATAAGTTGACATACGAAATGTAAATATTTTTTACAAACACAACAAAAAATACGGTCCTGTTCCGGAACATCACTGTCACATTTAATACAATGCATACTGATTTTGATTAATAAAAAACTTGTTATAACACAGAGCAGTCAACAATCGATGTTACTCATTCAACTGCCAGAGGCACACAGGCAAATTTTTCTCACCCTGTTTATATGCATTTTGTGCGGCATTGCTGTCGACCAATAGCGTGCTAGCTCACTGCTATTTGCGTTCGGTCTGACCAGTGTCAGTGTAAGAAGTGAACAAGCATTCTCATTGGTCGACTACAGCGACAGTCTTTGCCTATATATACTCATTCATCTCAAAAAATCATTACTTCCACAGCGTTTGTAGAAGCAACAAGCAGCACCCAATCCAATCTCAAGATGTCAGGCTGAGGCAAAGGTGGAAAAGTGAAGGGAAAGGCAAAGTCCCGCTCATTGCGTGCTGGTCTCCAGTTTCCAGTCGGTCGTATTCACCATCTGCTGTGCAAGGGCAACTATGCTGAGCGTGTCAGTGCTGGTGCTCCAGTCTACCTGGCTGCCGTTATGGAATACTTGGCCGCTGAAGTGTTGGAGTTGGCTGGCAACGCTGCCCGTGACAACAAGAAGACACGTATCATCCCGCGTCACTTGCAGTTGGCCATCAGAAACGATGAGGAGCTCAACAAACTGCTGTCTGGTGTGACAATCGCCCAGGGAGGAGTACTGCCCAACATCCAGACTGTGCTCTTGCCGAAAAAGACCGAGAAGAAGGCATAAGCTCTCTGTCAGCAGCCAGCCAGCCTCACACACGTGGACATCAGCTACCACATCGAGTGTTGAAACACAAAGGCCCTTTTCAGGGCCAGCAAGACATTTTTCATAACACTGTGTGTGTACTATTTGGTGTGCAATATGATAGAACTATTTGCTGTTTCAACTTGAAAGTAACTGAAATCTAGTTTATTATGTTGTATAAATGCAATTGGCATTATTCAGGGCCACTAACATGTTTGTTTCATTAGACAATAATAATTTCTACTTGATGCTTTTGACAAGTATTAACGATGATGATCTGTGCAAGCACCAACACAGTTCATTGTTATTGTTGATTTGTGTTTGATTTTTCTCTCTTTATACTGAATATATAATATAGAATAGTAGTACTTCAACTTTATACTTGGAAAAAACATCACCTATAATACAAATCCTATTCAATGAAAATAGTAGTAGTAATATAACTTTGTTGTACAGAGTGTGGCCCAGCAAACAAATAAAGTGTATCAATTACTCTAGTACATAGGCTACACATCATTCACCGAGCAAGTGATAGACTGTGTGATAGTAGTGCTGGTGGCCCTGAATTGGGCTATTGTGACAAACAATATTGAAATAAAGGTGTTTGGAGGCTCTGAAAAGAGCCGTTTTATGTGGAGAAGCCATCCTGTGAGCGAGGCAGGGCAGCACCCTCAGCTGCTGGTCTGTTGCGAAAAGAAGTGGAAATAGTCTACTTCTTCTTAGCGGCGGTAGCCTTCTTGGGCTTCTTTGCAACTGCAGCCTTCTTCGGTTTCGGCGACTTGGGCTTCTTGGTTGGTGGCTTGGCCACTTTCTTCGCCTTGGGAGACTTTGACTTGACAGCGGCAGCAGCAGGCTTCTTGGCAGCGGGCTGGCTTAGAGGCAGCCGTCTTCTTCTTGTCACCGGCAGCAGCCTTGCTTTTCGACGCGGCAGTTGTGGTCTTCTTCGGCTTGGCAGCGGCGGCAGCGCCTTCTCTTTGTAGCTGTTGGCTTTTTGGGCTTGGCGGCACTGCTGCGGGCCGGCGCGGCTCCTTTCGCCTCTCCCTTGACAGAGCCGGCGGCACCTTTGCCTTTCGGCTGGGTGAGCGCTCCCGATGCAACGGCTGTCTTCAAATACTTCTTGATGAACGGCGCCAGCTTCTCAGCGTCTGCCTCGTAGTTGGCGGCGATGTACTTCTTGATCGCCTGCAGAGAAGAGCCACCACGCTCCTTGAGTCCGGCAATAGCGGCATTCACCATCTCGCCGGTGGGCGGGTGAGCTGGCTTGACGCGCGGCTCCTTAGAGGCGGCTGACGCCTTTGATGCGGCTGCAGTTTTCTTCGCGTTTGCCGGTGTACCGGCGGCGGGTGTACTGGCGGCTGCTGGACTGGTTGCTGACTCGGCTGACATCTCGCAGTGTGTGTCTGTCTCGTGCGCGGTATCGACTCGAAGTGCTGCTGCTGGTTCATACCTTTTCAAAATCAAAAGTATCTGACTATATAGACTTGTACGGACCGTAATGGAAGCTGCAGCGGTGAGGCTGGACAAAATTGTGATTGTACAGCAGAAATTTGTGCTTGTTGACCGGCACTCTTAAGCTTATAACTAAACAACCGTTCAACATACAGAGCTGAAAATCACACTCACAGATTGCTCACACAATTCTCTATCAGTTTCAATTGTTTTAGATTGCATTTGAACTCATTTACCTAGTGTAAATGCTGTTCAAACACCCTCACACCAAGGCAAACCCGGTACACTGCAACACTTGAGCGACTATAGAATAATTGCTGGTCGATAAATTCGAAAACTGACACTTGCACTGTGTCAAGCAGGTCGGTACGCATCTATTCAATTGATAAAATCGATAGTTTTATTGGATCATTGGCGAGTAATAAGCGAAATTAGTGACCGCAGGTGATACACTGCCAACACCAGTACGATTACTGTTCTAGTTAGGCCATTTTTCGTTGAAAAATCAATAAAATTGATCGAAAATGTCTATGAAAACAGGTCAGGTACACTCGTTGTTACTTATCAATCATTTTTCAATGATATTGTAATGATATTTGAATAGATAATTGAGTTTTTGCGAATTCATTCTACTCGATTGCAACAAAGTTTTGTAAAGCTGGTATGAAACACTGTTAGAGTAGTTTGATTAGAAAAAAATCCGATAAAAATGTTCAAATCTGTTTTAATTGGAGTGAATTTGATAATAGATTCTTGCAAATACTATTATTAGTCCAAACTTAGCCCAACTTAGCATAAGTAAGTGGTTTGATTAGATGAAACAGTGTTTCTATTGTCTGAGAATCGCCAGCACCGAGTATGAAGCCAACAGGCCAAGTCTGTGTGTACAAGTGTTTGGCTTATTAATGGAGAATTCGACAGCTTTATTCGCTATTTTTTGTATGCATTGCAAGTATAGAGAGCCTATACATCAATTGAATCGATAATATAGTATAAAATGATTGCAAATAGCCACGTTAGACACGCCTGAATGTTGAGAAATTCGATGTGCGATGTTTGATGAAATTTGAATTTGGCGCCAGTATTGGCTGTCCACCGCTGACAGCCAATGACATAGTTTGAAGCGATTTTCGGCGTGTAGAAATAATTTAATTGATCTTTTAAAACTTTGAATAGTATTTGGATGTTACTAAACAACATAGAATTAATTGAAAATCAACTGATTTATTAACTAGTTTTATCAACTGGTTGTGTTTTGTTTGATAAATACCAACAGCAGTGGGTTTGATAGTGTGCGTGATAATATATATAAGTATAATAATAACAATAAGTATAATAATGTATAAGTATAATAATAACAATTACTGAATAACACAATTATTATTATTATTTGAACTATTCAATGCTGGTTCGATGATAATAGTAGATTTGTTATCATTCATCATCTTGCCGTGATTTATTAACTAGTTTTTTTTCAACTAGTTTGACTTTCTACTGATAAAAGCACTGGGTGTATGAGTGAGAATGGGGTTTCCCAAGATAAGGGAACTAGTAAAAAATAGACAAGCACTACTTTCTGAATAATTTATTTATTGCTGGTTTCACAATAAATAACTTGTTATTATTATCATCATCATCGTTTATCAACTAGTTTTTTATTTCAACTTGTTGAGACGTTCTACTGATAAGAGCATACATACATACATAGTGTGGTGGAAGGAAGACAAAGGATGGATGATATTTGGATGAGAATAAATAGACAAGCACTATTATTATAATTGAATTTGAACTATTTATTTGTGGTTTGATGATGATAATTACAACAAAGCAGGTTATTTGATTTTCTACAATCATTCAAGTGATTCAAGATCCAAATAGATAGAATAATGTCACAGAGTATTTTTCATTGAGAAAAAGTTCAACTACAATGTTCTATGATAATAATTGATAATTTATTTGTAAATGAACGAAAATAACATTGTAGCCTATTATAATAAAACATGTAAATAAAAATATTATAAGCACAGACACATACACACAGTTTGAAAAGGAAGGCGTTTGGCGGCCCTGAAAAGGGCCATTTTGCTGTAGATATGTGCTGGTGTTGAGAGCGGAGCAGAGCAGAGCAGAGCAGGCATCTTGGCGGCCGGCGGTGCATGGTGCATAAGCCAGCCAGTGCTAGCTGGCTTAACCTCCGAATCCATAGAGGGTACGTCCCTGGCGTTTCAACGCGTAGACAACGTCCATAGCGGTGACTGTCTTGTGCTTGGTGTGCTCAGTGTAGGTGACAGCGTCACGGATCACGTTCTCCAGGAAAACTTTGAGCACACCACGGGTCTCTTCGTAGATGAGACCAGACATACGCTTCACACCGCCTCGACGAGCCAAACGTCGGATAGCCGGCTTGGTGATACCCTGGATGTTGCCTCTCAACACCTTCCTGTGCCGCTTGTCGCCTCCCTTTCCAAGACCTTTTCCTCCTTTACCGCGTCCAGTCATGCTGCTGCTGTGTAGAATCGGGTTGCTGCTTTGAATGAAACTTACATTGGGTGACTGACTGACTCGGGTGGCATAGGGTGAGTGAACCCTATCTGGCAGTGTTGGAGCTAAACAGCTCCATGACTGCTCATACGCAATAAAAGCACTAAAATTCTTGGGTTCCTACTTTTTGTAAAATCGTTAGTAACTTGGCAATTTTTTTTTTTCTTTTGAATAGAATATAAATTGAAATTTAATAATAGTTTTATTATGTAGTAATTATTAGTCTTTTCTAAGTAATAATTAGTGGTAATAATTGGAATTCATATAGATATATATATATTTTTTTATTGTTATTATAATTTTTTTTTTTTTGCCAAGTATACTAGTTGGGTCGAGATGGGGTGGAGAAAGGTTCAATCTCAGGGGGATGGTAAGGCTGAGTACAGTGCTGGGACTGACTGAGTCAACTCTTCCACTCGTTCAGGGGTGTTGGAGTTGGTCAGGCCACCACTGTTGAAAAGGGAGTGGCTTATGGTTCTGAACTGGTCATGGAATTTCGTACATCTGCCTAACTGATGCACGCCACGACATTGATGCTGAATCGTGTAGGTTTCTAGAGGTGAGCTGAATATGTTCCAGTAGAAGGGGGGTTCAGGCATATTCATAGAGGAGAGTATTGTTTACTTGATAGTGAAAGTTGCCGATGGTTCTTATGATTCCGTTTTGGAGTCCAATAAGACGTTGTTTATTGGACGCCAATAGATATGGGAACCAAACTGGTGCAGCATAGGTCATGTATGCCCTGATAATGGCTGTGAATATGAGCAGCCGAAATTTCAGGGGGAAGCAGGGGGTGATAAGGAGGGGGAACAATTGTCCAAACAGCACACGACAGTGTTTCACTCTAATGTCTACATGCTGTTTGAAGGAAAGGTTTCTGTCTATGGTAACACCCAGATACTTAACGGTGGGGGACCATGGTAGGGCGTGCCCATGGATTGTCAGTGGGGGAGGAAGATTCCGTTTCTTTGTAAACGGAACAGTGTACTAGGGGGAACAATTGTCCAAACAGCACACGACAGTGTTTCACTCTAATGTCTACATGCTGTTTGAAGGAAAGGTTTCTGTCTATAGTAACACCCAGATACTAACCGGTGGGGGACCATGGTAGGGCGTGCCCATGGATTGTGAGTGGGGGAGGAAGATTCCGTTTCCTTGAGAAGGCAACGGCTACACATTTTGTGGGGTTTATCTCTACCTTCCAGAGAGAACACTAGGTTGTTAAGTGGTCTAGTTGACCTTGAACTAACCTGGTCGCCCTATTGATGTTCATGCTGCTGGCATGGAATGTGGTATCATCGGCAAATAGGCTGGTGGTAACCAAAGGTAGAGATGGCATGTCATTTATGAAGATCAAGTATAGGATGGGTCCGAGCACTAAACCTTGGGGCACACCTGCTGAAGTTGGTGTGAGCGCTCATGCTACACCATGGAGTGTGTGGGATGGAGGGGAGTGAACTGAGAAGTATCTATTAGTTAGATATGACTTGAAGAGTCTTATTGTTGGTGGTGGGAATACAGAAGACAGTTTAGAGAGCAAACCATCAATCCATACAGTGTCAAAAGCAGCTTTGAAGTCGATAAAGACTGCTACTGCATGTTCTTTCTTATTGAAAGAGTCTGGCAACTGAGAGCAGAATTTCATCAGTTGCAAGGTTGTAGAACAACCTGCACGGAATCCAAACTGCTCTGGCCGTATAACACTGTCAAGTGAGGCTTTCAAGTGTTTCTCCAGAAACATTTTCTCAAAAAGTTTTGAGAAGATGGAGGGGATGGAGATGGGCCTATAGCTTGATGGCTGAGTGGGACCCTTTCCTGGCTTTAGGAGCAGGAACAATTTACTCTTTTTCCATTCTGCGGGGAAATGTTGGGTGTGCAGAATGGAGTTGAAGATAATCAGCAGGTGTTGGGCTAGTTCTGGGGGGGCATTGAGTATTGCTTTCCCAGAGATACCGTCAAGGCCTGCAGCCTTCTTTGGGTTGGTATTGCCCATAGCTGTATGAAATTCACCCATTGTGAATGGAGTAAGGTTACTGGGTGTGGGATCCTGGATGACTTTACCCAGTTGATCTTTTACCCTCTGAAAGTGGGTGGTGAGCTCTAGGTTATTAGGGTCATGAGGAGGGTTAGAAAAGTGGTGCTCCAGATGGGAGGCAAATTTTTCCACCTTTTCATTTTCATCAAATATTAGTCCATTTGGAACATCAATTGGTGAAACTGGGGGTTGTTTCCTGAGAAGTTTTTTGGTTGCTTGCCAGGCATTTTGGGGGGGGGGAGGTATAAGAGGTATTCTTCTCAGGAATGGAGGCGGTGGTTTTTTAAGAGGGAAGAGCAATGGTTTGAGGCTCTAAATGAAACATTCAAACCGACCCTTCATTTATAGCCGGATTTCAACACACCTACACTGTGATTGGCTGATGTGAAAATCGGCGACAGCCGCTATTTGTCTAAGTTGTTGACCAATAGCGTGCTAGCATAACTGTATATAACCAGGTTGATTTTTAACACCTGATGTCACTAGTTGGTTCACTAGTCGCTGTTACGCTTCAATGCATCTTTTTCAAACTTGTATGTGAACAGTGGACTTGTAAGCTAGGGTCAAGACGTGACCAGGCGCTGAAAAGTGTGACCGCGCTCTATCCTCTGTTGCAAGTCGTACTGAGCAAGTGAACAGTGACCAGTGAGCAAATAGTGTGGTAGGGCAAGATGCCTCAACTACACACACGTGCGCCAGTGCCTGGGCCGGTGCAACGGTTTCCTAAGAGGTCACCGAAGGGTGATGGCCCACTACAGGGACACCAAGGCGACAAGGCAGGAGCGTCGTCCACCAGCCCGTGAAGCACAGCCGCCGTTTGCCCATTTCAGGGCCACCAGGAGGAATCTTCCACCAGCCCACAGCAGGGCCACCGCAGGCATTCTCCGATGCCCTCCTCGTCGCCGCCTGTCGTCGCTTCCACCGCCTCCTCGTTGCCGCCTCCACCGCCCATCGTCGCCTCCACCGCCTCCTTGTCGCCGCCTCCACCGCCCATCGTCGCCTCTTTGTTGCTGCCTCCACCGCCTGCAGAAGACACTGCATCAGAAGATGGCTTCACAGCAGTGACTAGCCGCCGAAATAGGGTGAGTGGACGCAGAAACTCTAATAATTCCACTAACAGCACTGAAGCCACGCAAATCCAGGCTAAATATTTCCCACCACTGGTATTTCCAGTCCCAAAGGATTGGGGAGACCTAATTCTTCAGATTCAATCCAACTGTCAGCACGTGGTTGCCACCCTAAAAGGTGCTAACTACGTACTAAAAACTACTACCCAGGAAGATTTCACATTTGTGAAATCTCTCCTTGCCTCAAATAAGGTTGAATTTCACACCTTCAGCGCTGAACGTGATATAGAGCTGAAGGTAGTCCTCTGTGGATTACACCACTCTCACAATCCAGCCAACCTAGAATTTACGCTAGAGAAGGCTGGACTCAAAGTACTCACGGTCCAGAATATCAAAAGTCATGGACGCCCCGTTAATCTATTCATGATTAGACTCAAAAAAGAGGGAGACTATAAGAAAATTTATAGTCTCAAGTCTCTCTTTCTTCTGACGGTGTCAGTCGAAGCATATAAGCCACAACCTGGCTTGCCCCAATGCTTCAACTGCCAACGTTTCGGCCACAGTTCTCTCAACTGCTTTCACACACCTCGGTGTGTGAAGTGTGGAGAGAACCATACTGCCGCTGCTTGCACGAGGGATCTTGATTCCTTGAAACCCACCTGTGTGAACTGCCAGGGAGCTCACACAGCCAACTATCGTGGGTGCAAAGTGCACTTGGCCCTCCTAAATAGAACCACAAAATCGTCTGCTCAACGACCTACTATCGCGGGACACCCGCCGGTGGGGGGGAGGGGCCAAAAACCCCTCCTTGGCCCTACGTCGTTGGCCCTACATCTAAACCCCCTCCTCCCCCAAAAATCCATAAAAATGTCACCAAAGTGGTGACAAAAATACGTCAAACAGTGGTGTGGAACAAGTTACCTTCTCTCCCAGTGGAAAAGGTTCAATCCTCCACCCCCATACTCTCAGTGAAGGAGTTCCCCTCACTCCCACTAACCCCTGAACCACAAAGTGGGTCACCCACAACCCACCAACAGGGAGCTCCTACCCCTCTACCCACTTCACAACAGGGACAGGGAAGCATTCTGAGCTTTCTAAGCTCAGAAAAATTCCCTACCTAGACTCATCAATGCCCTGAACACTGAAGAGGCCATTTCAATTCTCCTAAGTGCTCTCCCCTCCCTCATGAATTGAAATAATGAATTTCAAAATCATCTCCTTCAATGCAGATGGAATAACCCACAAAATTGACAAAGTACGTCACCTTCTCTGTGACCTGGATGTAGGTGTGGCTCTCATCCAGGAAACAAGAATTCCAACAACAAAACCTATCAAATTCTCCTCTTATCACTGCCTAAGCTACGACCGCCCCCCAAACAAGCAAAATCAAACCCACGGTGGAGTAGCAATTCTGATACACAGAAGACACTTGTTCTGTGCATTACCCCTTCCATCCATTCCAAACATAGATATAATTGCAGCTACTATCTCTGTTTATGGTACACCAACTACTTTTGTGTCCCTATACAACAGACCCCTAGGTCATCCCTTTGACCACATCCTTCTTTCTCAACTTTTCTCAGCATCTCCTGTGATGTTTGTGGCTGGTGACTGGAATGCTAAACACACAGCATTCGGCTGCCGAGTGACTAACAATGCAGGAGCGTCACTGTTACAATTCATTGAGGAATTTGACACAGAAGATATAACTTTACATCTTCCTACCTCACCCACTCATATAAGTATGATGAACCCTGCTGCCCAACCAGATATCTTGGACTATGCTCTTTCTGTTGGTTTTGCAGCAACATCACTGGTGGATGTAATAGAGGATCTTTCCTCTGATCATCTCCCAGTGCTATTCACGCTGGTGAGCCCAAATGAATTGGCTAGGCCCCCTCCATCTCGCCTTACTGTGAAGTGGAGGACTTACCATGATTATTTGTCAAATTCCATCGCCCCCCTTCTGAGCACCCACTCTAATTCAGATGATATGGAAGCTCATATAGCATCAGTCACTGCAGTTCTACAATCAGCACTAGCTGACAGCACAACCCATGCCCACCCACCCCAGCGTTCACACCTCCCACCCGAAATTTCCTTAGCTATAAGTGAACGTTGTAGACTATGTGAACGATGGCAGATCACTCAAGCTCCTGCCAATAAAAACCTATTCAACAGAGCCTCAAACCGTTGCTTTCCCCTCTTAAAAAACCACCGCCTCCATTCCTGGGAAGAATACCTCTCATCCCCCCCCCCCAAAATGCCTGGCAAGCAACCAAAAAACTTTTCAGGAAACAACACCCAGTTTCACCAATTGATGGTCCAAATGAACTAATATTTGATGAAAATGAAAAGGTGGAATAGTTTGCCTCCCATCTGGAGCACCACTTTTCTAACCCTCCTCATGACCCTAATAACCTAGAGCTCACCACCCACTTTCAGAGGGTAAAAGATCAACTGGGTAAAGTCATCCAGGATCCCTCACCCAGTAACCTTGCTCCATTCACAATGAGTGAATTCCATACGGCTATGGGCAATACCAACCCAAAGAAGGCTGCAGGCCTTGATGGTATCTCTGGGAAAGCAATACTCAATGCCCCCCCAGAACTAGCCCAACACCTGCTGATTATTTTCAACTCCATTCTGCACACCCAACATTTCCCCGCAGAATGGAAAAAGAGTAAATTGTTCCTGCTCCTAAAGCCAGGAAAGGGTCCCACTCAGCCATCAAGCTATAGGCCTATCTCCATCCCCTCCATCTTCTCAGAACTTTTTGAGAAAATGTTTCTGGAGAAACACTTGAAAGCCTCACTTGACAGTGTTATACGGCCAGAGCAGTTTGGATTCCGTGCAGGTTGTTCTACAACCTTGCAACTGATGAAATTCTGCTCTCAGTAGTCAGACTCTTTCAATAAGAAAGAACATGCAGTAGCAGTCTTTATTGACTTCAAAGCTGCTTTTGACACTGTATGGATTGATGGTTTGCTCTTTAAACTTTCTTCTGTATTCACACCACCAACAGTAAGACTCTTCAAGTCATATCTAACTAATAGATACTTCTCAGTTCACTCCCGTCCATCCCAAACACTCTGTGGTGTAGCATCAGCGCTCACACCAACATCAGCAGGTGTGCCCCAAGGTTCAGTGCTCGAACCCATCCTATACTCAATCTTCATCGATGACATGCCATCTCTACCTTTGGTTACCACCAGCCTATTTGCCAACAATACCACATTCCATGCCAGCAGCGTGAACATCAATAGGGCAACCAGGTTAGTTCAAGGTCAACTAGACAACTTGACTACCTGGTGTTCTCTCTGGAAGGTAGTGATAAACCCCACAAATTGTGTAGCCGTTGCCTTCTCAAGGAAATGAATCTTCCTCCCCTGCTCACAATCCATGGGCACGCCCTGCCATGGTCCCCCACCGTTAAGTATCTGGGTGTTACCATAGACAGAAACCTTTCCTTCAAACAGCATTTAGACATTAGAGTGAAACACTGTCGTGTGCTGTTTGGACAATTGTTCCCCCTCCTTATCACCCCCTGCTTCCCCCTGAAATTTCGGCTGCTCATATTCACAGCCATTATCAGGGCATACATGACCTATGCTGCACCAGTTTGGTTCCCATATCTATTGGCGTCCAATAAACAACGTCTCATTGGACTCCAAAACAGAATCATAAGAACCATCTGCAACTTTCACTATTGAGTAAACAATACTCTCCTCTATGAATATGCCCAAACCTCCCTTCCACTGGAACATATTCAGCTCACCTCCAGAAACCTACATGATTCATCATCAATGTCGTGGCATACATCAGTTAGGCAGATGTACGAAGTTCCACAACCAGTTCAGACCCATAAGCCACTCCCTTTTCAACAGTGGTGGCCTGACCAACTCCAACACCCCTAAACAAGTGGAAGAGTTGACTCAGTCATTCCCTGCACTGTACTCAGCCTTACCATCCCCCTGAGATTGAACCTTTCTTCGTCCCGTCACGAGCCAACTAGTATACTTGGCAAAAAAAATAATAATAATAAATTGAGAAAAAAACTTATAAAAATTCAAATTTTCATCAAATTCTAATTCTAATTTCAAAAATTATTTAATCATTACTACTATCACTAATTGATAAAAGTATTATTGAGACTAATTATTACTACTATTACTACTTAATAAAACTATTATTGGATTTTAATTTTTATTCTATTTGAAAGAAAAAAAAATGCCAAGTTACTAACAATTTTACAAAAAGTAGGATCCCAAAAATTTTAGTGCTGTTATTGCGTATGAGCAGTCATGGAGCTGCTTAGCTCCGACACTGCCAGATAGGGTTCACTCACCCTATGCCACCCCGAGTCAGTCAGTCACCCGATGTCAGTTTCATTCGAAGCAGCAACCCGACTCTACACAGCAGCAGCATGACTGGACGCGGTAAAGGAGGAAAAGGTCTTGGAAAGGGAGGCGCCAAGCGGCACAGGAAGGTGTTGAGAGGCAACATCCAGGGTATCACCAAGCCGGCTATCCAACGTCTGGCTCGTCGAGGCGGTGTGAAGCGTATGTCTGGTCTCATCTACGAAGAGACCCGTGGTGTGCTCAAAGTTTTCCTGGAGAACGTGATCCGTGACGCTGTCACCTACACTGAGCACGCCAAGCGCAAGACGGTCACCGCTATGGACGTTGTCTACGCGTTGAAACGCCAGGGACGTACCCTCTACGGATTCGGAGGTTAAGCCAGCTAGCACTGGCTGGCTCATGCACCATGCACCGCCGGCCGCCAAGATGCCTGCTCTGCTCTGCTCTCAACACCAGCACATATCTACAGCAAAATGGCCCTTTTCAGGGCCGCCAAACGCCTTCCTTTTCAAACTGTGTGCATACTCTGTGTGTATGTGTCTGTGCTTATAATATTTTAATTTACATGTTTTATTATAATAGGTTACAATGTTATTTTCGTTTATTTACAAATAAATTATCAATTATTATCATAGAACATTGTAGTTGAACTTTTTTTTCAATGAAAAATACTCTGTGACATTATTCTATCTGTTTGGATCTTGAATCACTTGAATGATAGTAGAAAATCGAATAACCTGCTTTGTTGTAATTATCATCATCAAACCACAAATAAATAGTTCAAATTCAATAATAATAATAATAATAGTGCTTGTCTATTTATTCTCATACAAATATCATCCATCCTTTGTCTTCCTTCCACCACACTATGTATGTATGCTCTTATCAGTAGAACGTCTCAACTAGTTGAAAAAAAGAAACTAGTTGATAAACGATGATGATGATGATGGTAATAACAACAAGTTATTTATTGTGAAACCAGCAATTAATAAATTATTCAGAAAGTAGTGCTTGTCTATTTTTTACTAGTTCCCTTATCTTGGGAAACCCCATTCTCACTCATACACCCAGTGCTTTCATCAGTAAAAAGTCAAACTAGTTGAAAAAAAAACTAGTTAATAAATCACGGCAAGATGATGAATGATAACAAATCTACTATTATCATCGAACCAGCATTGAATAGTTCAAATAATAATAATAATTGTGTTATTCAGTAATTGTTATTATTATACTTATACAAATATTATTTTCATTTATTTATTCAACTCTCATGCAGCTTTATTTCGTGTATCAGGAATGAGGAATGATTCATAGGATTTACAAGCGTTCACAAACTGTTTTCTGATTTACGGGCGTTCACAATTTGTTCACAGATCACAAGCGTTCAACAAATTTTAAATTTTTCTAACTGTCAATCCAAATGCAATCTAAATACAATTACAATTTAGATAAAATCAAACTGACGATACTCCATCCCCTACAGGCTAAGCCTCGGGATGTTTATGTTTTGTTTTCTTTGTTTGCATTACATTGTTCAACCAATATTTTTTTTTTTAATTTTGTTTTATAATCTGATGTATCGACTATTATAGATTATGTTCACATTTTATTTGTAATGTTTGTAAACATTGAGGATAAAATAAAGTTATTATTTATTTATAATATCACGCACACTATCAAACCCACTGCTGTTGGTTTTTATCAAACAAAACACAACCAGTTGATAAAACTAGTTAATAAATCAGTTGATTTTCAATTAATTTCTATTCTATGTTGTTTAGTAAAATCCAAATACTATTCAAAGTTTTAAAAGATCAATTAAATTATTTCTACACGCCGAAAATCGCTTCAAACTATGTCATTGGCTGTCAGCGGTGGACAGCCAATACTGGCGCCAAATTCAAATTTCATCAAACATCGCACATCGAATTTCTCAACATTCAGGCGTGTCTAACGTGGCTATTTGCAATCATTTTATACTATATTATCGATTCAATTGATGTATAGGCTCTCTATACTCGAAATGCATAAAAAAAATAGCGAATAAAGCTGTCGAATTCTCCATTAATAAGCCAAACACTTGTACACACAGACTTGGCCTGTTGGCTTTATACTCGGTGCTGGCGATTCTCAGACAATAAAAACACTGTTTCATCTAATCAAACCACTTACTTATGCTAAGTTTGGACTAATAATAGTATTTGCAAACATCTATTATCAAATTCACTCCAATTAAAACAGATTTGAACATTTTTATCGGATTTTTTTCTAATCAAACTACTCTAACAGTGTTTCATACCAGCTTTACAAAACTTTGTTGCAATCGAGTAGAATGAATTCGCAAAAACTCAATTATCTATTCAAATATCATTACAATATCATTGAAAAATGATTGATGAGTAACAACGAGTGTACCTGACCTGTTTTCATAGACATTTTCGATCAATTTTATTGATTTTTCAACGAAAAATGGCCTAACTAGAACAGTAATCGTACTGGTGTTGGCAGTGTATCACCTGCGGTCACTAATTTCGCTTATTACTCGCCAATGATCCAATAAAACTATCGATTTTATCAATTGAATAGATGCGTACCGACCTGCTTGACACAGTGCAAGTGTCAGTTTTCGAATTTATCGACCAGCAATTATTCTATAGTCGCTCAAGTGTTGCAGTGTACCGGGTTTGCCTTGGTGTGAGGGTGTTTGAACAGCATTTACACTAGGTAAATGAGTTCAAATGCAATTTAGAACAATTGAAACTGATAGAGAATTGTGTGAGCAATCTGTGAGTGTGATTTTCAGCTCTGTATGTTGAACGGTTGTTTAGTTATAAGCTTAAGAGTGCCGGTCAGCAAGCACAAATTTCTGCTGTACAATCACAATTTTGTCCAGCCACACCGCTGCAGCTTCCATTACGGTCCGTACAAGTCTATATAGTCAGATACTTTTGATTTTGAAAAGCTATAAACCAGCAGCAGCACTTCGAGTCGATACCGCGCACGAGACAGACACACACTGCGAGATGTCAGCCGAGTCAGCAACCAGTCCAGCAGCCGCCAGTACACCCGTTTGCCGGTACACCGGCAAAGGCGAAGAAAACTGCAGCCGCATCGAAGTCGTCAGCCGCCTCTAAGAAGCCGCGCGCCAAGCCAGCTCACCCGCCCACCGGCGAGATGGTGAACGCCGCTATTGTCGGACTCAAGGAGCGTGGTGGCTCTTCTCTGCAGGCGATCAAGAAGTCCATCGCCGCCAACTACAAGGCAAACGCTGAGAAGCTAGCGCCGTTCATCAAGAAGTATTTGAAGACAGCCGTTGCATCGGGAGCGCTCACCCAGCCGAAAGGCAAAGGTGCCGCCGGCTCGTTCCAAATCTCTGTCAAGGGAGAGGCGAAAGGAGCCGCGCCGGCCCGCAGCAGTGCCGCCAAGCCCAAAAAGCCAACAGCTACAAAGAAGAAGGCTGCCACCGCCGCTGCCAAGCCGAAGAAGAGCACAACTGCCGCGTCGAAAAGCAAGGCTGCTGCCGGTGACAAGAAGAAGACGGCTGCCTCTAAGCCAGCCACCGCTGCCAAGAAGCCTGCTGCTGCCGCTGTCAAGTCAAAGTCTCCCAAGGCGATGAAAGTGGCCAAGCCGCTAACCAAGAAGCCCAAGTCGCCGAAACCGAAGAAGGCTGCAGTTGCAAAGAAGCCCAAGAAGGCTACCGCCGCTAAGAAGAAGAGTAGAGGGGTAAAGGGGATTCTGGGCCCTCAGCAGATGAGCAATTATGTTATCTTATCAGATAAGCTGTTATCTCATAGATAGGCTCGCTCAGCGATGCTTCTGGACTATAGCAGACTCCAACCAAGTTGGTGGATCACAAATAACTGTTGTTAATAGTCAGCTCTTTCAGAGCAGTCTGGAAACAGTCTATAATAACATATCAAACCAAAACTGACTTCAACTTAACCGTTTCGCTCTCATGGACCACTTCCAGACTGTTTTGAAAGAGCAGAACATCAGTAACAGGCATCCACCAACCGCCAATCATTTTGATTTATGCTATATCAATCTCTTATCTTATCAGATAACACTTTTGAGAAAATATTTTCACCTTTATATTATGATTATTATCTCTCCTTTCCATTTGCATGTGTCTTATGCTTGGATATTGCTCAGCAAAAATAAGCTGTAGTAACTGTTAGGTACTGGGTTCAATTCCCAGAATAGGTGCAGTTTTTTTCATAAAATTTCCTTCTGATATCTTTTTAGTTATTTAATTGATATATAGTAGCTCACGTGCCTGTTTATCGAACAACCATTAGATATTTGAATATAATATTTTCTATTATCTCAATTTTTTAAATTAAAAAATGTATGCTTCCAGACTTCTTATCAATCAGATAATACCCTTTATGTATTTTTTCTCATGACAATCACTATTGATAGCATACCCAATGAGAATGTTTCATCAAGTTTAGGTATCATAAATGAATAAGGAAGGTGAATTAAATGACACAATTCCTTTTTAAAAGTTTTATTTACACATAGGCTAACAAGAGCATACATCAATTTATTTTAAAATAATACATATACTAGTAAGCTAATGTTTCCCTCTTAGTTGTCATCAAAATGACTTAAGCCCCTTCACTACGTCAAAGTGGGGAAACTTTGAAGGGGTTAAAAAGAAATATCCTTTATAAATTGAAGGTTGTATTATGCTAAAATATAAAAAATATTTTCCAAATAAGAAAAAATAGATGAACCATCATTTCTAAATAAAATAATATTGAATAATTCTCAACTCAAATACAAAATAATATTTCTAATTTTCAACCCTTATTGTCAGCTATGACAGTAAACATTCAAAAAGGATATTCCTTTTTTTACAAAAGAAAAAGTTACTCTGCTCATAAAAAAATTATACTTAATTCTTTTATTCAAAAATAATATGATTGAATATCTCTTGATCTCTGATTGAGTAAAAATCATCATCTTTCAATTTAAAAATTGGAGAAAGATACATACATGTAAAAATTTAAGTTCTATATAATACAAGTTGAAATTCTATTCATGGGAAATGAAAAATTCAAAAATTATATTCTAGTAATACAATGAAACAGGAAAACTGCATTGAAAATTTGGAAAAAATATATACATACAATGTATCAGTGAAAATTGCATATCAAGTTCATAATTACAATAAAATATTGGAAATACTTTTCAAAAAATATTAAAAAGACAAAGTTGTATTCATGGGACATGAAAATTTCAAAAACATTAAATACATATGATAAATCATAGAACATGAGCAGATTACACATCTATTTGGATTCAGATTTTAATTATTGTAGCCAATTGGTACAGTATTAACACCATCCTCCAGTACAATTCTCTTATCATCATTTGATGATAGAGCTTTTTTGTTTATGTCTACTGTGTAGACATGATGCTCTTTGGATCTGATGCATGTATTTATCAGTCTATTGTCTCTATTTGAATTCAGACAATTCAAATAATCTTGAAATGTGATGAATTTTTTTAATGCAGCAGATTGGACTCCCTTTGCTTTCTTTATCTCTTGATCATGCATTCTGATAGAATACATATTTGCACGCAAAGCCACAAATTCTAGAATTATCTTGCTGTTTGCCTCATCCTTGAATTTCCCCAATACTTTCTCATTCACAGGAGAATAGCAGCGATGATCTTGAGGGTAATCTGATGTATCAAAGTGGTCAATCATATTGAATACCGTATATCATCATACAAATCATTTGTAACTATTTTGTACAGTAGACTATCAGTGTCAGTGTATGCTAGCTTTATCTTGTCATTGCCATATTTTGGCACCATCACATCATAATGAAAGTTGTACATAACTGTTTTAGAGATATCTAGTACTGCTTGACCAATATATATTGGCTTGTCGAACAGTATTCGTTTCTTATGCATGTGTACAGCTGCCAAATTCTCACAATATATGGTTCTGTCAACAAACTCTTGCTTTCTCACCATTTTTTCAACCTTTTTAGCACTGCATACCAATTGCATGTTCATCCTATTGCAAATATTCTCCATGGTCTTTCTATAAACCAAGTTCACGTTGAGTTTATACATGTCCTTTTCAAAAGAATTTGTTGAACAAGTACGTAATTTTGTATTATGCTCAATGTAGGGTTGCAACCAGCATGACTGTTTGAATCTTGGTGCACGATGAATTTTCTCAACAATAAGACGATGTTCCACAGCTTGCTTCAGTGCCATATAGTGAACTATATAACACTTCCTGCTATTCACATGAGCACACAATTTTTTGTGATCATTTCCAGTGGATATGAGTTCAGGCAGAAATGGGAGATCACTATGATCTGCATGAAGTGAACTTGGATAGGTCACATCAACTTCAACAACATAACCATATTCATCATGCTCTTTTGCATCAAGTAGGTCATTCACATTCAAGTTAACCCACTGAAAATCACCAAAAGGAAGTGGTTTACTCATTGCTAGGCCATAAAGATTTTTGCGGTCAATGTACGAGATGAAAACATTCTCAGCAGTAGAATCATATGTTTCTACATACTTATTGTTGGCGTTTATATGCCTGAGTGATGCTTGACACAAACCACCTCTTATGCCCTTTTCAATCATCATGATCATCTCATAATCTGTGAGAAGTTGAAGTTGAATGCCTAAAGTTGAATACTAAGAAGTAGACTATTTCCACTTCTTTTTCGCAACAGACCAGCAGCTGAGGGTGCTGCCCTGCCTCGCTCACAGGATGGCTTCTCCACATAAAACGGCTCTTTTCAGAGCCTCCAAACACCTTTATTTCAATATTGTTTGTCACAATAGCCCAATTCAGGGCCACCAGCACTACTATCACACAGTCTATCACTTGCTCGGTGAATGATGTGTAGCCTATGTACTAGAGTATTTGATACACTTTATTTGTTTGCTGGGCCACACTCTGTACAACAAAGTTATATTACTACTATTTTCATTGAATAGGATTTGTATTATAGGTGATGTTTTTTCCAAGTATAAAGTTGAAGTACTACTATTCTAGTCAGTATTAAGAGAGAAAAAAAACAAAAACAAATCAACAATAACAATGAACTGTATTGTTGCTTGCACAGATCATCATCGTTAATACTTGTCAAAAGCATCAAGTAGAAATTATTATTGTCTAATGAAACAAACGTGTTAGTGGCCAAGAATAGTGCCAATTGCATTTATACAACATAATAAACTAGATTTCAGTTACTTTCAAGTTGAAACAGCAAATAGTTCTATCATATTGCACACCAAATAGTACACACACACAGTGTTATGAAAAATGTCTTGCTGGCCCTGAAAAGGGCCTTTGTGTTTCAACACTCGATGTGGAAGCTGATGTCCGCGTGTGTGAGGCTGGCTGGCTGCTGACAGAGAGCTTATGCCTTCTTCTCGGTCTTTTTTGGCAAGAGCACAGCCTGCCCAGGTAGCACAAAACCGTTGAAATAACATTAGATACACGTAATACCTTAACGTTGAAATGATGTTGAAATTCAACGTTGCATACACGATAAAATGTCCGCCGTTTCCACATGATTTTCAACGTTGAATAGATGTTGAAAACACACTGTGACAACCATTATTTAAACGTTGAATAGATGTTGAAAACACATTGGGACAACCATTATTTTCAACTACAAATAGACGTTGAAAAACACGTTGAATTAGTTATATTTTTCAACGTTGAATAAGCATTGAATACTGGTCGTCATGAAAACATGATTGTGGTATAGTCTGGACAAGCAAAGAATAAGACATTCTGGCAAGATGGGGAAATAAATACAGCTCGGTCAATATTGATTGAAAATAATAAATTTGGTCTCAAATTGTAAAAAAAACATTCTGTTCTATAATTTGAGACCAACTTTATTATTCTTGAACCAATATTGACCAAGCTGAAATCATTTTCCCATGTTGCCAGAATGTCTTCTTTGCTTGACCAGCCTAAAACCATAAATTTTGATCATGAGTGAACATTGAAAACACACAATAGAAAGAAAATTGTTCTGTAAAAATAGTGATTGAAGCTTGGGCAAACAAATTGTTGCTATTGTACTGCTGACTTTGTTTACCAAGGCTAATAAGATGCTTCAGATGAAACATAAAATTTAATGACCATGAGCAAAAAATTGCAGCAATAGTACTGCTGATATTGTTTACCAAGATGCTTCAGTATGAAACAGAACATTAAAGCATAAAGCCCTGTAGATGAGGATTGTAGAATCGGCCAGTTAAATATTTGTAGCCAAACAGAGCACTTTGTCTTGTAATTGATTCAAACAATAACAGCTGTGATTGGCTACAGATATTCAACTGGCCGACACTACAATCCCTGTGTACAGGGTGCTAAACTTATCATTCTAAGATTGCTGCTATTTACAAATCTCAAACTCTAAAATCTACATATATAATTTCATCTGTGATAAGTAAAAGAATTATTAGAACTAGGATAATGCTTCTGGTTTAGTGGAAACAAGAATAACAAAATTTACAAAATATAAAGATAATATTTATTGTAGATAAGGTATATAAATCAGCAATTGAGAAAGTAAAAATTCATTATAACTTCAAGTCAGCTTCAATTCTATTGAAATAGTTTCCAGGCATGATGGTTTTCTGATTCAACATAATTTCGAAAAATATGCAATCAAATTGAATGATAGAATGAGGTTTAAAAAGTTACAAATTGGTATAGATTATTATTTTAAAAAATGTATCAAGAAAAGCTAGTGATTACAAGAAACATCTGGTATGATAATCGTTATTTTTCTTCAACTTTTTCTGAGTAGCCAACTCTGGGTGATGCATATTCTAGCTAATCCTTTACTTCTCCCCCAACCTGGAACTCCCATAGCCGATTCACCTCCTGACAGCAACTGAAACACATAATATTAATTAAAAATACCTTTTCCAATAATAATATTGATAAGAATTTGATAAGTATATTGTGGAGGAGAGGAAAAGTTTTGAAGAATCTAACATTTGCATTTATACAAAGATAATTTAACAAAAGGTACCATTGGAAATCTCAATAAAAGAATGCTATCAGTATCACTTTAGTATGACCCAAAATCACTGCTGAATGCAGGAGGATAAAGAATTCTTCAGTTGAAAATTATCATTTTCGATAGTTATACAGAGTGTCTCAAAATTCTCCAGTACCTGTAAGGGCATATAATAAAATCAACTAATGGAAAAATTTGCTAAAAAATTCAATTTTCCCAGTTCAAAGTTTCATAAATTTATAAGATACAGGCACCTGATTCTCAACAGGTATTTCAAATCAATTAAAACTGATGGAAGAATTATTATATAAATTGCAGTACATCAAATGCTGGATCATTATAATAATAATATTAATTCGAATCTACATTTATTGCTACTGCCTTTATAAATAGACAAAGAACTTAAGCAACTGCAAATTTCACAGTTTCATTCAATGGATCTCGCCTGCTATTTACTACATTGGTCAATAATTGCAGTTGCAGAAGTCCTTTGTCTATTTATACCGTAGAGCAATGAATGGAGATTCAAATTAATGATTATTATCAATTAAAGCAATTAAAAATCCAATTCCAGAATTAATTTCTATACTATTCTTTCTCTAAAACACATACAAACCTCATGATTTTTATTTTATAAACCAGTTTAGATTTTACCCCGGTCTAGATTTTAACTCTTGGTTATCATAACAGCACATTATCATTTACTAAAACAAGCTCTTATAATAGGAACTTTTACTTTACTTCTGTGGAATCAGTGTCTGAAGTGGCAGTATAAGACTATGCAAATCAACCTTTTGGCAGGAAAAAGCTTTGTTACACACTTACACTTATGAGTGAATTAGGATATTCACGAATTTATTGAAACCTACTTTATCAAAACAAAAATGATAAATCAGAAGACGAGGAAGAAATATTACTGAAAAGACCTGCTAACCTTTGTTATTTGTGATAAGATGGTAAGGGAACTCAATAGAGTGAAGACGGACTTTCCTTACTGGTCGGTGTCATCAGCACTGCTGCTTCAGGAATCAAGCTGTGTTTTTCTTGCTCTCCTCTTCCCGAAAAAAGACTGCACTCCATCCTTGATGTCTGCTGAACCAGTAGCCTCTGAAACAAATCCATCTATTATAGTAGGCTTTTATTGAAACCTGTCTAGAATAAACTATCTCAATGAGAAAGCAAAATACTTAACCAATCAATAATGAATCCCTAATCCACTAATCCCTAAAAATGATTTCTTATGTAAACTGCTTTCTTATGCAACTCAAATGCAATCATGTAAGCTTATGCTAAGCATTTCATTGAGCAACTAGGCCTAATTCATGACTAACTTACTGACATGTTGGATTCAAAACTGAAAAAAACTATTGTTTATATTTAGAACACCAACTTGGCATTCCTTGATATAATCATATTAAATGCGGCATATAGGCCTAATCTTGAGCCCAAGAAAAATAAAACAACTGAAGTTTTGCTATTTGGTAACCTAACCTTCAAGCTACATATTATCCAATACCCCAGACTAAAACTTGCAAATCACAGATAGTTAAATAATCATATTACTTTCAATGCAAAAATACCCTCAAATTAAATTGTTTATGTAACTTACTACATTAAAATTTTGGACCAAAACAAATTAGGGGTGGTAGGTAGGCCTAGGTACTTTAATATCTGCAAATCATTTTTTCTTCATAAGTTAACTGCTATATGATAATAACAGTTGATTTATATGGTTAGTGTTTTATTTGATGGTATTCAACTATTTGATCAGCTCCATGAAGTGCTCCTCAGATTTATAGCCTACTCTCCCCCAGATCTTGATGATGTTTAAGGTTATGTGAAGCTTTTTAGATCATAAGTCCATGAGAATCCTAAAATAAAAAAAACTAATGGTTTTCGTAATTCAGCATCATTATCACCTAGGCAATAAATCACCAAACAATATGATATAATCATCATGAGTAATAATTCTTGCTTACAAAAAAAACTTATGAAACTTACCAGGTTTTGAGGACTTTTGAATTGCGATTTCTTCTGTTCACTTGAACTCTCCAAACAACTCTTATTGAAACAAAACAAGAAATGAATTTGAGCTAAAATCCTATTGTTTAACTCAATACCTAATTAAAACTTTTAAAATTCTGAAAAGATTGCTGATGAGTTTGAATTTGAATCGATTTACAACCGTTACCAAACAACGAACAACCGAACAAGCAACGAGGAGATAGGTATGCGACTCTAGCGCTGTGAGTGGCAGCGTCACAAGCTCGTTTCCACGACGAGTCACGTTGAAAACAACGTCCAGAGAAACCGTTGAAAAAACGTTTCATTTATAACGTTGAAGAATTCAACCTCTAACGGTTATTCAACCATTACAACCAAATTTCAACGTTGTAAACACGTATGTGTGCTACCTGGGTGGATGTTGGGCAGTACTCCTCCCTGGGCGATTGTCACACCAGACAGCAGTTTGTTGAGCTCCTCATCGTTTCTGATGGCCAACTGCAAGTGACGCAGGATGATACGTGTCTTCTTGTTGTCACGGGCAGCGTTGCCAGCCAACTCCAACACTTCAGCAGCCAAGTATTCCATAACGGCAGCCAGGTAGACTGGAGCACCAGCACCGACACGCTCAGCGTAGTTGCCCTTGCGCAGCAGAGGGTGAATACGACCGACTGGAAACTGGAGACCAGCACGCGATGAGCGGGACTTTGCCTTTCCTTTCACTTTTCCACCTTTGCCTCGGCCTGACATCTTGAGATTGGATCGGGTGCTGCTTGTTGCTTCTACAAATGCTGTGGAAATAATGATTTTTTGAGATGAATGAGCCTGTATATATAGGCAAAGACTGTCGCTGTAGTCGACCAATGAGAATGCTTGTTCACTTCTTACACTGACATTGGTCAGACCGAACGCGAATAGCAGTGAGCTAGCACGCTATTGGTTGACAGCAATTCCGCACAAAGTGCATATAAACAGGGTGAGAAAAAATTTTCAGACATTAGCTCATCGGCAGCCGTACTGGAGACACGTACAGTCCAGCAGCAGCAGCAGCAGCAGCAGTGTGCCACCCAAGACCAGCGGTAAAGCAGCCAAGAAGGCAGGCAAGGCGCAGAAGAACATTGCCAAGGGCGACAAGAAGAAGAAACGCAAGAGGAAGGAGAGCTACGCCGTGTACATCTACAAGTTGAAGCAGGTTCACCCAGACACCGGTATCTCGTCGAAGGCGATGTCGATCATGAACAGCTTTGTGAACGACATTTTCGAGCGTATCGCAGCCGAGGCTAGCCGTCTGGCTCACTACAACAAGCGTTCAACCATCACCAGTCGGGAGATCCAGACAGCTGTGCGTCTTCTGCTGCCCGGTGAACTGGCCAAGCACGCCGTCAGTGAAGGCACCAAGGCTGTGACCAAGTACACCAGCTCCAAGTAGACGACAACAACAGTGCTTGCTGCCTACTGCCGTGTTGTAAAAAACCGCATACAAGCGTCAACGGCCCTTTTCAGGGCCAATAAGCGAATAGTTTTCTTTATCAAATGTCGGTTGCTTACTATATTAATAATATTACACACACACACACACACACACACACACACACACACACACACACACACACACACACACACACACACACACACACACACACACACACACACACACTATGTGTGGGGTTTTGTCACAATAGTGACAGATCCCTATCAATGAAAATAATTTAATTATAAATTTTTATTAAAATACAGTTTTATAAAATTTATTCACATGATATAATATATAATAAACAATTCATTTCTAATATACAACTCTAATATACTTGCAAAGCAAGAGAGGAAAACGTTCTTATTCAATTAAAAACCTTAGCAAAGCTTTCACGCCATTGGCTAAGAACTGAGTACAAACTCAGCATTTGCGCAAACAAAATTTTTATTCCCACCAAAGCTGATCACTTCTCGTTCAGCTGCGGTATCGACCACAAGTCCACGTTTACCCAGGAGAGTCATTTCCATTTCTGTAAGTTATTTTTATAAATTTATTTTTCAAAAATTCATCATCACTCTTTTTAAACAGTCAGATCTTTTATAATATCAATAGAACGTTTTCCTCATTTTTTTTAAATTTTTATTTGGATTGTTAATTATAAACCACGGTTTCGAAAGAAAAGGTATAACTCTCCAAAAAAACTCTGTCCAACTTCTTTATTTCAGATCTATTCTATTTTAAATAATTAATTATAAACCACGGTTTCGCAAGAAAGGGTATAATTATTTAAAATAAGATTTGTTTTGTTTAACCTTCAACAAACTGATTTTCTACTTTTTTTTAAAGGTTTCTGTACTGTTAAATATTTCCAATATTTGTCAAAAATTAATAACAATTTATTCTGTGTCAATAAAGACCAAATTAATTTTCAATTCTAACTTAATCATTTTCATCCTGTCTCTGGAAATTCAAACGCCTTGTTTAGATAAAAATGATCAAAGTTTAAAAACAATCAAAATCTACAAGTTTTTGTGTTTTTTTTCTTTATAAAAAAAACACTGGTGGAGGCGTTCCTGTGAGGTAATTGAATGAATTGATCAAAACCCAAAGATTTGGAGGAATCCGGGGATTAATTCATTCAATTATCCACAACTTTCAAGATCCAATAATTTATGGTAGTACCCTTACCAAACATCAAGTAGAGGCACTAACCAATAAAAATTGAAAACACAAAACTCATACGATCCATTCAATTAGATTGGAAACATCATTACATCCATTCATTTCATTTTGGTGGAGCAATTGAAATTTATTACCCACAATCGTTACATTTTGGTGGAGGCTCCAATTCATTACCTCCCATTCGTTACATTTTGGTGGATCCAAAATCATTATTCCCACAATCGTTACATTTTGGTGGAGTTTTAGCCGGGTTTTGTGACTTCTATTCTATCACATCCTATCTGACAATAACTGTTGGACTTTTTCGGTAACCTTTTGCTATTCAATTCATATTAATACTTATCACTTTTTTCGAAATTATGTTTGTAAAACACAAGGTTTTTGGATTTCCAATCATCAAATTCATTCATATTGACTTTTAAATCAAATCAAGTCCATCTTATTCATAGTGGAATAACATAGACAAAAAACTTATAATTACCATAAAAAAACTGAATATCGGGAAATAATAAAAAGTTTATTCTTCTAAAAATTGAATATTTAGAAAGCATTGAATAATTATTATTGAAAAATAATATGAATACAAACGTATGGATTGAATTGAATAAATAAATAAATATTCTCCTAAATTATTAAGGAAGAAATAAGTAAAAAAAATAATCATCTTATTTCATCTAGGATACTATTCGAATAGTAAAACTCAGCGTTCGTAATTAGTTGATTGTTCTTCTGAAGAACGTAAACTTACATTGTTCAGGCCACGGTTTCGAATTGTGGCGCGCGCGAGCTCAGCGCTGGTGGCGTTGAGAAGGTGAAATTATTTGTAGTCACGTGACGTTATAGCGTCGGCGCATATCGTCTCTGTTTCAGATTTCATTTTGGTTTTTTGAATTGTTGTCTTGTCGTCGTCGTTTGTCATTAGCCCAGGCAACTCGACCATTTTGTGTGTTTGGTTATGTAGCGTTTTTTGCTATGTTATAGTGTTTGAAATCTTCGTGCAAATTAATGTTTAAGTGTCTTGTGTGTGAAATATTCATCCAATAGTCATCAAATATCAAAATAGTATCCTGCATTGAATTTATGAAGAAACCAGATCTGAGCTTGGTCCAAAACCACAGTTTGCAGCTTGCAAAATTGAACGTGAATGGGAGAAGTGATCGGCCCGGAAGCGTATGCCCGTCAATCCTAATAAACTCATCCCACCCGGAGAATCTGACCCAAATACCTAGAGACGGCTTCCAAGGGCTAAGTATTCCACTTAATAATTGGTGAGTCTCATTTTACTTGTTCATATATGTGGCTTGTAGCTGTGATAATAACCTTGCTCAGCCTGATAGAGTGTCCCTTGTTTTCAGTAAATTTGGTAGTAAAATTTAGTAAAATACAGTCCCCTTGTTCTAGCCTGAACTTTGTACAATACATACATTATATTCTTCTAGGTCACGGTCATCATTCACTTTCATTTCATCTTTCCATTGTGTGCATGCTTACTTATTGTAATAAGAATCTGATTCATTGTAGTGAAAAGTGAAGCTTATTCTGGCCCTATATATTATGAGGTTGTTGCTTCAATGAGCCAAAATATTCCAGACTTGCGTGATATAAAAATAAAAAGCTTAAACTTAGAGCAAGCTAAAGAGTTGGCATCTCAATATAGATTATACATTCCCGAAAATGCAGATTCAGACTTCATAAGATCTAACCTTCGACTTATAAAGAAAAGTTTAATCAATATACCAAAATATTTTGAAGAGCATGCGCTATCCAAAGTTTAGTAAGTAGTGTTTCCCTGTCTGACACACTAAAAAATCAATTTCCTGATTTAGTTATATTGGAAAAGACATTAAGAACAACATATAACATTCAAAACGGTAAATGCTTTTCCAAAACCTTCACTACAAATATTACACAAACAGATCAAATAAGCAATAATACTAACACTACTCAAACTGATTCCTTAATAAACAGTATAAACACTACTCAAACGGAATTCAAAAGCAATAGTTCAAACACTACAGACCCATTGAGCGATAATAAAATGACGGATAAAAAACGCCCGTTTATTATGCCAAAAACATTTTCGGCCAACCCCAAAGAAAACATATGTGAATTTTTCTCCTATTACGACAGAACAGCCAATCTGAATGGTTTGGATGACACCGACAAACTACAATACTTGCCATTTTATCTGAATAATAGTGCATTACAATATTTTGAAACTCTCAATGCCTCAAATCCAAATAATTTGACCTACCAACACATGAAGGAATCATTGACTAAATATTTCGAGCCAGTAGGTCAAGCTGAAAAATTTGAAATTCAATTGAATAATAGGAAAATGCAAAACACCGACACACTTCAAAGCTTCATGACTGATGTTCTATTCCTTTGTAGTAAAGTTGATCCACAAATGGGAGAAAGTCAGGTTTATTCTCCGAGGTTTGCAACCGTCTATACTAGATAAAATTATTATGCTTCCGAACAACTCAATCAAGGAGCTGGAAGAAAATTTGAAAAAGTATCAACTTGCTCAATTCATACATGATGACAGATTAGGTATTTTTGATCAATCATCAAATCATCAGTCGTATCACAACACAGACCCAATAGAAAAACAAATTATTACATTAAAACGGAAATTAAAACTGCCATTTTAATAAGTTGAAAAAATGTGAAATTTGTCAAAACTCATCTCACAACACAGAAATGTAAATTTAACGGTCTAACTCAAAAATCCAATACCAACACCCAAACAAAATGTGCAATTTGCAATAAAACTAATCACAATACCCAATCGTGTTATTTTAATAAAATGAACAAAGATTCAAAAAACGAGTAAGCCGGACGCCTGAAGTCTCGGAACAAAAGCAGAATAATACTGCAGTCAGGTGTCCGAAAGAAAATAAAACTAAAAAATCCGATAATATATTAGGAATTAGCTTGGAAAACGTTCTTACAAAAGAAAGTGATAGGAGCAGTGTATTGAATGGAGACATTGTATCTTCACCATCTAGTAGTAAAGATATTATTCCTTTCTGTCCGACGGAAAGAGAATCTATAAAACTCGACAATATCCCAAAAATCGAAATAAAAAACAAACTTACAAAAATAGGTGATAGGAATAACAGTATAACTAATGAAAACATTGTACCTGTATTCCCACCAATAATTGATAGCTCAAGTAGCAAACATAAAATTCTTGAAGAGATTAACATCAATAACAAAGAACAAACAAAAGAAGTTAGTTCCTTCTCTGAAAGTCAAAATATTGAAGAAAAAGGGTTCAGTGGGGTCCCTTCAAAAATAATGCGAAATACAAAAACGCATACTGTAAATAATAAGAATAAAGTAGCTGATTGTGAAAGTGATGTGGAAATAGAACCTTATAAAATTCAAAGCTTTATTGATGCAATCACTAATAATTACGGAAATGTATTGCATAATATTATGTATAGTTTCCATCCCAATATTGCAACTAGTTTGTTAATCACTCCTTATGAAGAGGTAAATGAATTAATCAGCGACGAAGCAAAAAGTAGCAAATTTTGGATTTTCTTCATAAGTGATAATGATAACTTAGGAAGGAAAAAGTGGTCATTATTAGCTTACAACAACAAATCAGAAAAAGCATATCGTTTTGATCCAAGCAAGAATAGTAATCTTTCTCTTGCTTATGCTCTATTGAAAAAGATCAATTATTTTAAACATGAAGAGAATACTATTAATAATAAAAGTAAATAAAAAGGTTCCCATAAGATTCAAGTAGCCTATGTTCCCAAAGCAAACACTGTAATCAATTCATGCATTCGTGTCTTAAACAATTTCATGAATATTACATATTATTTATTGAAATATAGGACTTTGGAAGGATATGGTGAGAAAGATGCGATAGCCTGTTTCAGCAGACCTGAAATGTTATCTATGTTTGAACTTATTGAAAATAGAAGACCATTATCACAATGCAAGGAAAGCCTGAGATAATTATTAAATTGGAAACTGTTATTGAAATTATTGAAAAGCAAGGTAATGAATTGTTTTCAAAATCCAATTCCCATAAAAAGGAACGCTGAATCCTGTTTGCCTACGGACTCACTTCCTCACCAATATCATGAGAAAAAAGGTTTAGCTCTACAGATCCCAGGAAAAATAGATGAGTTGCATATAGATCTTTTGTTCGACACCGGCAGCAATGTCTGTATTGTTCAACAAAATCTAATTGATGATTCTACAATTACCGATGCTCCCAAAAATTGTCAATTGTTTGCCGCTAATGGAGAGCCACTGAAAATAATAGGAATGTCCAAAGTATCTTTCTCTATTCAAAACAATAGCTTTGAACAAGATTGCTTTGTAATGAAAAATTTCTCAGCAGACTTATTGCTTGGGAATAATTTTTCATAAATAACGGAGTCATACTCAATTTCAAAAATAAGACTATCTTTGTAGATTCAGAATTTGACGTAATTAGTATTCCGATGGACAACGAATTCCTAAGCCAAATTAGAAATCAATTATCAATTTGTAGTGTAATGTAGTATAATCCAGCAGTCAGATACAGTTAAGTATCTGGGAGTTGTAGTGGAGAGAGATCTCTTATGGAGGGCCCTTATCAATATACTCAGGAATGGATTGAGACAGCTTCGTCACAGATTTTATTATTTGGAAAGAGTGTGTCCTGGGTCAGTTTTGAGAGATATCTACTTCTCTTTGGCACACTCTAGGCTCTCTTATGGCGTTGCTTGCTGGGGTTGCACATATATTACCCATATGAAACCTCTTATGAGACTACAAAAATCATTAGTTCACACTATTGGAGCTGGAAGACATATAGGTAGAGAAAATAGTTTTGCTCTATTGAATATTCTCCCATTAAGATCTTTGTTCTGCTATAAAGTGCTTACTCAATTCTATCAAGCGAGTGGTAACCTGGGCAATACAGTAGATGCACAGGTGCTTAGGCCTGCCACACGCTTCATGGAGAGAGTCAGGTTGCCCAGACCTAGAAGCACGTTTTTTCAAAAGTCGTTCCTGTTTCTTGAGGGTAAATTTCATAATAGTTTACCAGATGGAATTAAGCACTGTGACTCATTCTCTTTATTCAAGAAATCTGTTAAAAAATACATTATGTCATTAACTGAGAATGAAATTGAGAGAATGTATCTGGTAATAATTTAAATCCCAATTTCTTATCTCTATTAACTTTTTTTATTCAATTGAAAAAAAAAAATTGGTGGGCTAATTGTTAAATAGTGGTAATCTCTTCCTTTTCAGGCTGTTCATTCATCGAGGTTCTGTGCAGTGTATAGAGATGCATAAGGTTTTATTTTTTCATTATTTAAAATTATTATTTTTTTGTGTCATTGAGTGATGTAAAATTTCTTTTTTGTTCTGTATCCATTTATTTTTGAGTTTTATTTGCTTCATTGTATTTTTTATTCATCAATTAAGTTTTCCTAAATATTGTCCATAAAAGGTTTAATTATAATGTGTTTGGAGAGATAGATAATGTGTTTGGAGAGGTTATCTATTGATAAGTTGATTGATTGTTTTTTTTTGTAAATAATTATTATTGTATTACTGTGCTGCCGTATGCGGACAAGCTCCTCGAGCTTTGCATATGAGTATTATTTTCAGCTGAAAATGGTTTTGTTTGTATGAAAGTTTTTCATGTATTTTCTTTGTCTGAGAATAAATTTATTATTATTATTATTATTATTATTATTATTATTATTATTCTTATTATTAATTTCTGTTAAATCTGCTAATAGCGTGTTGTCAAGTAATAACATGATCATTGAACCACACTCAGTTGCAAAAATTGATACATTTTGTTCAACAGAACTGAATCATGCTATTTCAACCTGCAATCAAGTCTAATAAATCCAAATCCAAAGTATTGTTATCAGCTGCTTGCAATCAGCTGGTCAGCTCCAATTGTAGAGTTGTAGACTTTTAGAGAGGTTTTTGAAGAACTCTATGCAAGAATTGCGTTCTAAAAACAGATCAAATTAAGTAATAATTTTATACAATCACATAATTTTAGTCTCTTGAGTACAAAAAGATAGTTTTGTAGCCTACATTTACAATTATACCTTTTTGACATCCAATTATTCAACTTTTTTATCTTACACCAGGGGGTATGAGGTACCTACCCACTCCCCCCCCCCGATAGGCTCAAGGTGTCCAGCTTTTTGACCCAAGCAATATGGTAACCCTAAATCGGAAGAGAGAAAGTAGAGACAAAGCAAAGTGTGAGATTCAAGTTGCAATGATGAGTGGACTGTATTAAAATGATGAGATGGGTTTGAAAGAATATTTGTTGTACGTTGTTCCTCAATGTGAGGATGAACCCAAATCCCACATAATTCCCGACTGAAATTGACCGTTGTGCGTTCATTAGGCCTCAATGAAAGCAAAACGGTTGGTAGATCAGTGTTCTTAGAAATACACTTAAAGTTACCAATGATTGGGAGAGCCAAATGAAAAGGTGGTTTGCAAACACAATGATATTTATTGGCACTAAAGGTCGTGCCTCAATTAAGATAATGGTAAATACATGAATAGAGAATTTAAACTCCAAGATTGCCAACAATGCCGAATTATAGAGTAGAATTTTATTTATTACAAATTTCCAAGTTGATGATTAATTTCTGTTACATTGAATGATTGCCAGTTAAGATTCCGCCTGGCACATGAGATTTCCAATTGAGTGAAATAGTTGAAATAATTGTTAAATTTGCAAACAAGATACCAATGTGAAAATATAAATAAAAATGTTCAAATGCTTACCACACTAATCAATCACTAGAGAACAGATAAGACAAATTTTAGTTATTCAATAACTTCTCAATGGATAGCAAAATATGAATAAAACATCAAAATGTAGTGATTGAAATACTCAATATTACAATGAATCCTAGTCCTAATACCAGATGAAATATTTCAAGTTATACTTCAAATAAATTTGAATTAAAATTAGGCTAACTGAATTCCAATTTTCAGAATTACCAATGATGCATTGCTATGCATATACAAATGAGCAATTTGTCAAATATTGATGAGACAAATAATAATTATAGCCTTAAGAATGTGAATATCCAAATCATGGATCCCAAGGATGATGAATAGATTAAAACTGTGTTAAATAAATACACAGCTGCACAGTTTGAGTAATAAAAAGAATATAGGTTTAAAGATTAATAGATACCCTAGATAGTATGAAATATCCTCCATATGAATTATCCAAATTATGGATTCCAAGAATGAGCAGGTTTAGCTACTGCAATAGGTGCACAGTGGCACTGAATGAATTAATTGTCTGATCCTTTGAACTTAAAACTAACAATAAAATAATTTGATAGAGATTAGCATTTTTCAAGAAGCAAGATTCAAATTTGTATAACCCTGCCTGCAAGTAGCCTTACAAAACTGTGCAAGGATAAATTCCCAGAAATACTGAGCCATGCAATTAGGCTGAACTAGATCAATGAAGTAGCCTAACAAAATATAATAATAAAGAATGAGAATATTGAAATTCTGAAACACAAATACTTATCTGAATAAATATGAGAACTCTTGGTTAGGTTATAGGCATTTAAATCCAAATCCAAGCCATTTATAATTGATTGCCAATGCTTGCCTTCCAAGATAGAATAATTGGCTTTGTATCCAAAATGATAGATTAAGCTCCTGCTTAATTCTGTGATAGATATTTATCTGCCGATGTAATGATGAATGTTGTCTTGAGTGGAAGTTACTTTGAATTCCAAATTGATAACTCACAAAGAACTAGGTGAAATGTCTAACGCACTGTACATACGTTGTTGATGCAATGACCAATCATGAATTAACTTGCAGTAACTGGTATGAATGCCAAAGTTCCCATAAGATTCAAATGCAAGTTCCAAAACTAGATGAGAATATATCCTTAGCCAGGAAACCAAATGTAGATAAAAGTTAATGTAAAATTGATTGTTCAGATTTCCAAATCTTGACTTAAACAAAGAAATTGAGCTAATAGAAAATGGCCACTGCTTAGCTACAAACACGTTGAAAATTGTCAAAAGTTCAAATGCAAACGAAAACACAAATAATAGTTTGATTTCAAAGATTTATATCTCAAAATGACGGGCAAATTATGCCAAAAACTATTTTCACTAAAATAGTTCCCAAAGTGAATATTTTCCAGATGAAAATGTAAAATGCAGTTGCATACCAAAACCAGTTGAAAATCTCTTTCCAGAGGCAGACCGCAGAAGCAAAGAGGTTAGAGAACGTGAAGCAAATGTGACAACTTTGCCAACCAAAAACCACAAAAGTGAAATAATGCTGAACTAAACCTATAACACATCGAAGATGAGCCTAGACTAGCAAAATAGTCCAAAAGTGATGAAATAACTATAAAAATACCAAATAACACCCAAGAAAAATAAAATATTATAAAATATTCACCCAAGAAAAATAGAAATGAACCAGTCACAAACAGATGAGACCGTAAGGTGGCGCTACCTAGCGTCAGCCAAAAACACTAACAAACAACCGCCGAGATTCGAAACCACAATAATCAAAACCAAGTTATTCAAAGACAAAGTTTTAACACAAAGTGCTATGCATTATTTTTTGTCATTCCATATGTAACCTATATATGGGTTGTGAATTTTTTGTTTTTTCAATGGCTCAACAGCTCTATGAAGGGCCTGGCCTACCAGCTGGTTGCCAGTTTCATATTTACTCCACTATAACCTACAGTCCGTCCAAGCAAAGAAGACACTCTGGTAAGACGGGAAAACAATTCCAGCAAGACCAATACCGGCCCAAGAGCCATAAATTCTCAAATAGAACCGTCAGTCCCCAAACCAGTACTGACCGAGCCAAAGCCACCGGCCAGGATGCCATCCCCACCCGGACAGGCCATACAGCAAACAAATAATCATCAATCAGGATAGAAGTAATGTGTGGTTAGCACCTAGATCTTCTCAACCATAAGCCAGTTTCCGTAACCAAGTTACGGCGCAGAACACCTCTGAATAAAATCCAGTTAATCAGTTAGTGTATAATGCATCAATTAGGTACTATTCCAGTGTTTTTTTCAAAGGGTTGTAGTTGTAGATTACTTGATTCAATTTTCAACTCACAAAGGAATAGAAGAGTTTTTTTAAGAAATACATT
>CM029550.1:25103546-25172613 GCA_017141385.1 Sogatella furcifera | reverse complement strand
CCCTTCTGAAAACAGAATTTAGTAAAGATATTGGATTTAAATACCTGGGCGTTATCAGAGACTATTATTTTTGGTAATCCAAAGTTTGTGAAGATTTTTTGAAGTTCAGTGCAAACTGTATTAGCATTGGCTTCTCTAACAGGGATTAACCAACAAAATTTTGTGAAAGCATCAACACAGGTGAAAATCATCGTGTTTCCCTTTGAGGATCTTGGGAGCTTTCCTACAAAAAATAAAGAATTTCTCCATGGGGTACGTTGCTACAGTTGATGCCATATAACCATAATTAGTTTTTGAGCTGGTTTACTCAATGAACAAATTTTACAGTTTTTAATGAAAACACCTACATCCTTGGAAATTCCTTTCCAAGTGAAAACTTGCTTTATTTTATTTAATGTTTTTAGGTAGCCTAAATGTGCTCCAAAAATTGGATTCGTGGTAGTACTTACAAACCATAGGTCTTAAAATTTGGGGAAGAACTATTTTAGGATTGGTAGAATTCCGGACATTACAAACTATAACTCCTTTTGACATCTGATAGGGGTAGATATCATTACCATCATTCCCTGATAGAATTATCTCTTTAATAAATTCATCTTGCCCTTGATACGTTGAAATATCAGTGAAACTTAGTGGGAAATATACTAGATTCAAGCTACATAAATTTTCTTCAATTACTTCTGGTGGCGAATCCTCAAACATACGACTTAAACAGTCAGCAACTTTATTATCTACGCCCCTCACATGTTCAGTTTCGAATTGGAAGGCTGATAATCTCAGAACCCATCTGCCTATTCGTCCTAGTTGTTTAGGATGATTCAAAACATACTGTAAAGCATAGGCGTAATTTGGGGGGGGCACGGGGAGGCAGTTGCCCCCCCAAACATTCCCTTTGCCCCCCCAATAGTCCAGTCAAACTAAGCAACGAAATTAAAAGTTTGAGTACGTAGCTAGAAATTTGCAGATATGATCAGAAAAGGGCGCTGAATAACATACTAAAAGTCCCCAAGACAAGAGTCCCGGTATAAATTTATATATACGTCAAATTTGATAAAAAATTCCAATTTTCAGATAGTAATGGTAGCCTACTGTGTGTAATAATACCTCCTCGTTGATAACAGAACATTTTCACATTAGAGTGACTCCCAAACGGGAACCTGTGGGCGAAAATTATGATAAAATGTAGAAGAAATCTTCCTCTTTCAGATGGTTAGTAATTGAATTTAGTCTCATAACATTGCTCAGGGTCTCAGGAACATAATTCCAGAAATATAAGCCAATAGCTTATCCCAATATTTTTAGTACGTTTTTGTGATATAATATGCAATTTTGGAGGTATTTGGGGGTTTCAGGGTTCTTTTAAATCGCTGTAGTTCAAAACATATTGAACATAAAAATGTGAAATTGGTCTCAAATGAAAGAAAAATGAATTTCGCCGAGAGAGATTTAGAATACGATAATGTACGAGTGCTCAATTTATAGTTACAAACTAAGTGGGAAAAACTTTAACATCTTAATCCTATGAAAAAATTACACATTTTTTAAATAATTGTATCTCGAAAACATTTAATGATAAAAGTTGCAATTAGTCTTATTCTTCTCAAAATTTTATTGTCTACAAAAAGGAGCTATGTAATTTTCTCGTCCAGCGCCTTTTTTTGATCATATCTGCAAATTTTCAGCTGGGTCCTCCGACTTTTACTTTTTTTGCTCAATTTGACTGGACTGCAATATGATTTCAAGATTCTCATGCGTGAGAAGAATAAAGAACTATACTCGAAATACAATGGGTCAGGATAGAATATCCACTATAACCAAAATTTACTATTTAACATATTAAAACTATAACACTTTTTTAATTAAAACTATAAATGATTTATAAGATAAGATTTAATAAGTTAGACATATTGATTCTTCAAATGTAATTGACCATTCAGTTTTGTTTCATTCAAACCTGATTTCTGAGTTTGTGGGACATTTTAGATTTAGGCTGTTTATTGACTGAACCCGTTTCATTTAAAATTGAATCATCTACAAATTTCACCCACAGAAAAGTAAGTTGAAGCATCAGGTAACCATGTTAAACCTCTTTGAACTTGGAAAATACTGATTATTTTCATATTTTAGCAAATATATCAATAACCACTGCAGATACGAACTTCTAACCAGTTCCAGTCAACCAGGACCAGTGACCAGTTCTCAGTCCTATAGAAAAAGTGTTTTGTATGTTCGTAATCGCTCGACACAAAGCTATCAAATTGTAGACGATTATTCACACTCAACAAAATTAGTCTAGTTTTTAATAAAAAATTCTGACTCAGGGATTTGAGATAGACCCCTGTACTTGGTCTCATTTGGAGATAATGAAAAAGGAAGGTTCTAATCTATGGAAATTTCTCTCACCCTGGAAAAAATCGCGAAAAATCTGTTTGAGGTTTTAGATAAACTTGAAAATCACCCTTTTTCAACTTAAACCGCCTAAAAATACTGCTCAATAATCGATTATGGCATGTAGAATACCTTGAATTGTAGTCTGCCAATCTAGGTAGACTTTTTCCCTCTCCACCCGAAAAATAGCTACGTTGTCAGATTGGGAGAAATTGAAACTTCTTCAAATCCTCGATTAGACCCCATATTTGTATGTAGAATTTCATCCTTGACATGCCAGTAGTATTAAAACGGTTCCTGGGTAAAACGATTCAAAGGAAATTTGATTTTTTTTTATATTATTTTCTGTCGTGCCTATATCACTTCTCTCACAATTATTGGTTGTAGTGAAAATCATGTTTTTATGTCAAAATGACAAGGAGAATTCGTGCTTTCTAATGGTTTTTGAATTTTTTATATCCGACCAACAATTCAGTTTCTATTTACGAATATGTTTGTCAATGTCGAGTCTACTCGAACAGAAAACATGAAATTTTCGACGATCTAAAAACTTTTTTGTTTAAGAAGATAAGTGGGTGGTGAAAGCGAGAAAGTTGTTAAAAAACAATTGTAATTTTTTTGCAAGTGTCAAAAATAGTCGGAAGATTGTAATTTGCCCTCTGAAGAGTTTCAAAGTAAGGAGAGCGGTATATGCATGAATGTATGTTAAAGATTGGAGTTGTTGAAGCTAATCGACTTAGATTTTCGAGCTGCGAACAGCTGGTTTATCATAAAAAATAGTGAGTTTTACAACACCGCATGATTTTTCCGAAGCTACGCTGTCACTTTTAACATTCAGTAGAATGTGTTTGTATTAGAAGTTCCAATTTCACACAATCTGACAACGGAGCTATTTCTCGTGTGGAGGGGGAAATAGTCAACTTACGTTGCGCCAACTATAATGTGAAATTATTTACTCTTCCCAACAATACCTTTAAAATTCAATTTTGACAAATGATTCTTGTGATATTGACAATTTAATGACTGTAAGTAGGCCTACTTGAAAAATATCTAAAAATCTATGGTTTCTGGATCCGGCTGTTACACCTTTCGTGACACTCTGTATATCATCAATATTTTATGCTAAAAAAGGGATTTCGGCAAATTTGATTTGGCTACAGAAAAGCCGTTCTAAAATACAGTTTTTGAAGTATACTTTCACAAAATTTGCCGGGGGAGGCCTCCCACGCCCCTTGGCCCTGAGGAGGTACACCCCCAGGCCCATTAGAGCCCCCAGAATTTGATTCAGTTTGGTATTGAAGTAGATTATGTCTTTCATACATAACAGAATTATTATCAGTGATCAGTATACCACTACCCAGTAGCAAATCTTGCCCCCCCCCCAATGAAAATTTTGAATTTGCCCCTGCTGTAAAGCACTGCAGTCGGTTCTCGAATGAATTTGGTGTGTTCGAGGAAATACCTAAACTTTTCCATCCCATAAAGTGCTGCTAGAGTTTCCTTCTCATATGCAGAGTATTTTTGTTCTAATGGGGACAAGGTACGGGATGCATAGGCTATCGGAGCAAAAACTCCATCCTGCATTTGACCTAAAACACTACCTACTCCAACACTCGACGCGTCGACAGTAAGGATAAAAGTCTTATTGAAATCTGCCATCTTCAAAAGGGAGGTTGAGTTAAAATTTGTTTCAACTTATCAAACGACTTTTGACATTCTTCAGTCCATTTGAATTTAACGTTTTTTCTCTCAGTGCATTAAGTGGGGCTGATATTTGTGCCAAGTTGGGAATGAACTTTGAAAAAATTGTACCATTCCCCAAAACCTTTCAATTCCTTGAACTTTAGTTGGGACAGGAAAATTAACAATAGCTTTAGTTCTCTCTGGATCAATAGATACACTATTGTGGATACAAGGTGTCCTAAAAAATTTATCTTGTTGGCCGCAAAGGTTACCTTGTTGGGGTTTACTGTAAGACCTGCCTTTCTAAACTATTGAAAACTTCATCAAGTAATTTCCAATGATTTTCAAGGGAATCTGTGTAGATTATCAAATCATCCGGGGGTGGCGTAGCTGGGGTGGTAGAGCGCTGGCGTTGGCAACCCAAGGTCCCGGGTTCAAACCCAGGTCAGACCAGGAATTTTTCTCAGGCCACCTCCCGTGTTTCGGATGGACACGTTAAGCCGTCGGTCCCGGCTGCTCAAAAACAGTCGTTAAGTCATGTCGGGCCCAAATTGATCAGGAGCGACCTGAAAACTCTGACACCAGACCTGAGCCAGCCAGGTCACACTATTAGATTATTATTATTATTATTATTATTATTATTATTATTATTATCAAATCATCCAGGTGAAAAATATACCTTCAAATCTCAGATCTCCAAATAATTTTTATTAAATTGCTTAGTACAGCTGAACCACTAGATATACCATAGGGTAATCTCTTGAATTGATACAAATTAAATGGTGTAATGAAAGCTGTAAAGATGTTTAGATCTCTCAGTCAAATGAATTTGATTATAAGCGCTTGTCAAATCGATGCATGAGAACCACTTAGCGTTTGAGAAATGATGAAAACAATTATGTAAATCTCCCAAGGGGTGCTGATTGGAGCTCTACAATTTTGTTTAATCGCCGGTAATCGATACATAAACGATAGGTGTTTGGTGTTCGTTTTTGTACAAGTAGACAAGAGGATGAATACTGTGAAGTACTGGGTTCGATGATATCTTCCTCTAAAAAGTTGTTTCAACTTTTCCTTAGATATTCTAACTTGATGGGATTCATTGGGTATGGTTGGGACCTTACGATTTTATTTGAGGTCAGTTTAATGTCATACTCTATCAAATCAGTTGATCCAATTCTTTCAGTTAGTACATCAGAATGCCTACTTATCAATCTCTCCAAATTGCTTCTATCAGAATAATTTTTAAGAGAAAGATCCATTGGAGCTAATCTCTTCATTACATTATACACTTGGATATCAGAGCCTTTAGAAAATTTATTGTTATCACTCAAAAGGAAATTTCAAATGTGGAATGAAGTTCAAAGAAAAAGGTTTTCTGATTAAAATTTACTACTAAGAGTTGCGAGTGGGTAATGAAATTACAAACCCAAATTACATCTACTGGTAGATTTTCAGCAATTAGAAAGCGAAATTTTCCATGAAAACTGTTACTATTTTTATTTTTAGTATACAAGATTTATCCATGATCAATTTGGAAGAATTAGCTGTACAGCAGGTTACATTATCCTCAATAATTTCAATCTCCTTGAGTTTATTATTATGAATTATTTCATCAAGAGTTGAAGCTCTTATTATAGTAAAAGAAGATCCTGAATCAACTAAACATGGATAAAATATATCAGTATTATGAAAAGTTGGCCTGTACGAATGGGAGAAGTTTATTATCATAAACCATTCCACACTTTTTTGTTCATCTTTCCGTTTCAAGCTTTGAATGAATCGTTTTGAGAATTTTTAAGTGAAATTTTATGTTTCAAAGAATTCAATTTAGATTGAGACTTCAATGGTTCTACTGCCTTTTCATTCGTTACTGATTTTATGTCTTTGTTGACAAAGGCTAGAGCAAAGTTTTTTGAATAACAATTCCTGGCAAAGTGGCCTTTACGGTTACATTTATAGCATACAATTTCTCGCTTATTATCATTGTTGAAATTCCTGGGAGTTGTTTGGTTGGGATTATTAGCAACGTTGTTACTATTATTATTAGCTTTGTAGAATGAATTTCTTTCTATATCAGGAAACTGGAAGTTTTGAGAGTGAATACAAAGTTCGTTCAACTCACTTAGATTTGCTGGCTTGCTCGTAAACACTAGCCGTGACCTCTCATGTGGACTTAGACCACTCAATATGGTGCTTACTAATTCGGATTCGGATTTATCTAATTTCAATAATAAGGCACTTTCTTTAATGGACGCAACGTAAGCTGAAATAGGCTCTGAAGGAGCTTGCAATCTGTAAAAACGATCTTTGATAATAGTGGACATTAATCTCTGAGGTACAAAATAATTTTAAAAATTTCAAGTGGAATTGATCAAATGAGGCACTCAAATTGATGGACATTGTAATCTTATCAAACAATGGTCCTACAGTGAATGGAACAAGTAATTGCAGCAACTGATTATCAGTTAGCTGGGAAAACAATCGGATATTTAATGCAACTGTTAAGAATGAGAGCAAATCATTAACATTTAATCCATTTGTGGGTTTTAGATCCTTCAATATAGTTTGTTACGTATTTACTTACGTAATACTTTTAGTCATAGCAATACAGAAATGGTTGGCGGAGCTGACCACTGTTACACGCTCCCAAGTTACACTCCTTCTCAAACATGAGAAAAGACATATATCATAGTCAACATAACGTACCAAGATAACCTAAAAGAAAATGTTTTTCAGATATTAACATACATTTCAACTTGAACCTTGTAAACTAAGGTGCAGTTTTATGGGAATAATTTATGTAAAAGAAGACTAGAGTAATCCTGAGAATAGAACGTTTGAAAGGACAAATTTTAGTCCATTAGAAATAAACATGACATTACCAACATTATATTCATTCAGAAGGAATCAAAATTTAAAAGGTATTTAAGGCCAACCAGTCCAAAATGGCATAACGAAAAAGTCAAGCTCCTGAATTTACATGAGTTCAAAGCACAATTATTCAAATGTAAAAAGACAAAATTTGAGTTCTGGTGTTCCAGAGCGTTCCTTGAACTTCGATGTACCCTTCCCAATCTAAGACAGATTGCATGAGGGTGATTGAAAAATCTTGTGATTTCCATCCACACCAAAAGCAATCCCAAATGAAAGAGTTCGCGAATGATTTTCACTCGTCGCTCCAAGAATTCAATAGAAAATATTCTCCTACCTCAATGTTCATCCTATTACCCTTGTACCGACGGCTTAAGCATTTGTCACTCGCAACCACACTTAGGCGCGTACATCGCATAGACGTAAACGAATCGTAGCATCGTGTAGGCCTACGTACATAGGTCTCGACCGGAATACGTCACCAAGACACCAATAGTTCGAGATTTCGGGTCGTCTGATCGTGGAGACATCGAAACGCCGAGACGTCAAGTCGCCCCAATCGTTGACCGCTGTTTAAAATAAAACGAAACGAAATAATGTCTGTGTCCTAGCCAAATATCTCTAGTAAAGCAACACTACAATATATCAATCTTAAAACAAGTATCTTTACCTACGTTTTTCAGGAGAAAATAAGTTTTCTTTTTAAAAGGAACTAGTGGTTTGTAAAACCAAGAAAATAATCAGAAACCAGTGCAATCCGAGCCTTGCTCAATTTTCAAAATAATAGAATCGAGCACCAAATGCTAGGTTCAAACATTCCAAATACACGTTGTTTCAAGAACAAAATTAAGCTTGAATTAAATTAATTAATTCTGTCCATTCAATGAACAGATATTGTTTCATCTAAAAACTGAAATTGTTCAGGAATTTTAAAGAAAATTTAATATAGTTGTTAAATCTTATTATTTCTTTAGTTCAAATATAAGTTCCCAAGTTCTCAATAATTACACCTAACAGGAAATAACTTCTCAAATCAGGCATCCCAAAATTTGAAAGGTTACAAGATAAAAATCCAAATAAAATAGTTATTTTCGTACAACAAGTGTACAGACACATATGATGAAATTACCAAATTTATATATTCCTAAAATAGGTACATACCATAATGCGGTTATTTGCCAACCAAAAATGTTGTCCGTGGCAAGAAATCTCTCTCTCTTCAGGTAAAATCAGGTAAGTTAATTATTACTATTACTTAATAGCACTTTATACTGAGCAGAGGGCTCCTCAAACAAGTCACCAAACTAACATCTTGAATCAAAAATGGCGGAAAACCTACGAAACTATAATTTATAGCGTCGTGAACCCGTATAGAGGAGAGAAGAGCAAAAGTGAAGCCTTCCTTTTCGAGCTACTCTGGTCCGTACAACAAAGTAACTAACATAATTATGAAAGAGCCCATCTCATTGGTCAACTAAGTAGAAGGCCAGTTTTCCTCCAATCAGAAAGCAATACCCATTGATGGTCAGTGCTGCCAGACCGATATTGGGACAAAAGGTTTCCCCTTATTTTGCCAAATTGCAATAAATTTTCCTCTTGGATTCTCACGCTCAGAATTTTCTCTCAACAAGTAAGTGATGGAGAAATCGAGTTTATCGCAGCCAGGCTAATAATAGAATGGAAAATAAGCAAGTTGATTGTAATATAATAAAGCATGTTCATTAGCTAGACAACACAGACTTGAATTATGAGAAAGGAATGTAATGTGATTACCATTACAAGTTTCAACTGGATTGTGAATTTTAGAATAGATGTTGGATTCGATATTGCATTTGATTTGGAATAGTATTAGTTACAGGATTGTTAGTTGTAACGGCCTCTGTGGACGGAATACTAGTTACATTAAGGGCTGGTACATTTAATAATTTACTAGGCCCTGCCTGATTGAGAGCTGTTCGAAATTTGATCAGCTACATTTGGGAAAGAGAAAGCACTAGCTGGTTGAATATTAGCGGGAGTGGGAGGTCTGCTTCTAATCATTTTCTTTGCAAATCTACAGTGCGAGCAATAAGAATTGGTAGAGTACTTATTGCTTCATGCAAAAGAGCCATACTGCGATCTTTTTTGTCTGGTGTTATTGTTGGAAATGCTTTCAAAGATTGTTCCAATAAAGAAATCAAGTGCATAATTTTGATTCTACTTTTACGATTTCCTTCCTACTCAGTTCAGAGTTTGACTCAAGTTCTTCTACAAGATAATCGATTCGAGAATTTATTTCTTTAATCGTGCTGTGAGTTTTCAAAGTCTCATAAGTCACGTTTCTACGGTCAGTAAGATCAGCAGTTTTTTGTCTGAACAACGAACACAAACAATCGACTGTTTGAGTCTGTGCTTCAGATTTAACTTGGCCTAATACTTCCAGTTCAAATAACAATTCATCTTTAGTCAAAGCATCAGGATTTATTTTATGAGAGAGAAACGAATCTACTTTACTATTATTTGCAAATTCGGTTTGCAACATTTCTAGTGTCAAGGCCATGATTGAGAGAAGATCTAATATTTCTTATTATATACACTACTGGAAAGCTAGATAACTTGACATTGTTTTATATCAACTACTTTAAATTGATTTTAAATTAAAATTTCTGGTAATCCCATTCCTCATACTACATTATATTACTTTCAGTAAGATTTCAGTGAACTTTCAAGTGAGATTCAAACAAAATATAATCATGAACTTTAAATTCAATTCCAACCCCATCACTAAAACACTAGAAAAATTCATCAGATTAAACTATGCTCTGCTACCACTTTCTATGCTGAACTCCTTTATGATAATATAGATTATCGGAGCAGTAGAGAAATTGTTAAAAGCGTGCTGTTTCCTGATGTCGGTGGAAGTCTAGATTGATGAATAATTATTCTAGTCTAGTCTAGTGATTGAGGGTCTTGGAATGATGAAACTTTTGGTTTGCGGTTGATTACCATTAAGTTATATTGAATTATCATTATTTCTTTACAATAAAAGAGAACGGTTATCATTAAGTTAATATTAAAAATACATCTGTCTTTAAGAGACCAAGGGGCTACATAAAATATCGCTGAGGGGAGATTGAATTACTCATCTTTGATATCCGCCGTCGACGAGTCCGTTGTCCAAAAGGGGTGATTGGTGAAGATGATGAAGGTGTGTTGCTCCTTGGACCTCGGGCTGGTGGCGGCACAATCCAATGCCACGGGGTTTTCCGATCTCCCTACAGCGGTACTAGATGTTGAACGTCGCCGTCCACGAATGGAAGGAGTCGCCAGTCCCGTTGAACATGGTAGTAAATGGATTGCAGCTACACAGCAATCTCGCATATACAAGTTCCTTTAACACATATTACAATCTAATTAATGATACAGTAATAACATAAAGTGAAAGATGATGTATTCAGTTGATGATTCATAAGTGAATTCAATAAGTGAAACTTATTGACTCTAAAGTGAATCATCAAATGAGTACATAACCTAACACAATATAAATTACATAAATATCTGAAAATAAAATAAGAAATAACAAATAATTCACAAAAGATCAATCATTACGTTTATAGTGATATTAGAACTCACCCGAAATGGGAATGTGGAAGTTCACTTCATGATACAGTACACTTGAAAATGGGTTTGGCAGTCAACCGCTTTTAAAAATAATTTACATTATTGTAATAAAATACTGACTATTTAAGATAGAGGAGGATTACATCCTCAAACTAGTTAATTTATTGTCCATTCTCCAGGTGAGAAATGAAACACCCAAAAACTTCATTACTGTATGTAAAAGTACTTCTAATAAATTAACATAATCAGTTCACAAACTATTATCTGAGCGGCCTGCAAGTCATCTCTCGATTTTTTCCAACGGACCGAGGCTTTCCAGCACAACAGTTGGGTGCTCTGCCCAAGCAAATTTTACCTCCTCATTAAATTAATTACCTCTGACGTCACACAATGTCTCATTGGACAAGGAGAGGACTAGATTCGAATAGAGACAGGAGATGAGAAGGATTGCAAAATTCCCTAATGCTTATTAAGATATATGCTACTTCTCACGGTAGCTCGTCACAATTTTACGATGAGTAAACGTCTGGAATAATTCTGATTAATCTCGAGAATTGGCGCCAGTTGAGATAAATAGGTATTATTGAAAATGAGAATTAACAGGATTTTCGAATTACAATGTACGGCAGACTGGCGCCTGGAAATATCCAACTGACTATGGGAACAGAAACTACTAAGTTACAATTTATAAATTCTAATATTCCAGACTCTATATATTTAAATAAAATCAATGAAAATAATATAATTTGGCACAAGCTGTGTGCGGCAGAACTGTTGAATTACATAAATATGTTATTGTAAAAAATAAATTCAAAATTGATCACCACTCACAATCTTTGAATATAGGTAGGATAACTATTACAGTATAATAAACCGAATTATTAATTATAAACTGGTTATTGTAATAATGTAATACTGTAATACTATTGATTATCGATTCATATAGATTCCATAATCCAATGTTCATTTGTTCGACCAAATATACCTAATTATATAAGATTTGTTGGAGGAATACCAATTCGTAATTACATACTCATTTCAGTCTGGGAGAATGTTCAATTATTTATTTTCAAAACTGGCCGACTGGCACCCTATCAACGATTTAAATTTTTTGCCTCTTCCAAAATAAAATATTGAAACTATATTTGAATTTTCTTTGAAGTTCAATGCTCCTACAAGAAGACAGTTAGAAGAAGTGATTGCATCCAAGTGTTTAGGAAGTAATACTCTATATTATGAAGTGCGAATTTCTGTCTTGGAATATATGGTATTCTGTATTTCGAGTGTTGGGCTTCAAGTCGAAAGTTACGTCAAATAGAGTACCTATAGGTGCTGAAATGAACTTTTATTGAAATATTTTTATTATTTCAGTCAATAAAGTCAACGATTTTACTAGTAAATTGATTCTCACGTTTTGTTGTTGGGGGGGGCTAGTTTTTTGAGGAGTTATAGTATACGCGTATAATTAGTGAGTTTTGGGGGATTTTGTGCCATCAGTCTTGGGGGGATGGGCACCCCTGCACTTACTTATGCTAAGTTTGGACTAATAATAGTATTTGCAAACATCTATTATCAAATTCACTCCAATTAAAACAGATTTGAACATTTTTATCGGAATTTTTTCTAATCAAACTACTCTAACAGTGTTTCATACCAGCTTTACAAGGCTTTGTTGCAATCGAGTAGAATGAATTCGCAAAACTCAATTATTTATTCGAATATCATTACAATATCATTGAAAAATAATTGATAAGTAACAAAGAGTGTACCTGACCTGTTTTCATAGACATTTTTGATCAATTTTATTGCTTTTTCAACGAAAAATGGCCCAACTAGAACAGTGATCGTACTGGTGTTGGCAGTGTATCACCTGCGGTCACTAATTTCGCTTATTACTCGCCAATGATCCAATAAAACTATCGATTCTATCAATTGAATAGATGCGTACTAACCTGCTTGACACAGTGCAAGTGTCAGTTTTCGGATTTATCTACTAGCAATTATTCTATAGTCGCTCAAGTGTTGCAGTGTACCGGGTTTGTCTTGGTGTGAGGGTGTTTGAACAACATTTACACTAGGTAAATGAGTTCAAATACAATTTAAAACAATTGAAACTGATAGAGAATTGTGTGAGCAATCTGTGAGTGTGATTTTCAGCTCTGTATGTAGAACGGCTCTTCTCTGCAGGCGATCAAGAAGCACATCGCCGCCAACTACAACGCAGAGGCTGAGAAGCTGGCGCCGTTCATCAAGAAGTATTTGAAGACAGCCGTTGCATCGGGAGCGCTCACCCAGCCGAAAGGCAAAGGTGCCGCCGGCTCGTTCAAAATCTCTGTCAAGGGAGAGGCGAAAGGAGCCGCGCCGGCCCGCAGCAGTGCCGCCAAGCCCAAAAAGCCAACAGCTACAAAGAAGAAGGCTGCCAGCGCCGCTGCCAAGCCGAAGAAGACCACAACTGCCGCGTCGAAAAGCAAGGCTGCTGCCGGTGACAAGAAGAAGACGGCTGCCTCTAAGCCAGCCGCCGCTGCCAAGAAGCCTGGAAACTTGAGACCAGCACGCGATGAGCGGGACTTTGCCTTTCCCTTCACTTTTCCACCTTTGCCTCGGCCTGACATCTTGAGATTGGATCGGGTGCTGCTTGTTGCTTCTACAATCGCTGTGGAAGTAATGTCTTATTCTTAGTCTTATTCAGAACTCCGTAGAGTGCACATCGTAGCGAATTTCTTAGTGTAGAGTAGTTAGTTGTGAAAGTGGAACAAATTTTTTGAGTTTGAAAAGCCAACAGTCGACTCAGCGTTTATTGCATCAAACATTCTGAGAACTGGAAGTGTTTCATGTTTTTGTTTGCGTAGTGGAAAAGTGGGTCAACAAATTCTAGTTGAACTAAATTAACTTTCATCGGAAATTAAATTATGATTAGAGTGAAAAAGTATGATCTGGATCTATTATCATTAAGATGATCCAAAGATCACCCCAAAATACTCCGTCAAAATTACTCGCAGGTGCGCAGGTCGAGTTTGAGGAGGAGGATGAGGAAAATGTAATAAATTCGTCCCCCAAATTACCAGCAAAAATGAAGAACGATTCCGGAATCGGTTACGAGATTAGAAACCTCAAAACCTTACAGCAAAAAATGGTGAATTGGGGAAATGAAACTTTTGTGAAAAGGAAGCTTTCCGCGAGGACTTTGATCTACATCTCAATCTGTGCAACGAGCTAATGATTCTCATTGAGAGAACAGACGTAAAAGTTCTATTAAGAACAACAACGATGAAGTTTCGGAAAAATTCACACTCTGGAACAGAGTGTGAATAAACTAGCAAACGAAGTATCAAAAAGTTTCAAAAAGCCGATTTCATTCGCTGAGGCCGTGCAAATGCCAAAGGGAAATAAATTGCAACCGTCAACATCGAGTGCCGCACCCAAAACAGTAGCCGAGTCGCAGCCGAGGATAAAAAACTTGCGCCGAAGGAGAACATTGTGATCATCAAGCCATCGGACGTTTCAGGGAACGAGAAGGAGACGAGTGCCAAAATAAGAGAGACAATTAAGAAAAACATCAGCTGTGAACAAAATCTAAACATTAAAAAAGCTGTAAATGTTCGTGGTGGTGGTGTGCTGCTGGTCCCAGATCCTAAAACTAATAAAAAAAAAGTGCTAGGGGACAAAGTCCTTAAAGATCCAAACCTTGAGGTAAGCGAGCCACAATATAAATTACCGAGAATTATTATATATCATGTATCTTCAGATATAACTGATATTGAATTAGCAAGTGATGTGTTTGAGAGAAATCTTGGGTCATCAACACTCTCAAATAAGGAGAATTTCTTGAAAAATTTCAAACCCATATTCAAATTAGGACCAAAAAACAAAAACACCGTGCATTGGGTAGTTGAATGCTCTGGTGAAATTAGAAGAGAATTAATAAATAAATCGCGGATAGGAATAGATTGGAGGGTTTGTCGTGTTAGTGACTATGTTGCTGTCCCTCGTTGCTGGAAGTGTCAAAAAATCGGACACGTTAGTACACATTGCACCCAAGCACAAAACACCTGTGCCCACTGTGCCGTTACGGGGCATGATGTGGAACAATGCCCAAACAAGGACAAAAAGCCATCGTGTTTGAACTGCAAAAACGATAAAAAAACCTTTTGAACACAAAGTAAGTGACAAAGAATGCCCTTCCTATCAAAAAGCGTTGCAACAATTAACTGATAGAACTGATTATGGAATCTAAAAGAAAATTATTTAACATGCTAAAGAAAAATAGAGATAATAAAATCGAGCAATCTATCAAACCCAGTAGTATTACAGTAGATAGCATCCTCGAAAAGATTGTTAGTTTCAATGCAACAACTAACACTGATAAGAGTAAAATAAGTCTAGTCTATAATTTTGGTGAGAGGGTTGATATTATAATATCTTTTGCAAAAATAAGAAATAGTATTAAGATTTCTAAGGGTCTCTCTTCGCTTAAAAATAAAAAGTATCTCTCCCTTGAAGAATGGAATCACCTTGATATGTTAAGTGATTCAAATAATATTAGAGTTTCTTCCACTGATGGAAACATTCCTATTTTTATAGTATTGAATGATGTAGATACTAAATTATTTCATGATCTCTTGAATAGAATAAACGATTGGAGTGAATCAAATTACCCTTTGGTTATAGGAATTGATTCTTTCAACAATCTGAGTGAAACTTATTTTGATATTCCTGCCACTGAACTTCTAAGTACTGTCATCAAGGCTAGGAATTTGAAGTTTGTTTTCTATTATCGTGGCTATATTGGAATTAATTTTCTAAATATTCCTGAGCTCTCTGATAGCCCGGGAGTAGAACATCCGGTAGGATATTTTGAAGGCAAAAATAAACAGGAAGCGTAATTGAACTCGATGATTGAGTTACGGACTTTACTTCAAAACACTGATAACGAAAATGCAAAAATATATAAAAATATTCTTCTTGGTATCACTCATAAAAACATTTCCATATCAGGTGTTGAACTAACAAGCGTCATGAATAGCAATGTGAACATCTATGATAATTTATTGAAAAGATTCCTTTTCAAAACAAATGCTAAATACCGTATGGGATATTGCCTGGAGCAGGGCGGAACTTACGTGGAATTTCAAGAGGATACTTTAAAATTCTCTACCAACGAGAGATATGTTTTGGTAACTCGTAATACTAAACTTATGCTGAATAGTGAATTAATAAAAACTATAAATAAAGTAAGCTTCCGTGACTGTAAATTACCCAAAATAAAATGGTATGATGGTGTCCCCGGATGTGGTAAGTCTCACTTTATTGTCTCACATCATGAACCTGGCAAAGATCTTGTACTTACTCAAACACGGTATTAAAGAAATCCGTGATGCTGTTATTGAAATGTATGGGCAAGAACATAGTCATCGTCTAAATCTTGATTACAGGACGGTTGGCTCATATATAATAAATCATACCCAGCATAAAACATACGATAGAGTTTTTATTGATGAAGCTTTACTTATGCACGCAGGGTACATAGGTTTTATTTCTAAATTGAGTAAGGCCTCTGAAATAATTGTAGTTGGTGACAGTAAGCAAATACCTTATATTGAGAGAAGTACATACGTTACAAGATGACATAAAATTTCTGAATTCTGTGAACCTCATACTAAACTAACGGTATCTCGTAGATGTCCTATTGATATTTGTTTTGCTCTTTCAAAAATCTATGAAAATATTACCACGATTAACGAAAGAGTTTTCTCGATCTTGCCTACTTACAGAAATGGGGAATACCATGTGATAAAACCTGATACTTTGATATTAACTTTCACTCAAGAGGAAAAGCATATGGTGGATGATACTATAGAGTGGAGAGAAGATCTTGTTCTTCATACAATCCATGAAGCACAAGGGCTAACTTCTAAAAATGTAATTCTAATCAGAATTAATTACAAGGAAAATGATATCTATAACAGCATGCCCCATGCGATTGTTGCGCTGTCTAGACACACTGAAACTTTCAGGTATTTAACAACCAGTCTAGTAGAAGACACTGTGGACAAACTAATTAAGAATCTTGAATTGATAGATGGTGGGGAGCTTGAAAAATGGAACAAGGAAAGGAGAAGAAGACTTGATAGTATAAGTTATGGGTGACACTGAAGAGATTCTCAATATTTTAGAAATAGAAAATGAAACAGCTGTAATTGATGATTATTTGAACTATCACTTTCACGCTGACAGAAATAAAGATGCTGAATATTCTGTCAGTGAATATACGTAGTTTGAATGCCAATGTCGATCAATTTATTTGCTGTCTGAATGAATTGGAAACTGACCTTCACGTAATAATATTAACGGAAACCTGGTTAACTGTAGATATGCCGTTCATTTACAACATTCCTGGATATACAGCAATAAACAAGTACTCTAAACAGAATAAATGTGATGGATTATGTATGTACATAAAAGATTATATAAAATTCAATGAAGTTGAACTTGATATTTCTGATGCAAATGTGATAAGTGCTGATTTAAAAATAGATGATTGTATTTTGAAAGTGATTGGGGTTTATAGATCACCAAGTAATCATAACATTGATAACTTTCTCAATAGTCTAAGTAATGAAATCAATAACATTCCTAATCGAATTGTTACGGGTTTCCACTATAATAAAAGACTTGAGGCAATTTATACTGATTAACTTTATTAATTACACTACTATAACACACTAGAAAAAGATAAACTATAACAGATCAGAAGATAGCACAAGAGTTTATAACGTTTCACAATACGAATTTCACTAAAAATTAACACTGCACTGAATAAGAAATGAGAACAGTCTTTAAGCTACACTACAAAGAAATATTAATATAACTATAGAGTGTCTATACAACGGCTGGTCTGTCACACAGTATAACTGACACAATTAGATTCAATGCTCAAGTCAGACTGACTTGTAAACCCAAACATTCCAAATATATAGGCTTCTGAGAATAAACAAGAGAATGCTAGAAGGTTCTGGCATTATCACTTTGAGAACGTTCTTGATGAGTTTTTGTTTACACAACAATGTGCTTGTTTGTTGACACAAAGCCTCCCCATCCCCGCCTTGTCCATCCTTGTCGTCCTACTATCTCAAGGTCATCAGACACTGTCAAATTCCATAACACTGCCCCCTCCTTAAAACTGTTCTGTCCCAGAACAGTCCAGATCCATCCTGGAAGTGCAAACAGTAGAAGCCGGCACCAATGGATCAACTTGTGTAACCGCCCTTGGGTTGAAGACACAACAGGTGACATTGATTCCAGTGTCCTTGAAAATTCTTCTAATCATTGGTCTCACAATATTCCAGTCCAATCCATCATAGCCACAGCCCAGTCTTGGGATTCCAAGCTGCTTCACTCCCAGGAATTGAAGGTGAGTTCGTAGATGCATCAGACTTTGCCACAAAGCCTGATATGTTGACTCCTGCTGGGGTTGGTCTTTTGTCACCAAATAGAACAGATGTTGGTTCTGATCCTGAAGATGAAGTGCTTTCCCCACAGCCGGATTCTGGAGATTCAATTCATCCAATCTTCCAAACTTTGTCCTGAATACTGTAGCAATTCCTCTTGAAGCTCCCACATTCCTAGCGATGCAATGTGCCAAGGCATAGCTCTTTGGTAGGGTGAATAAGTCCTGGTGACTGATGGCAACATTTTCTTCTTCCAGTGACATCCCTAGGTTGGCCATGAATCTTTCAAAATCAGAGATGGCAGGATGAAGAGCCTTCACCTCTTGAACTCCCCTTGCAGCATTGTCTCCATGATAAGGCGCCAGTCGGTTGAAATGAACAATGCGTGGAGTACCTCTTGGTTTCTTGATCCTGTAGACCACATCGTTGATCCTTGTGACCACCTCATAAGGTCCATCCCAGGAGGTTTGCAACTTGGGAGAGTATCCACAACATTGTTGAGGATTGTACAACCATACCATGTTACCAGCCTGGTATCCTCCATGGTTGGCCTTAATGTCATAGCACTGCTTCATCATGTCACTGGTGAACTGGATATTTGTGCGGACGGTTGCATGAATCTCATCCATCTGCTTCCAGAGCTTGCTGGTGTAGTCTTCTTGTTCCAAGTCCTCCCCAGGTTTGCATCCACACTCCAAGTCACAGGGTAGTCGCATATCTCGCCCAAGCACTATTCTTGCTGGAGTCATCCTTGTAGTCTCATTAACTGCGCTTCGGTATGCCATCAGGAAGAAATGCAGGTGTTGGTCCCAGTCCCGTTGATGTCCGGATACCACCTTTGATAGGTATTTTCCCATAGTCCTGTTCATTCGCTCAACCATTCCATCTGATTGGGGGTGCAGTGGTGTTGTCCTAGTCTTGTTGATTCCCAACACTTCACACATCCAAGAAAATACAGCAGATTCAAAGTTTCTCCCTTGGTCTGAATGTAACTCCAACTCTAATGGTATGCCAAAACAACTGAAGAACTCCTTCACCAATACATCAGCTACAGTAACTGCCTCTTGATTTGGTAAGGCATAGGCTTCTACCCATTTGCTGAAGTAATCCATAGCAACCAGGATGTATTTATTCCCACCATCAGTAATTGGGAATGGCCCAGCTATGTCAATGGCTATGTGTTCAAATGGAGCACCTACATTGTATTTCTGCATAGGGGCTCTCTTTCTAGGTATAGGGCCATTGGCAGATGCACATACTGCACAATTCCGGCACCAGTTCTTGACATCCTCTTTTGAGTTTGGCCAGTAGAACCTCTCTCATACCTTTCCCAGGGTCTTATGCACTCCAAAATGCCCACCAGAGACTCCATCATGTAGCTGTTTTAATGCTTCAGGAATTCTTTTCCTTGGTAAAATGATTTGCCATCTTTTCTGATCTCCAGCAGCATTCTCCACCACCCTCTTCAAGATTCCCCCATCTTCCACAATTGACTCCCATTGTGCCCAGAGGGTCTTAACATGTGGTGACAATGGTGCCACTTCCTGCCAGCTAGGTTTTCCTTCAGTAGAACGCTTCCAAGCCCACAGGTGTTTCAAATCAGGATCCTCTTCCTGGTCCTTCAGCATTTCATCTCCTCCCCAGTAGTCTGTAGCTACAGTTATCCTGTTAGCAACTGCTTCCTTCCCTTCCTGGCGTGAGCAGTGCTTGCAGTCCTGGTCACAGGGTCTTCTAGAGAGAGCATCAGCATTATGATGACTTTTTCCAGCTTGGTGGATTGATTTGAAGTCATATTCTTGCAGGTGTTGAATCCATCTGGCAACTTGTCCCTCTGGAGATTTGAATGAATAAATGAATTTTATTTCCTCTGTGCAAAACATTATGAAAAACAAAATTACAAAAACTTGGAAATTGACTGATCACTTCTTCCAGTAAATGTGATCAGTATGTATATCAACGAGAAAAAAAGATTAATTTAATAAGCTGTTTGAGTCTAGTCTAGCAAATACATGATAACACAATTTTCAGGAGCTGCCTGTAGCGCAATAGATACTTAATCTAGTAACATAATAATTTCTTAATACAAGTGAAGATTAATCAATGTGTAAATTAAAAAGTAGAACAAAAGAAAAGCACTAACAGAAAAAAACAAATACTTAAAGGTTGTAATACCGTGTAATACTTTATAGAAAGTTGTAAAAGTAAAAAGGTTTTATTTCATGATACTTCTTATGGACCAAGTATCTTCCAAATCTTGGAGTATCTTCCAAGCAGTTAAGTTTCTACAGAACAAGGTGTAATTAGTACTTCTTCTGATATCTAATGGTATTTTATTGAAAATATATGGCCCATTGAACAAATATGAATGTTTGAAGAGTTCTCTTTTGACCTTAGGGGTTTTATATTGTATTTTATCATTACTTCTAGTGTTATAATAAAGATTCTTGGTTCCATGATTTCCACTCTTCAAATAGAATATTTTTAATACCTGAAACAAATAAAGATTCTGAATGGGTAGGATTCTAAATTTACAGTACAGTGGGAACGAGCTTTCTCTTATTCTTTTATACAGTATCAGTCTAATAATATGATTTTGTGATGCACGCAATCTTTTCACAAAAGTTTTGTAAGTTCCACCCCAGCACATTAAACCATACTGCAAATTTGAATGGATTAAGGCATAATATAATGTTTTCAACAGCGCTTGGTCACAAATATTTCTGAGATAATAAAATTTCCTAACTGATCTTCTGATAATACCATGTAGTGCATGAATATGTTTTTTCCATGACATTTTTTCGTCAAACGTTAAACCAAGGTATTTAAAAGAGTTGACTTTTTCAATTTCTTCGCAGTTGCAATAATCTCGTTGACATCCCTGAGTATGGTATAGGATTAGGGCGGAAAAATCAAAGGCTCTAAAGTCAAAGTTTATAAATTTAGTTTTTGTTACGTTAACTTTCATTTTATTTTTGGTGCACCAATCTCGCAGTACAATTAAATTGGAAATTATGTTATTTTTTATGGTTGCTTTGTTTTGATGAGAATACAAGAAGGCGATATCGTTGGCAAAAGCCTGGATTTTTCCATTGAAATTTTTATTCAACAAATCATTTATAAATATGATGAATAAGATTGCGGAGGAAACGGACCCCTGAGGGACGCCTACGGTGACGGGAAGGGGTGAGCTGAGGCAGCCCCCAACACCAACCCTCACCCGCTGTTCCCTGTTGCTCAGAAAGCTGCGGAACCACCAAAGCGCCACCCCCCTGACTCCAGCTGCCTCAAGCTTTAAAAATAAAATTTCATGATTGATAAGATCGAAAGCTTTTGTGAAATCTATGAAGAGTCCAGTTGTTTTATTCCCACTATTTAAACTAGTATAAATTAAATTTGTGAAATTCAGAAGTGCATCCTCAGTCGATTTTCCCTTTTGGAATCCAAATTGTAAACGGGAAAAGAATTTGATTTTATTAAGGTAGGATACTAATCTATTCATCATCAATTTTTCCAAGATTTTCGAAAAAATTGATAGCAAACTAATAGGTCTAATATTATTTAATTTTATGGAATTTTTCTTTTTGAAAATTGGAGTTACAACACTCAATTTTAACATTTCTGGGAAAACTCCTCTACAAAAGCTCAGGTTACAAATATGAGTTAGAACGGGTGCAATATATAGAGCAATATTTTTTATCAGAAATACATTAAATTTATCGAAATCAGATGATTTTTTATTCTTAAGATTAGAGATAATTTTCAAGACTTCACTATCTGTTGTTGGTTCCACAAAAAAGGATTGGCACTGCTGATAAAGACCCAGGCCATCGGACGAAGGTGCACTGTTGTCAGGCTGAACAATATTTATCAGATAACGATTTACTGTATTAGCAACGTTTTGAGGGTTGCACTCTACAGTACCATCATTCAATTCCACCTTATCAAAAGTTCGTCTACAACTCTCACCAGTTAAGCTGTTGATAACTCTCCACTGTCTGGCCGGGTCTCCATCCGCAATGCGAATACAGTTTGAATAAAAGTTTTTCTTAGTATGATCTATTTCATTTTTCAAACTAACGCAAAAAGCAGTGTAATGATTATTTAGGGCTGTATCATAAGGTCGTCTTTTCAATAATTTATATAATTTATTTCTTTTTTCAATTTTTCGCAATATATTTATGGTAATCCATGGACTTATTATCTTTGCTTTCGTAAGCCTTTTGTTGGTGGTGATAGATTTAGAGCACCTATTTACTATCTCTGTCAAAGTGCTATGAAATCTTTCATAGCTTAGATTAACATCTTCAGTCTGCAAAATATCGTTCGAATTTAGTGATTGTAAATGCTCACAAACCTTATCTATATCAATGGATTGTTTGGCGACAGATAACACAGGGGTGTCATCACAATTGATACGATACTCATCAAATTTTAAGCCTAATAAACAATGGTCAGTAATGTTTACATCAAAAATAGCGTGCTTGAAACCATTAATCTTTCTATGTTTGATGAATATATGATCAATGAGGGTCTTTGAACTTGATGTTATCCTAGTTGCCCTATCAACAATACATGAGAAGCCATTGTTTTCCATTAAACTTTGATAATTTATTGAATTTTCTTTTCCATCTAATAAGTCAATATTAATATCTCCTACAACAATTGTATTTGATGTAAATAGTTTCATGCTTTGTTCTAGTTCAGTTATGAAATTTTTCTCTGTAAATTCTTGAAGTCTATAAATACAAAGTAATTTGAAAAAGTGTTTATTAATCTTAATATTCAAAAGAAGAGAATTGGCTGTTTTTATGCAACTGATATCCTCTTCAGTAGCACAGACAGAATTTAGAGCATAGCAAATTACTCCTCCTGATCTATAGGTATCATTACAATGAGAAAACATATTATAATTGGGTATTTTGTACAGATTCAATTCGTCAGAGTCAATCCAAATTTCACTTAGAACGATAAAAGTGAATTGTAGAAGCCATGTCAGGGATGCATGATCAGTTTGTAATAGGAAGTGATGTCCATACAGGTACTTATGGAAGTAGCTGATTGACTTCATTACCGCCAACAGTTCTCTCCTTGTGACACAGTAGTTGCGCTCAGGTTTTGACAGGACTTTGCTAAAGTATCCAATAACCTTCTCCTCTCCATCTTGTTCCTGTGAGAGTACTCCACCAATAGCTGTGTTGCTGGTATCAGTATCCAGGATGAACTTGCCTTCTGATTTGGGATAAACCAGAATAGGTGCTTGGCTGAGCACCTCCTTCAGTGTGTAAAATGCCTGCTGACAGTCTTTATCCCAGAAGAAGGTGCGCCTCTCCTCTGTCAAATTTGTTAGTGGCTTGGCTATCCCAGAGAAACCCATCACAAATCGCCAATACACAAGGCCAAGAAAACTTTGTACTTCCAATTTGTCTTTAGGCACAGGCCAGTTTGTAATAGCTGATACTTTCTGAGGATCCATGGACACTCCCTTGTCAGAAACCACATGTCCCAGGTAATTCACTTGTCTTTTGAACAGGTTGCACTTCTTAGGATTCAGTTCCAAGTTTGCCTGCCTCAGCCTCCGAAATACTTCCTTCAGGTTCTTCATGTGATTTTGGAAAGACTTGCCCAAAACAATAATGTCATCCAGGTAAACCAAACATGTTTCCCATGAGAGTCCCCTCAACACACTTTCCATTAGTCTCTCAAAAGTGGCTGAAGCATTACACAAACCAAAAGGCATCACAGTAAACTGCCAGAGTCCTTCCCCAATTGAAAATGCTGTCTTCTCCTTTGCTTTGTCTTCCAGTCCAACTTGCCAGTATCCACTTTTCAAATCCAGAGTTGAAAACAACTTACAACCTTCCAGGCTATCCAGTGTGTCATCAATACGGGGTAGAGGGTAACTGTCCTTCTTGGTGACATCATTCAGAAGACGGTAGTCCATGCAAAACCGAAGTGTGTCATCCTTCTTCTTCACAAGCACCACTGGTGATGTCCAAGGGCTATTTGATGATTCAATGATTCCTTCACTCTCCATCTCCTTGATGATTTTTCTGGCTTCTTCTCGTTTAGCAAATGGAAGTCTTTGGGGGTTCTGGCAAATGGGTTTGGGAACTCCCGTGTCTATTGTGTGTTGGACAATGTTGGTCCTTCCTTTCGTTCCTTCTCCAATGTCAAAGATATCTTGGTAGGAGGTTATTAAATCCTTCACATCCTTTTTCTGGTCCTGGTTCAAGTCCTGACAAGATTCCTCTACAAAGTTCTGTAGTTTCTCAGGAAGTTTCTTCTCCTTTGACTGTGTTGATTGTACTTGATGGACCACTGCTGTTACAGGTGAACAATGTCCCAGCACACTGCCCTTTTTCAAGGTGACTCCATAGCTATTCACATTCATCAAGCGGACAGGGGACACTGAGCTGGTGAGAAACAAAGTTCTGGCCACTAGAACACCATGTCCAAGCTCCTCTTCAAGAACTACTGGTTCCAATATTGCATTCATTCCTTCAGTAATGTCTTTTGTTGTCCTTGCTTGGGTCACAATCTGGCTCCTTGCTGGTATAGTGATGTCCTCTAATAGCCGCACCTGGGCTGTACAGTCTTCTGTAGGTAGTAGCACAACTTCTTCTTCACCAATGGTCACTGTATTCTTCTTCTTCTCTAGTTTCAGTCCATGTTCACGTAGGAAATCCAAACCTAGTATGATGTCTTCACTAACTTTTGCCACTAACACTTGATGTCTGAACCTTGATTTACCAATCTCAAAAGTGGCAATCATCTCCCCGTAGACACTGACAGCCTCCCCTGTAGCAGTTCTCCACCTCCAGGTTGTCGGTGATATGCCTTGTCAATCAGTCACTGTGCTATAGTTTATTATTGTCATAGTGGCTCCAGTGTCAATTAGTAGTCTTCAAGTTGATCCATTGACTTTTTCATGTATGTAGAGAATTTTTGGTTTATCTGACAACATTGCAACAACTGCTCCTGAACCTGGGGCCTCTTGCCTACAGGTTGATGGTAGCCCCTTTTCATCAACCCTTTTTAGTTTTCCTGCTTCTTGTCAGATATTGACTTCTTTGGGCATTTGTTTTGTAGATGACCTCTCTCTCCACAGCCCCAACACCTTATCTCCTTCTTTGCAGTCTTGAATTTTTCCAAAATCTTCTTCATTATTTCCACCACCAACTCCTCATGGCTATCTTCCCCTGATACTGAGCGAGCACGTGCATGGCTCCTCACTGATTGTGTCAGAGCTTCAAATTCCAAGGCCTGAGCTAATGCCTCACTGAGGGTCTGAGGACGAGCCAGTTTAACAGCTTGTTGGGTTTCTGGCTCACGTAGACCATCCAGGAATCTATCAACTGCCATACTCTCCTTCATTTCATCATCCCCTGATACTGGGTAGGCAATCCTCACCAAGCAAGCTATGTCAGCTTCAAATTCCTGAAGTGACTCATTTGGCTTCTGGATTCTGTTCCTCAATTCTGAATGGTGTAGTTGATACATGTGTCGGTGGACAAACCTCATTTCCATGCGCTTCAACAGTTCACCAATGTTGCGTCTGTCAGACTTTGGAATTGTCTGGAGTACTGACAGTGCATCTCCCCAAAGTGATAGGCATAAATTATCAGCCTTTGCTGCTGGTGTCCATCCATATCTATCGGCATACACATCTAGCAAGGTACAGTAATCCTCCCATGGAGTCTTTCCATCAAATGTTGGTAGTCCACCATGATAATTTGGCACGGTAAAGGCACATTGCAGTTATTTACTGAAGTATCCTTTTCAATTTGATAAGCATTATCATCCACCTTCAGGGTTGTTCTTGCTCCACTAGTGTCATTATTTTGCAGCTCTTTAATATTCTTATCAAATTTATCTTCTATGCTTTTAAGTTTTGTCTCAAAATCTTCCAAAATTTGACTATTCTCTTGTAGTTTTCCTTCAAATGTTTCTTTCAGAGATTCAAATTTACTCTCCAAGGATGTTCTATTTCCTTGTAGTTTTCCTTCAAATGTTTCTTTCAGAGATTCAAATTTACTCTCCAAGGATGTTCTATTTTCTTCTATTTTACTTTCAACCAATTCAAATTTACTCTCCAAAGATGTTTTATTTCCTTCCATTTTACTTTCAACCAATTGAAATTTACTCTCTAATGATGTTTTATTTTCTTCTATTTTACTTTCAACCACTTCAAATTTACTCTCCAATGTACTCACCAGAGCTCCCGAATCTGTTTCAAACACAAAGGTATCTGGGTCCTGACCCTCGGCCAGCAGTGCTTCCCAGAGTCTATCTTGTAGGATAGATTTTACCCCATTTGTTTCCAGTTCTCGCTCCTCAAGCTTTTGCTTCAGTTGGTTTACTTTTAAACTAGTGAGCTTCACACCTTTCCCTGCCATTTCAGTTCACTTTCCACAAATATTACACAGTTCACAAATATGTACAGAAGAGTAACATTCACTCTTAGAGAATAGAGTTCACACACAAAGATGTTCACACTTGAAGATCACAGTTCACTCACTTGAAGATAAAGTTCACACACGAAAATAAAGTTCACACACAAAGATAATGGTTTAATCAATTGAAAATAATAGTTCACTTCACAACGGTACAAGTTTATAGAATTGCCTCAATCAATAGCTACATCCAAACTTCTGACACCAATTGTTACGGGTTTCCACTATAATAAAAGACTTGAGGCAATTTATACTGATTAACTTTATTAATTACACTACTATAACACACTAGAAAAAGATAAACTATAACAGATCAGAAGATAGCACAAGAGTTTATAACATTTCACAATACAAATTTCACTAAAAATTAACACTGCACTGAATAAGAAATGAGAACAGTCTTTAAGCTACACTACAAAGAAATATTAATATAACTATAGAGTGTCTATACAACGGCTGGTCTGTCACACAGTATAACTGACACAATTAGATTCAATGCTCAAGTCAGACTGACTCGTAAACCCAAACATTCCGAATATATAGGCTTCTGAGAATAAACAAGAGAATACTAGAAGGTTCTGGCATTATCACTTTGAGAACGTTCTCGATGAGTTTTTGTTTACACAACAATGTGCTTGTTTGTTGACTCAAAGCCTCCCCATCCCCACCTTGTCCATCCTTGTCGTCCTACTATCTCAAGGTCATCAGACACTGTCAAATTCCATAACAGAATAAATGTATGTGTGGCTGGAGATATGAATATAAATACTCATTCATCTAGTGTTCCTTTTCTAGATTACCTGCTTATCTTCAATAGTAATGGTTATAAATCCTTCATAAATGGCGATACCAGAGTATCATCAACAAATAAATCCTGCATTGATCACATTTTTTACAAGAAGTCAAGCAATAATTTTATATCCATGAAAGGTGCTATATTTAAGACAACCATAACTGACCACTACTCTGTTGTGTTGAACTTGGCAAAGACTCCTTACAACAATGGAGAAAGAAACGTATAAGTCAACACAATAACTAGAATTAACTATAATGCACTGTTGGAAAGTATTAGGAATGAGGATTGGGAGGGTATCTATCCCGTAGGTGATAGCATTGATACTATTATGGATAGATTTGTTGATCGTCTGACCAGTCTTATCGATCAATGCAAGAAGGTAAAAAAGATACCTAACAGACTTCGTCCACTGAAGCCCTGGATAACTGAGGGTATAATAAGATCTATAATTGCGCGGGATAAAATGCATTCTAGACTAAGAAGAGATCCTAATAACAATGTTCTTAAGAATGAGTATAAGGCTTAAGGGAAAATTGAAGATTGCAATAACAACAGCATGAAGTTGTATAAACGAAATTATAGGTGAGAACAGAAAGGAGGAAAAGAGTACAGAACTTGATGCTCACTCTCTTAATGATTTTTTACAAATGTGGGTAAACTACAAGCTCAAACTATTAATATCCCACATAATACAGGCTATGCTTTTCCTACACAAGATGGGGATATAATCAGGATAAATCCCACTTTTTTCATGAGACTGACATGCTCAATTGAGGTTGAGGCTACTATTAAGAGTCTCAAGAATAACTATAGTCCTGGTATTGATGGTTTGAGTAATGTTGTTTTAAAGAAAATTGCCAATTCCATATCTCAACCTCTCTCTTTCATATTTAATAGATGTTTTGAAGAGGGATATTTTCCCAAGCATCTCAAATCTGCCAAAATCAAACCTCTATTCAAACAAGGCAATCCAACTAATCCCTGTAATTATAGACCAATTAGTCTTATCAGCAACCTAGCTAAAATTATTGAGAAACTAATAAAGTCAAGAGTTGTGTCTTTCTTGAATAAAAACAATATAATCAATAAGAACCAATTTGGTTTCCAAAATGGTAAAAGTAAATCTGATGCTTTCATAAAATTCATCAATACCTTTCCGAAAATATAAATTCCAATATGAAAAATATTGCTGTTTTTCTGGATATACGCAAAGCTTTTGATACAATACCTCACAATTCTTTGTTTGATAAGCTTGAGTCCTATGGTTTCAGGGGAGTCTCACTTGAATTGTTTAAAAGCTACCTGAGTAATAGAACCCAGTCCCTGGCCATAAATGATCAATCTAGTGTCAATAACTTAACGGAATTTGGTCTGCCTCAAGGAACTGTGCTAACTCCCATACTTTTCATACTCTATGTTAATGATTTTTTTAATTTAAGACTTCTGAACTCAACTATGGTATCTTTTGCAGATGATACTGCAGCTATTTTTCACGGTAAATCTTGGGATGAAGTTCATACAATAGCTGAAAAAAACTTGGTTTGCATTAAGATTTGGCTTGACAGAAATACCTTATGTTTAAATATAGACAAGACTAATTACATAACTTTCTCTGTAAATAGAATAGTGTAACGGTATGAAATATCATGATTATTTTATCTTGTTTTTCAACCAAAAACGTTTAATAAATTTTCCATTACTTGATAAAATTGTTTTCGAATTACTCGAAAAACAACTTTATCATTGTTCTTGCAATTACAAGCTTATTCTTTTAGTAGATTTCTCTCTATATTTTTCCTCCTTTTTCATTACTTTGTATGTTGCTCGGTCGCTCTCTTTCTTGAACAAAATTCTGCTTGATCGACAGTTGCTTAGGAGTGGGGATGGCCTTGTACGGTTTGCTCCTCTATTGATTTCAATTCACTTCGAATCCAGCTCCCAACCAGTTCAGATTGACATTTTCTTTCTTCTATAAGATTTGTTGAAAGTTCTTTGAAGTACAGGATGTACTTTGAAGTACAGGATGTAGTCACTGGGTTGTAAAAAAGGAAGTAGAAAATAATTTTGATGTCAATTTGTTCTCCAATACTAAATTCAATCCAAATTATCTCTCAAAAGAATGTTTATTATTTGAGCTTGAAACTTGAGGGATTATAAAATTGTTTATCTAAATACAGTAATATAGATATGCTACTCAAGTTTATTAAATATAAAATTAGGAGTTTTGGGTATGAAATATTTGAAGTAGTTTATGAAAAAATAATAATTTAACCTGAAAGATAAAGTAATTTTGATCAACAATTTCTTAATAATTTATTATTCAATTGTGTGACTTTTGCTTAAAGATTTAATTTCGCCTTTTAATTAAATTATAGCTTCTCAGAGAGATGTACTGTCAGTGTACAGTACAGTAATTTTTGATGCATTATTATGCTGTTTTATTCTCAATTATCAAGTTATTAACGAGTAGTCAGTAATAAAGTTATCACCTACGTAGTATTTTCAATCTCAATTCTTTTAAAGTAAAAATAATGAGTATAGATCCTGTGCAATAGTATAATTTTTTAAATTATTCTCAAGGTTTATGGGGACTTAGAAAATAATTCTTGAATAGCAATCTTTTCTTGGGTATAGTGATGAGACTAGAGTATGTAGTTTTTTTGTAGTTTTTTTGTGTGTGTTGAAGTTTGTTGCTATCTGGACATGTCATGTGTAGTCTCAGTAGAACATTCGAAGTCCATTTGATTCTAAATTCAAGTAACACAGCAGCTGTCTTGAAGTTTAGAGTATGGATATTTGTGTTTTCTGTTGAAGGTTGTGAACCTTAACAGTTGAATTGTCAATGAGTGAGTCATTGACATCGTTGTACTAGTCTTGTAAACTGTTATTTTGTATTATGGGATGCAAATTCAGTAATTTAAACTTGCCCTGGTAAGAAAATATAGGTTGTCTATTATTCATCTAATTTGTAATTATTGGTTTGTTCTAAGTAAATTTGTTGAATTTCTGCTAGTTGAGTATATTCATATTTCAGGATAATGTTTGAAGGTATTTTTAAAATAGTTGAGGGTTTTGTAATGATGATAATTGAATAAGTTATTGAGAGATGAGTTTGAAATGTAGTGATTTGTTTTATTTGAGAAATAGAAATTTGAATTGAGCTATAGTTAGTAGAATTTCAGGCTAGTATTTGATTAGACTACTTCTGGGATAAACAAAATCAGAAAGAATTCTAAAGAATGGGTAGAAAATTTGTCTTAGTAATTTTTTGTAGTAGTTTTTGAAATAAAATAATGGAAATAGTAATAATTGTTTTGAAAGTTTCAATTACAAAGATTTATTAAAGTTGTTGTTCATCAGTTTGGAAGAAATTGAAAGAAATAAATTTGAAAGAAATTTTTGTTGCCTCTGATAAAATGGATTAAAATGAAATAGAATTATTGCTAAGTTAGAAATATTTGAAAATTGGGATTCTATAATATTGTAGAAAGTTTGGTATTGAAATTTTATTATATTAATTTGGAAATTTGGTAGTAATTTGAAAAATTTTACAGTAGATAAAATAAATTTATTTCTTTTCATGTTGTTAAACTTGAATAAATTGGTAAAATTTTTTTTTTAATTTGGTTGATTTGAAATTTGATTTAAATTTTTGTAGGTCAAGTCAATAATTTTTTTGGATAAATTTCAGTGGGATTTAAATAAGAATAATAGAGTTGACTTTTCTAAATAAAAATAACTTGTAGATGGAAAGTCCTTGAAATAATTTTATTAAAGCTGTTGCATGGAAATAATTATAATGGAATCGTAGATTGCTGGTCAAGTAAAAGAGTCTTATTGAATTGTGCTTTGTTGTGAATATCTGTGGAGTTGGTAATAATAATGGAATTTTATCGCTATGATTACTTAATTGATAAGAAATGTGTAGACTTGGTAGTTGATTTATTCATTGAAAATGGAATTATTATAAAACGATCCTTGTGCTTGTACCGTTACCGTTGATTAAAGTAATTTATAGAGAGGAATGATCTGTGATACAGTTTAGTTTTGATTGTGCTTAAAAAAATAGGAAACTCACTTTCTGTATCTGTAACGCTCTGTCTTTCAATATCAGTAACCACTTGTTGATCTGTCATGCTGTTAGCGCGCCTTCTTTTAAATTTCGTTTTGATCTCTCTGTATAGTAATTCTGTTTTTATTGAGTAAGACTTTTGCAATTTAAATTCTCTAACAAGTAAATTTTTGGCAACAGTATTTCAACTGTATTGAGAAACTTTGAAGAGAACTTAGTAATATTTTCGTAAGGAATTAGTAATTTAGTAATGGAATTATAATTTTTTTTCTCAAAACTTTGATTAGTATTAGAAAATTTTGATAGTAATGATTGGAAATTAAATGATTATAAGAGATGGAGAATATTAATGGGAGTTGAGAGCTGATGAATTTTAGTTTTGAAATCTGAGTATGGACGCATGTTCAGATTTTGTTTTGTTCAAATAAGACTTCAGGTTTCTGCTGGGAGTGGCCAATCTCAGTATTAACCTGTAGTTCTCTTTTTGTTGTTGGTAGTTTCCTTTTTCCATTTATGTCAGCTACTCGATTATTTGGTATCTTCCACCTCTGATCATCATTGATTTTTGCAAAAGAAAAGGTTTTATTGATGTTTTCCACCTAACATGATCTTTAAAAAATTAGTTAAAGTAACTTGAATACTATTGGTAACTTTCTAAATTAAAATCAAATTGAGTTGCTTATTTTAGAAATTATAAGAAAAATTGTACAAGGTATGTTCTTTAAGTAAGTTCTTTTTGGTTTTGGAGATAGATTCAAAGTTTTTTTTGGGATTAATATTTTAGTATGTAACGTTTCACTTACTGAAGAGGGGGAGTATATGTAACGGTATGAAATATCATGATTATTTTATCTTGTTTTTCAACCAAAAACGTTTAATAAATTTTCCATTACTTGATAAAATTGTTTTCGAATTACTCGAAAAACAACTTTATCATTGTTCTTGCAATTACAAGCTTATTCTTTTAGTAGATTTCTCTCTATATTTTTCCTCCTTTTTCATTACTTTGTATGTTGCTCGGTCGCTCTCTTTCTTGAACAAAATTCTGCTTGATCGACAGTTGCTTAGGAGTGGGGATGGCCTTGTACGGTTTGCTCCTCTATTGATTTCAATTCACTTCGAATCCAGCTCCCAACCAGTTCAGATTGACATTTTCTTTCTTCTATAAGATTTGTTGAAAGTTCTTTGAAGTACAGGATGTAGTCACATTAATTAAATTCTCATTCTTTTACATAGTAGTTTCATCCTGATTTTTATTTTTTTAATTTTTTCTTTGATATGTAAATTTACTAAGTTATTGGATTCTTCTCTCAAATTTTAACAATCTCCAAATCCGCTGTATCAGCGGTCGATGTATCAACCTCGATGTATCAACCTCGATGTATCAACCTGGATGTATCCACCTCGCTGAAATTAACCAGTAAACCAATACTGTAGCATGGACTTCGCAGATGGACCGAGGGTATCTCGTTAAAAACCCCAAGGAAACCCGGACTTCTGCACATCAGGATTACAAAGAAAAACCTCAGAAGGATCAAGATTCAAATTTCCATCGAAACCAATATTTTATCAACCAAGTGAAGTGCAATTGAAAGGCAATAGTGATACATAGTGTGAAAGTTTATGGGGGGCCCTCATCACACCAGGTATTTATGTATACTAACATATTTAAGAATTTAAGTAACCGATTGTAACCCATATTTCTGAAAATAATGTAATTTGTATTTCCGGTAGCCAATTGCTATTATCTTTTGATTTTATTTATTCTGGTTTTTAGAAATAAACCAAGGGATGCCGCTACTATAACTTTTCGTTATTAATTTATAATCACCTCTGTCACAATTCTAAAGATGAGATCCATTTCTTTCGTGGTGGTTTGATTTTGAATTCTCTTACATTCACGATCCCCTTGTATTATGTCGGGTGCGTAATTTTGATGATTTCGGAATTTATTATATTAACCTATAAATATTTTAAGTTTTGATATCTTCTTATTGCCCATCTGAAATAATATAAGGTCAGGTATAAATCTATACAAGGATCAAATAATTTAATTTAAAGTTTCTTCCCACCACTGCCTACGTTACAATAGGGCAGCCTATCAATAATCAGGACTTGAGACTCCACTCAAGATGCAATTTAAACATAGATAATTGTGATTGTCCCACCATAAAAAAAGTAACTAATATTAAATATTTGGGAATTATAATTGATGATAACCTTAAATGGGATGTTCATATTAAATCCATCTGTAGAAGAATTAGATATCTATCTTTCAAATTTTACCATGTAAACAAAATTCTAAATAGGAACCATCTGAAAATGATATATCATGCTTTGGTTAAATCAATTCTACAGTATGGCATAGTTGTATGGGGTGGCTGTATCAACTGTCATATTAATGAATTATTTGTAGCACAGAAACTGATTATCAAAATTATTCTTTGTAAACCTAGGTTGTACCCAACTGATATGGTTTTTAGTGATTTTGGGGTCATGACAATAAGACAATTATACATAAAAACCGTGATAGAATACTTAATAAAATATAAATTTGATTTTCCTCTAACATTGAACTCTACTCAATAATTATAATCTGAGGAATACTGCTAACAAATATGTAACATATAATACTAATATTGAATGTATAAGGAGGCAGTTGATTTACATAAGTACTAAAGTATTAAACCTTATTCCAGATCACTTTCTCATAAACTCTAAGATCAGTGGAAAAACTAAACTAGATATAAAAAACTGGACTAATAGTAGTTTTTTCTTCAATTTGGATTTATGAGACTCAAGATTTCTGCACAAAAATTTTTTTGCATTGTTTTTTTTAGATATGATTTTTTTTTCTCTCGGTTAAAAGTGGACTCGCTCACCATTCTTTTTGCTTGTTCTTCCTGCTGTATTCTTTCATCCTTAATTTTTTTTCTCAACGTCTTACTCCTTCCCATTCCTTCCTATCTCTTCATCCTACCTGCCTATTACATGGGAAACCATAGTTGGTTAGGTATTATTTCTTCTCTCTTTTCTTCCCAGCACACCCAACCATGAAGCCTGTGATTTTGTTTAATGTGTCATTGTTTTGTATATTTGTTTTTGAAATTTATTGTATTTATTTTGTCTTTTGTGTGTTTTAATAAATTGAAATTTTAATAAAAATTCTCTCTAAACCTTCCTTCAAATCTTTTTCGAAACGGGCTCCTACATCGTCAACTCGTTTGTCAAGACGATCAGTAGCTTCTTTGAGGCTTCCTTCTAACCGAATCATTGCAGTATCTATTAGCTTTCACGTAGCTTCTGCTTGCTCCTGGGCGTCTTTTGACTGTTCCTTTGATACAGTATCCAGCCTAGAATTAACATTATTAATGCTCTTATTCATAGTATCCATTCGCTTGCTCATACACTGTATTAAATCGAACATAGCAGCAAATGTTTTTGGAGAAGGTGGTTCAGTTTTGGGGGAATCAACTTTACCTGCTTCTAATTCAAAGTGTGTTTCGGAATCATCCAATTGTTGATCAACCTGGTAAATGACTGGTTCGGGCGTTCCAATTTGAGTTGATGGCATCTGAGCTAGATTTTCAGGACAAAAATTCACGGATGAGATGCTGCCTGTGTTTCTATCTCTGGTATTCGATTCATCCAAATCAATTACTGAAGAAGCCTCCTTATTTTCGGCCATGGTGAATGAATTTAATGTCTCAATCTCACCAAATTGTGTAGTCTGTAGCCAGATTAAAGTGAAGTGCAGGTGTGACCCAATGTAGCAGTGTTCACGACGTACGTAAGTAATTTTTACTGAGCTTACACAAGCATACAGTTACAAATAATACAATAAGGATAAACATTAAATTGGATGCTTATTATTCATTCCCTGAAATTGAATTAATGCCGTCTGAAAGCAAATATTATTCAACAGTTCAAACTCAATTCTAATAATAATTAAATGTTGACAGTAAATTATTGCTGAAACTTTCAAATAAATTTTAATTAGCATTATACAAAACCATAAACAAGTTTATGCAAAGCTCACTGTTGGGTAATTAATGAAATAAACCAATTCAAATTCGTCCTCACACAAGAGAATAGCAAATGAATTTCTTGCCTGGTAGTTTGACTTACATGATATGGAATTAATTGAATTCAATAATATATGCATGCCCCCTCGACCAATAATCCATGATTGGTGGTGGAACGGTGAAGTAAATATAATTATTAGAGTTACTATTTTCCTGTACAATATCCGTGCATACGGCTTAAGCGTTGACGAATCCAGTGATGAAATTTTATTATCCAACAATTCAAACAAATACCGATAAAAAATTGTTTTTAAATAATTCGGGCGCCGTCTCAAATTGATGAGCAAATGGTTCATATGTCCCTGCTTCGGATCGACATGTTGTGATATTTTTATTTCCTTAGAGCTCTGCTCCGGATTTGGTAGGCTTTTATTTAATACTCTAGAAAATAAATTCTCACGATTTATTTCACCCAATATACTCCCGATGAAATGGTTATATAATATCCAGACCACCACAAGCATAAAAGGTGTTCTGTAATCATGAAAATTTATGATTAAAATTATTATTGCTTATATGCAATATTTTTGTCAAGTTACCAGGCAAGGAAAATCTAAATAAGCAAGTTAATGTTGAAAATTTTGATTTATTAAATACCTTAAGTAATGAGCAAATTCAATTAATTGTAAGAAATACTGCAAGGTAAATTTATTAAAAGAGTTCATGAAAGAAAGTCTTTGGTTGAATTGATAAATTGTTTTAAAGTCTTTTGTGTGAGAACGTTGGTAACGAATTATTTAAATTATAGGAATATTTGAACGGTCTTTTTAATATAAATTCAGCTGGTTCTTTGCGTGTGAGAACACGACACGTGGAGAATGTACATTTGGCCGCGCACTGAACTATGATTTTTAAATGTTTCTCATGCAATTGTGATACCTGATCAGAATTTAAATATTATTGCAACACTCACTTGATCGGCTGGTCAGTCTAGTATTTGAATAAATACTGGTATATGGACTCCTCGTGAATGAAGCAGCGACGAATTTGGTTTCACATTCACTTGAAGTTCACAATTTCACAAACTATTTTAAGACGGTTCAAATATTTGACATATAACATGGAAACATTAATACAAAAAAGCTATTACCCAATTTCAAGTGCTACAGTGAGAAAAATAGGAACTTATTTAGGATTATCACAGATAAAATTCAATAATTTATGTGGATCAGGAAATCATTCTAGTCTTGAACCATCTCTCTCTCGAGAAGAATTCTTTCTTCCCGGAAAAGGGTTCCTCCTACAGCTGACGACAGATTTTTTGGCAATTAGCCAACTTAAGCAATTAATCAATTAATATGCTTGCAATTATGACAAGCCACTGTAGCACATGAAAAATATTAATTACAGCCAAATAACTCCAAATTGAGTTCAGGGCATGAGTGAGCTATGCATGAGTTACATGAATAATTTTTATAAAATAATTTATAATAAATTTGTGATACAATAATATGAGCATTATGATTTGGCGGGATAACCTCTTAGCCGGTGTACCGGCACCCACGTGATCACAAGAGAAGGGTGAATTGTGTTTGACAGTCATGACATCATGAAGGCGGGCGTTTTTGAATTTCAAATGCTCTAGCTTGAGTTAATTACTGCCAGGTAAAATATTCCCTGACAATATATAGGCAAAGACTGTCGCTGTAGTCGACCAATGAGAATGCTTGTTCACTTCTTACATTAACATTGGTCAGACCGAACGCGAATAGTAGTGAGCTAGCACGCTATTGGTCGACAGCAATGCCGCACAAAGTGCATATAAACAGGGTGAGAAAAATTTTTCAGACATTAGCTCATCAGCAGCCGTACTGAAGACACGTACAGTCCAGCAGCAGCAGCAGCAGCAGCAGCAGTATGCCACCCAAGACCAGCGGTAAAGCAGCCAAGAAGGCAGGCAAGGCGCAGAAGAACATTGCCAAGGGCGACAAGAAGAAGAAACGCAAGAGGAAGGAGAGCTACGCCGTGTACATCTACAAGGTGTTGAAGCAGGTTCACCCAGACACCGGTATCTCGTCGAAGGCGATGTCGATCATGAACAGCTTTGTGAACGACATTTTCGAGCGTATCGCAGCCGAGGCTAGCCGTCTGGCTCACTACAACAAGCGTTCAACCATCACCAGTCGGGAGATCCAGACAGCTGTGCGTCTTCTGCTGCCCGGTGAACTGGCAAAGCACGCCGTCAGTGAAGGCACCAAGGCTGTGACCAAGTACACCAGCTCCAAGTAGACGACAACAACAGTGCTTGCTGCCTACTGCCGTGTTGTAAAAAACCGCATACAAACGTCAACGGCCCTTTTCAGGGCCAATAAGCGAATAGTTTTCTCTATCAAATGTCGGCTGCTTACTATATTAATAATATTACACACACACACACACACACACACACACACACACACACACACACACACACACACACACACACACACACACACACACACACACACACACACACACACACACACACACACACACACACACACACACATACACACACACACATACACACACATACACACACATACATACACACATCTATCTGCTAACTCAAGCCAACTCTGCGCCCTCATTCCTCAGCCACTTCAGAATTGCCACGCCAAACAGGGTACGATTCTCCAACTCAGTAATCTGAGGCGGCAGAAGATTCCAATAACGGATGGCAGTTACATGGAATGATTTATTGAAAATTGTTGTGCAATGGTTAGGGACGACCAACAAGCGTGATCCATGCCTGGTAGCTCTACCACTTTGATCACTCAGAAACATGAACTTACCAGCCAGGTACTCAGGTTTTCTAGATTTCATGATATCAAACAGAAGCATGAGAATATGATATGCTCTCAAGTAACTTAGTCGGTGGATTCCAAGTTGCTCAAATTATGGCGAAATATGATCATCCCTCCTTAGGCTATAAATGTAACGAATGTAATAATTTTGTGCTCTCTGCAGTCTCTCAGACAACTCAACAGTCATGTCATTGATAACAACATCACAATAATTGAAATAGGGAAAAATAAGAGTCTTTACTAGCATCACTTTAATATGGATAGGTAAAAGATCATTGACCTTCTTCAATGAGTGTATACCAGCAAAGACCTTATTACAGGTAAGATTTACGTGCTCTGTCCAGTTGAGGGTTGAATTTATGGTGAGCCCTAAATTTTTAACTGAGTTACTATATGGTAGATCTTTATTATTGATTCTGATGTAAGGTCCATTCATAAAGCTGTGAAGGTTTTGAGAAATAAGTCGAGAGTTACCAATAATTATTGATTTGCATTTTGTTTCGTTAATTTTAAGACCATGATTATAAGTCCAGTTTGTCAGGTTTGTAAGATCAATATTCATTCTCTCAACAGCATAAGTAATGTCCTTGAAATCAAAGTTGAAATAAATCTGCAAGTCATCTGCGTATAAATGTTGTTTAGAGAATCTGAACACCTCCGTGACATCATCAATACAGATGCTGAACAACAATGGACCAAGGACAGAATCCTGAGGGACACCTCTCTCAACAATTCTGTATCCTGATGAGGAACCACCATATCTCACACATTGACATCGATTACTCAAATATGACCTCAGCCAATCGACTACTCTAAAAGAAAATCCCAACTTTGTGAGTTTTTTTAAGAAGAAGAGGGTGATAAACACAGTCAAATTCTTTACTATAATCGATTAGTACCAACAGGGTTGCCATCCTGTGGTCCATTGCTGGACATATGTCTTCTGTTACACATAACTAAGCAGAGGAAGTACTATGACCTTTACGGAAACCAGATTGAAAACTACTTAATTTGTTATTTGAAAAGATATGGTCACTCATCTGCTGATGGACAATCCTTTCTAAACCTTTTGAAATAGCCGAGAGAATATGAATTGGCCTAAAATCAGATGGGGAAGTTGGATTTTGGATTTTGTTTAAAGGCAAAACAGTTGAGTACTTCCAGGAATTGGGAAATGTAGAAGACAGAAGTGAAGAATTATAAATATGGGTTATGAAAGGAAGAGTGTAGGGCAAAGTTTCTTTGATGAATTTGATTGAAGTAAATCCTCACCAACTGCGTTTTAATTCGGCTCAAGCAATAGTACACTTGAGCTTCACTCACCTCAGAAAAATCAAATTGATTATTTTGTTCTGAGTCAATTTCAACAGAATCAGTAAAGACCCGGGCCCCCTCATCACTGACAGGAAGGTTACTGAAAAATAAATTCAGCTCTTCAAGGCTGTATGGGATATCACATTTTGTTTTTTCCTTTCCCAAATCCACACTCTTCACTGTCTTCCACAGAGATTTAGAAGACCTATTACAGGACAGAACATGCCTAAAAAATTTGGATTTAGAGTTACAAAGCTCCAGCTTACAGCAATTTCTTAATCTCCTATATTCCAAAAATATTACAGGACTATTTGTCCTCTTGGCTAATCTAAATTTACTGTCGCGCTCTTTCATGAGCTGGCGAATTTGAGGGGTGATTCAGGGTGCAGGGTTTCTTGTTACTTTTTTCTGTTTCAGAGGGACATGCCGATTGTACAAGTTACACATTATTTCCTGAAATAAAGCTAACTTGTCATTCACATCCTGTGTCATGAGTACAGTTTGCCAAGGAGCTCCAGCTAGGTCATTAAATAATTTATTATAATTTATATTTTTATAATCTCTGTAAGTAATGACCTTTGCTTGAGGCTTTGGAGCTTCCAGCGCATATACACAATAAATAAGGTCATGCGCTGACAGTCCTGGTACAGGTATCTGCCCATGTCGTCGCACAGCATCCACATCACATACGGTGATCAAATCCAGTAAGGTGTGGGAAGTAGTTGTGTGATGAGTAGCCTGTAATGGGAGTATAGACATAATGCAATTATTAAACATCGTGCTAAGTTGTGTTCTGCTATGTGTGTCCCGCCCTAGGAGATCAGTGTTGAAGTCACCCATAACAATGACATGACTGTAGGCTGCCATAAACCGCAAGAGGGCATCCTCAAACTCTGACATGAAGCCTATATTAGGAGGACGATAACACACTCCCACTAATACCTTAGTCCCAGAAGCAGTCACCTCAAAGAGCATAAATTCAGGTCTATTTGGCCGTGTGGTATCTGATTGGAAAATTATCTTGGCACGCAGGCCATCCCTAACAAAAGCAGCAACGCCTCCACCGCCTTTATGAATTCTGTGGTTCCGCAATATGCTGAAACCATCAACTTCAACAGCCATAGAATGAATAGAAGGTTTCAACCAAGACTCATCGGTGTTTTCCCCCTTCGCCTCCGGTATTCCAAAGATTCGTAAACAATTTCTTTGCTGATACTGTTCCATGTCATCTAAGCGGCTTTTTATGAGCTCATCCTTTTCTAGTAGCTGCTTTTTCAACCCAGCTATTTCACTTTGAAGTTCGACGATTTGTTGTGTAGCGGAATTGAGAGATGCAGTCAACCCCTCAATTACACAATCAGAAATATTTTCTATTACCTCTTTCACCAGTTTACTATACACAGTACTATCCTTTAGTATCGAAGCGATAATGTTGTTTTGAATACCTGAGATAGTAGCCGGCGAGAGTTCAATAGAAGGATTGGGGGATGACACCCCAGCAGGTGCCTCTCTAGTTGTCTGCTGCTGAAGTTGCTTATCTGAGCTTGATGACGACAATGACAAGGACGAAGACATCTGCTTATCTTCGTTGTTGGATTATGATTGAGTGGATTTACCCATGTTTAAAAATCGTTTTAACGATACACTAATCACTAGATATAATATTACGAGAAAATAATTGGACTGATTAGTTTGACAAAAACTGAACACTGTAGTATACTCTAAATTAGAATTTCCAACCTTTAAACTACTGGAATCATTGAAAAATGTAGACCTCGAACGAGATACAACCACTACTCAGCTACTGCCATTGCCATCATGGCTGGCATTGCCATCAGGGATGAGAGGTATTCTTCCCAGGAATGGAGGTGGTGGTTTTTTAAGAGGGTAGAGCAACGGTTTGAGGCTCTGTTGAACAGGTTTTTATCGGCCGGAGCTCGAGTGATCTGCCATCGTTTACGTAGTCTACGACGTTCACTTATAGCTAAGGAGATTTCGGGTGGGAGGTGTGAACGCCGGGGTGGGGGGGCAAGGTTTGTGCTGTCAGCTAGTGCTGATTGTAGAATTGCAGTGACTGATGCTATATGAGCTTCCATATCATCTGAATTAGAGTGGGTGCTCGGAAGGGGGGGATGGAATTTGACAAATAATCGTGGTAAGTCCTCCACTTCACAGTAAGGCGAGGTGGAGGGGGCCTAGCCAATTCGTTTGGGCTCACCAGCGTGAATAGCACTGGGAGATGATCAGAGGAAAGATCCTCTATTACATCCACCAGTGATGTCGCCGCAAGACCAACAGAAAGAGCATAGTCCAAGATATCTGGTTGGGCAGCGGGGTTCATCATACTTATATTTGTGGGTGAGGTAGGAAGATGTAAAGTTATATCTGCTGTGTCAAATTCCTCAATGAATCGTAACAGTGACGCTCCTGCATTGTTAGTCACTCGGCAGCCAAATGCTGTGTGTTTAGCATTCCAGTCACCAGCCACAAACATCACAGGAGACACTGTGAAAAGTTGAGAAAGAAGGATGTGGTCAAAGGGATGACCGAGGGGTCTGTTGTAGAGGGACACAAAAGTAGTTGGTGTACCATAAACAGAGATAGTAGCTGCAATTATATCCATGTTTGGAATGGACAGAAGGGGTAATGCACAGAACGAGTGTCTCCTGTGTATCAGAATTGCTACTCTGCCGTGGGTTTAATTTTGCTCATTTGGGGGGCGGTCGTAGCGTAGGCAGTGATAGGAGGAGAATTTGATAGGTTTGGTTGTTGGAATTTTTGTTTCCTGGATGAGAGCCACATCTACATCCAGGTCACAGAGAAGGTGACGTACTTCGTCAATTTTGTGGGTTATTCCATCTGCATTGAAGGAGATGATTTTGAAATTTATTATTTCAATTCATGAGGGAGGGGAGAGCACTTAGGAGAATTGAAATGGCCTCTCCAATGTTCAGGGCATTGATGAGTCTAGGTAGGGTGCCTACCAGCCATTTGATGAATTTTTCTGAGCTTAGAAAGCTCAGAATGCTTCCCTGTCCCTGTTGTGAAGGGGGTAGAGGGGTAGGAGTTCCCTGTTGGTGGGTTGTGGGTGACCCACTTTGTGGTTTAGGGGACAGTGGGAGTGAGGGGAGCTCCTTCACTGAGATTATGGGGGTGGAGGATTGAACCTCTTCCACTGGGAGAGAAGGTAACTTGTTCCACACCACTGGTTGACGTATTTTTATGGATTTTTGGGGGAGGAGGGGGTTTAGATGTAGGGCCAACGACTTTCTGAGCGCCAGCCGATGCACGAGGAGGGGTTTTTGGCCCCTCCCCCCCACCGGCGGACGTCCCGCGATTGTAGGTTGTTGAGCAGAGTAGGGTGGATAGTAGGTTGTGGTTCGATTTAGTAGGGCCAAGTGCACTTTGCACCCACGATAGTTGGCTGTGTGAGCTCCCTGGCAGTTCACACAAGTGGGTTTCAAGGAATCAAGATCCCTCGTGCAAGCAGCGGCAGTGTGGTTCTCTCCACACTTCACACACCGAGGTGCGTGAAAGCAGTTTAGAGAACTGTGGCCGAAACGTTGGTAGTTGAAGCATTGGGGCGAGCCAGGTCGTGGCTTATATGCTTCGACTGACACCGTCAGAAGAAAGAGAGAGGTGAGACTATATATTTTCTTATAGTCTCTCTCTTTTTTAAGTTTAATCATGAATAGATTAATGGGGCGTCCACGACTTTTGATATTCTGGACAGTTAGTACTTTGAAACCAGCCTTTTCTAGCGTAAAGGCCAGGTCGGCTGGATCATGAGAGTGGTGTAGGCCACGGAGGACTACCTTCAGCTCTGTATCGCGTTCAGCGCTGAATTTGATAATAGATGTTTGCAAATACTATTATTGGCCAAAACTTAGCATAAGTAAGTGGTTTGATTAGATGAAACAGTGTTTTTATTGTCTGAGAATCGCCAGCACCGAGTATGAAGCCAACAGGCCAAGTCTGTGTGTACAAGTGTTTGGCTTATTAATGGAGAATTCGACAGCTTTATTCGCTATTTTTTGTATGCATTGCAAGTATAGAGAGCCTATACATCAATTGAATCGATAATTTAGTATAAAATGATTGCAAATAGCCACGTTAGACACGCCTGAATGTTGAGAAATTCGATGTGCAATGTTTGATGAAATTTGAATTTGGCGCCAGTATTGGCTGTCCACCGCTGACAGCCAATGACATAGTTTGAAGCGATTTTCGGCGTGTAGAAATAATTTAATTGATCTTTTAAAACTTTGAATAGTATTTGGATGTTACTAAACAACATAGAATAGAAATTAATTGAAAATCAACTGATTTATCAACTAGTTTTATCAACTGGTTGTGTTTGGTTTGATAAAAACCAACAGCAGTGGGTTTGATAGTGTGCGTGATATTTGTATAAGTATAATAATAACAATTACTGAATAACACAATTATTATTTGAACTATTCAATGCTGGTTTGATGATAATAGTAGATTTGTTATCATCATCTTGCCGTGATTTATTAACTAGTTTTTTTTCAACTAGTTTGACTTTTTACTGATAAAAGCACTGGGTGTATGAGTGAGAATGGGGTTTTTTCCCAAGATAAGGGAACTAGTAAAAAATAGACAAGCACTACTTTCTGAATAATTAATTAATTGCTGGTTTCACAATAAATAACTTGTTATTATTATCATCATCATCATCATCGTTTATCAACTAGTTTCTTTTTTTCAACTAGTTGAGACGTTCTACTGATAAGAGCATGCATACATACATAGTGTGGGGGAAGGAAGACAAAGGATGGATGATATTTGGATGAGAATAAATAGACAAGCACTATTATAATAATTGAATTTGAACTATTTATTTGTGGTTTGATGATGATAATTACAACAAAGCAGGTTATTTGATTTTCTACTGACATTCAAGTGATTCAAGATCCAAATAGATAGAATAATGTCACAGAGTTTTTTTCATTGAGAAAGAAGTTCAACTACAATGTTCTATGATAATAATTGATAATTTATTTGTAAATAAACGAAAATAACATTGTAACCTATTATAATAAAACATGTAAATTTAAATATTATAAGCACAGACACATACACACAGTTTGAAAAGGAAGGCGTTTGGCGGCCCTGAAAAGGGCCATTTTGCTGTAGATATGTGCTGGTGTTGAAAGCAGAGCAGAGCAGAGTAGGCATCTTGGCGGCCGGCGGTGCATGGTGCTTAAGCCAGCCAGTACTAGCTGGCTTAACCTCCGAATCCGTAGAGGGTACGTCCCTGGCGTTTCAACGCGTAGACAACGTCCATAGCAGTGACTGTCTTGCGCTTGGCGTGCTCAGTGTAGGTGACAGCGTCACGGATCACGTTCTCCAGGAAAACTTTGAGCACACCACGGGTCTCTTCGTAGATGAGACCAGAGATACGCTTCACACCGCCTCGACGAGCCAGACGTCGGATAGCCGGCTTGGGGATACCCTGGATGTTGTCTCTCAACACCTTCCTGTGCCGCTTGGCGCCTCCCTTTCCAAAATTTTTCCTCCTTTACCGCGTCCAGTCATGCTGCTGCTGTGTAGAGTCGGGTTGCTGCTTCGAATGAAACTGACATCGGGTGACTGACTGACTCGGGTGGCATAGGGTGAGTGAACCCTATCTGGCAGTGTTGGAGCTAAACAGCTCCATGACTGCTCATACGCAATAACAGCACTAAAATTTTTGGGTTCCTACTTTTTGTAAAATCGTTAGTAACTTGGCAATTTTTTTTTTTTTTTAATATAATATATTTGAAATTCAATAATAGTTTTATTTAGTAGTAATAATTGAAATTTATATATATATATATTTTTTTATTTTTACTTGAGATTGTTATATATATATTATATATATAATATATAATATGATATATATATATATATATCATATATATATATATATATATATATATATATATATATATATATATATATATATATATCATATTATATATATATATATATATATATATATATATATACATCCCACTATCATTTTGGCATCCTTTCATAATGCCTACAATTTGGCATCTCCTTGAAATCGAAGAGTATATTGGTTTTTCATGCATGTATATTAGGTTTTGTATGTGTTCCACTTCGATTTTTTACTTTGTTTTTTTGAAAAACTTGAAAATAAAAATCGATTTTTTCATCCACCCTGCCGACAATTCGAGCTCCTTTCATTCTGAAGACAAAGGTGCGTCCGGTATATATTTTCATACATTTTGACGACAATCTGACGTCCGGTTGAATATACACTACTTCAAATTTTCACTTTAAGGCGCTTTCGGCATCCGGCGATGTTGCCAGATTGCTGAGCAGCTCAATCACAGCGGTAGCATTCATGCAATAACAGTACAGGTTATAAAATCATCAGTGAAATCACGAGGGTGTTAAGGGATGCCCCACATACTTCCGTCTGAAAAATCCCCTTGGGGGTTTAAACCCCCCTATGCCTTTCCATATGATATAGTAAATGAAAATGCTCCATCGACTATAAGGAGTTAGTCTCCCAATCTTAAATAATATAGATAAATTCAGACACTTAAGTTTTTACAAATATTTTTCTAATAGTGTTTTTTTCAATAAAGTCCTATAAACAAACCATTTCTAGAAGAAACAGATCTGTAGTATTTTTAGGAAAATGAATAGGCTATGTGAATGGAAGTTCAAGCATTATTTCATTATTCCAGGAGGCCTGCATTATTTGTGAACGGAAGTAGAATATTTTAGGCTAGAGACCAGACCAGCATTATTTCATAGTACTAATTGAATAATGCTGATGCTTGTTGAAATTATAGACTGGACAAGAAGAGCAGACTGCTGACTTTTTAAAAACAAGTTTCCAATGCTACAATACTGTGGAAAGTTATTACATCATCAACACATTCTCATTTACTCTATTTATTATAGTACAAGACAGTCTAGAATCTGATGGACATTTTTATTTCAAAGTTTCTTCTTGTTTGTACAATTTGAAGAATCCAAGTTGGCAGTGTTATATACAAGAAATCCTTGTTGGCAGTGTACTTGAAATCCTTGCTGGATCTGGATCAGTATTTTTTGAACTGTTCAAACAACTAGAAAACATTGAATTAACAAAAACTTCATTGTTGATTTATTTTATAAAAATAAGAAAGAATATCAAACTCTACTGTTAAGATCATTATTAATTCGGATCGGATAAGCTACTTTTCTTGGAAAATTTTCCCAACATTATTTAAAATATTTCTCAATAGTTATGGAGAAGAAACAATCAAATAAACGGTACTTAGTTGGAATACTTTGCAATGATTTGACTGTAAGATTCTTGAAATATTAATTTCTACACCACAGTTAAAAAGCTGGGTGTAATAGCAGTAGTTCTTCTAATGTCAGAAAAAAATGAACACCTACTAGTAATATTTTCTTAATAACTAGCCGGCAGTCTCGCTTCGCAAGCTCCGCCCGATCGCCCCCTGGACCCCGGCAGTGTCAGCAGTGTGTTAAATGTGTCAAACAGGCTCGCTTCTCTTGCCTGCAAATCTCGTTTAAACGGATTTGTTTTGTTCATCATACACTCAAACAGGGTCTAATCCCATTCGCCAGTTATTTTCAAGTGTTGAGATTCGAACTATAAAACTTTGGATGAACATGAGAATAATTTCTAATATACCTGATCTGAACCAGTGAATAAAGTTTGAACGATTCAAGTTCATTATTGGTTCTAGAAAAATCTAAAATAACTCATATCAGAACGCAAAAGTAACTGAGGAAACATCTAGGCCTATATTGAAAACAGTTTGAATCTTGATTCATATCTTCCGAACTACATAATAAAATAGCCTACCTTGCTATTATTGAATTTACATTATAAGGATTGGTCGGATCAAGGCAGAAGATATGCAATACGCAATACAGCTAAAATTTTGGAGAAACCTTATTACTGGCTTAATCTCGAAAGGATATCAACATTTCTTGATCAGAACATTTTATAGAACTATAAGACGAACCTCTCCACCAAATTTCAACATCTTCTGCCGATTGGTTCTCGAAAAATCTGAGAAAAAGCTAAAAGCCTATTAGAAAAATTCGCGTTTCCTTGGGAAGTTTCGAAAATACGTTCTTAGGGCGCGTCTAAAAGTCCACGTAAACATGCCTGCCAAATTTGAACACATTCTGTTCTGAATAATCAGTGAAACAGTCAGTCAGTGCCATTTCGATTTTAGAGATATAGATTACAAAACAATATTAATATTATTCCAAGTATCTCCACTCAGTCCATTGCATTGATTCACTTCACAAAAAAATAACTTATTATTTACAATAAAATAATAAGTCGAATGCAGTAAAATGTAAGTAAGAAACTGTTACTATAGCCTACTCAAATAATCAAAAGAAAGGCTTTCAAAGAAAGCCTTAGTAACGCGAATTCCTAAATTATAAAATATTTACTAATCCTCTAAAACATTATTGATTGTTCATTTAGTGAATTCGAATTATACATCGTGAAAGCGTATATCGTTCTCAAGAATATACGTTTGTATTAAATAAAATTGTTATTTAGGTAAGATCTGTATGATTTGAAATCTATCTGTAATGATATAAAATGTTTGAAAGAACTCTTCATGAACCCAATCATACGTTCAGAAATGCGAAAATATCAATAAATAATCAATTTTTAACAAAAATTAAATGAGCAGTCCAAATTTAGTTCACTACTACCTAGGTAGGTCACATGGAATTTCTTGGGCTTTGACTGTATGAAAATATAAAATCCGAAAAATATGAATAACTCTTTTTATTTGTCGTCAGATTGACTTCAAAATTTATGGGAAGGACAATAATATAGAGAGGAATGTTCTTCCTTTTTTTGTAAAATTTTTTCCACGGCTCCACCCCTCCAAGTCCAAAAAACCGTTCGAGCGATTCGATTCCTTTTGAATATCCCGGCTAAAAAATAGGTACTTGGCGCGGTTGACTGATAATTGCGCGCTGATGCGAAGAAGACATTCTGGCAAGATGGGCAAAAGACTACAGCTCGGTCAATATCAATTCAAGAATTATAAATTTGGTCTGAAATTGTAGATTAGAATGTTTTCTACAATTTTAAATTGGACTTATAATTTTTGAAGCAATATTGACCGAGTTTGAGTCATTTTCCCATCTTGCTAGAATGTCTTCTTTGCTTTTACTCTGCAGTAGGGCTAGATCAAAAGATCAAAGAGCCTTTCGATCTTCCAAGAAACCAACACCTGCAAGCGAATGTTTTCGTTTCCATTGTCTCAGACACGAAATATAGTACTCCATTATATATAGTAGATGTATTGCAGATGTATAGTCTGTCAAAGCTAAGGAGACATTCTGCAAAATGGGAAATTACATCAGCTTGGTCAATATTGGTTCAAAAGTTATAAATGTGGTCTCAAATTGTAGGAAACATTCTGATCTACAATTTAAGACCAAATTTGTACATTTTTAACAAATATTGACCAAGCAGGAGTTATTATCCCATTTGGCCAGAATGTCTTCCTTGCTTGGACAGAGTATAGTATATATTAAATTAGTTAGGGATAGTTGGCGCGCAAATCCGTCCTTCAAGTCTGCGTGTGCACCAGCAGATCAAGGTCGTGTCCGTGGAAGAGGTGGGGTGGATTCATTGACTGAACAGAATAGTGTAGTCAGTTGTTGTTTTGGAATCTATCTTCGCAAAAGATAGATTACATCCAATGAACTGCTTTACCATAAAAAAGTCATGGCAGAAATTTCTTAACATTGAAACCTCTGTATTTTGTACAGAAACTAAAGAAATTTCAATCCAACTCAAATGCGATTGATACTTTGGAAAGAACGCTGTATTAAACAGCGGTTCTTAACTGGTGGTCCAAGCCGGAGGAGTCAGCAAAAAATGTTTGTAATTTGAATGGAAAACTACATACAGTAGAATAATTGAAAATCTTCTAATCTTTAGAGTTTGAATGTAGGCCTATTTTTGTTAAGACAGTGACACTTAGTAGTAACCCAAAAATGAGTAGTTACTGTGTAATAGCTATTGGCACACACATGCTTCATTGATATCAATGATGATATCATTCTAACTGATAAATTATAAGGATTTTAAGAGTTTATTATGAGGAATAAAGTGGAAATATTGGAACTGAAAGAAGAATTGTTCTACTTTGAAAAATTAATTTGGAACAGCTATGGAATCATTGCCATATTGCTCTAAATGCTATTCTGAACCGCTGTCTATTCATTTATTTTATCTATTTAAATATTGCTTCCATACAGTGTATTGATTCCAAATTTCTAATTTTTCTTTTAACAATGAACACACAAATTTAAAGAAAAACAAAACTTATGCTCTCAGTATTTCATTCACAAAGTTTGAATCGAATTGCTTTCTCTCTACAAATTAAAATCCATCATCAACAGTCTAAAATATCAATCAAATAACACTCATTCTGAAGAGATAATTCAAACGACGAAGAGTTGAAAAAATGAGATAAGAAATTTATATAAGGTATAAATTTTACTAAGGTAAGACAGCAATGTAAATGAATAAATAAATACCCAAAAAACTGGCAACCAGCTGGTAGGCCTAGGCCCTTCATGGGCTGTTGAGCCAGACATACATACATACATAATACTCACAAAACTAAGTGAGGAGAGTTCTTTTTTTAATTGATGAAAGAGTTAGAAGGTCACAAAGATGTTGCCAAACAATAACAAGATGCTTCTCCTTATCCCCTGTCAATTGTTGTAATAGTTTCTGCTTTTAATTTCTGGGGTAGTTGGAATTTACCTGACGCTATTCAACGGTAATTTATTTATTTGAAGGTTTGTTCCACCGTAGGGCAAAGTTCAATAGGCTGTTCAACAAAAACAAATGATAGCCTTCGAGTAAGGCAAATTCCCTAACAATAAAATATTTACGAATCCACTCAAAATCTATCGATATTTACAAGTATAGAAATCTTAAGTAACCAATAAATCTATTATTGATTGTTCATTTAGTGAATTAAATAAGAGAAGTATTCAAATATTATACATCGTGAAATAATAAAATATTTACTAATCCTCTAAAACATTATTGATTGTTCATTTAGTGAATTCGAATTATACATCGTGAAAGCGTATATCATTGTCAAGAATATACGCGTATGTAAAATAAAATTGTTAATTAGTGAAGATCTGTATGATTAAAAACCTATCTGTAATGATACATGTTTGAAGGAACTCTTCATGAATACAATCCTGCGTTCAGAAATACGAAAATATCAATAAATAATCAGCTTTTAACAAAAATTAAATGAGCAGTCCAAATTCAGTTCACTACCTAGGTAGGTCACACGGAATTTCTTGGGCTTTCACTGTATGAAAATATAAAATCCGAAAAATTTGAATAACTTTTTTATTTGTAGTCAGATTGACTTTAATTTTTATGGGGAGGACACTAATATATAGAGGAATGTTCCTGTTTTTTTGTAGAATTTTTCCATGACTATTTCCTCCTGTAATTCTGAAAAACCGTTTGGGCGATTTCATTCCATTTGAATCTCCCGGCTAAAAAATACTTGCCGCGGTTGGACTTGATTGGTTGATGATTGCGCGCTGATGCAAAGAAGACATTCTGGCAAGATGGGCAAAAGACTCCAGATTGGTCAATATTAACTAAAAAATCATAAATTTGGTCTTACATTGTAGATTAGAATGTTTTCTATAATTTGAAATTAGACTTATAATTTTTAAGCAATATTAACCGAGCTGGAGTCATTTTCCCATCTTGACAGAATGTTTTCTGCTTCTACTCTGTGAGTTGTATTGTTTTGATCAAGAGATCAAAGCCTTTGAAGTTCTGAGAAGCCTACACACGCACGCGCATGTCTGTTTACATTGTCTCGGCTGACGTAGGCCTAATATAGTACTATAGTCTTTCCAAGCAAAGAAGACATTATGGCAAGATGGGGAAATGACTCCAGCTAGGTCAATATTGGTTCAAAAATTATAAGTACAATTTCAAATTGTATAAAACATTCTAATCTACAATTTAAGTCCAAATTTATAATTTCTGAAGCAATTTTAACCGAGCTATAGTCATTTTCCCAACTTGCCAGAATGTCTTCTTTGCTTCTGTGCGTCTCCATTCGTTCTTCAATCCTCTTTTTTCTTCCTATCTTTTTTCTCATTTTACTCGTCCTATCCTTTTTATCCTCTTCTCTCTATCCATCATCCCATTTTACTCTCTTCATCCTTTTTTCGTGATCTCTTCTCTTTTTTACTGTCATTGACATCTCTCTATTTCTTGTCTCATTTCACTCTCTTTCTCACTCTTGTTATTCTTTTCTCTTTATCTATTCTCTCATTCTACTCTCTCTTTTACTCCCTGCATCCTCATCTTCCTATTTCTTCTATAATTTTACTATCTCTATCTCTTATTTCATTTTAGTATCTTTTTCACTTTCATCTTCAACACTCACAGCTTGACAGTATTTAAAATACTGTTTTCAAAGACCGAAAAGTTAAAATACTCTGAATATCATAGATGAATAATTCACGCTCAATCCACTAAACTTCCACAAAAACAGATTTCATTGAACAGATACCTACACGAAGCAAACAAGAAAGACTGTCTTGCTCAGCGTTCACTACTCAACTCGAAAAATGTTGTAAATGGTACATCTTATCAAAAATCACGGGGGAGACCCACGGCCCCCTCATTCTTTAACAGGATAACTTATATAAATGAATGATATAGACTAAGATCACATTGCAGTAGTGTGAAAAAATTAATAGACTTGAAATACGTGTCATGATGAGCTTGTTTTCAGATTTATTTTCCATAATGATATGTATCCACTTGTAATTTACAAAAACATCTACAGTATGACTTCAAAAGAAAATTTTTTCGTATCTTCTCAAGTTCAATAGTCATGTATCATAGTCACTCATCTCATCCTAAATTGTAAAGGTTAACCGATAATGAACACACTATTCATTTATTTATTAATTTCCAAAAGAAAAACTTGGCTTTTATTATAATAGTGCTTCGTAATTTTCAATCAACTGAACTGAGTATGTTTCATTTAAAACTGTAGCCTATAACACCAAATTGGAATTTAACAATACGATAAAATTATTATGACACAATAATCTGGATGATTTCACGTAATCTGTTTAGTGCTCAGATTTTAGCCAAGGCAAATTTCACAGAACACTGCTGATAGGTGAGGGGATCCGAGGAAAATTTTGTTGGGAAACCCTGCTGTAAGTAATAAATTAAGCTAATAAGTGAGTAATACCACTGTCATCTTATAGCTTTTCCTACATGTTATTATCGTGTCTCGATTCTATCTTTTTTTGCATTTTTCACCCAAAGATGGTTTTTATTCACATCCTTCTTCTTCTTCTTTTTCTCCATCCTTTATTTTCTTCTCATTCTACCACCGAATTTATCTCTTTTCTGTATGCATTTTCGTTTTAGCTCTTTTTTCTCCAACGCTCTCTATACCTTTGTCTGTTCTTCACTTTAAATAATCTACCCTTTTTCTAATTTCCCAGTCACCATTCATTGAAAGAATTTGTTCTTGTTCTAAGAAAAGGAATTTTCCCTACTAGAACTTGACAAGTCATAGTTTTTCTTTTCTATCTTCCATTTCTACTCACTTCCATTCCTTCACCTCCTTGTCCTTATTTTTTCTATTTATTCTTCCATTTTTTCTTTTTACATCATCTGTTCTCGTGATTCCTGTTTCCTTCCCTTGTCAATTTTTTCATTTATTTTACTTCCATTTTCAATTCAAAACACGAAGAACAAAGTAAAGTTGAGCTTCAAAGAAATAGTTCAAAGAACTGATTTATCATCAAAACCATTACAGAAATTGATTACCTCTGTATCCCATACAGATATTAAAGAAACTTAAATTCGATTCTAGTACCGGATTTAAGGGTAGGCCAACTAGGCGCGCTCCTAGGGGCCCGCACCACAAAAATATCGAGAAAATTTTTTTATCTTATTTTTCAGAACTTGGCAAACTAATATCAATAAATGACCACACAAACTGTGTTATATAGTCTATATCTGTTGAATGTAATGTATCTGTTTGATAATAACATAATTTCAACCCAAATCAAAACCCTTTTGAAAAAAATTAGTGTCTTTGGTAATAGAACTGCGATGAGCTGTTCACCTGCCTGGTTGAAGAATGAATTTTATTTGTTTAAAATGCGGATTTAAGCTAACAATGATCACATATAAATAAATACTTGAGCATATACTTAATAAATGAGGAATTAATAAAGTATGGATACAAATAATGAAACTAACAATAAAGATTAAAACTCTTAAAAAATATAGCTTTAGAGGACTTTTTCTGAAAAATCTTTTCCTGGTGGGAGAAATCCTTTAAAAAACAATCGGGAGAAAACCATCATTGATAGCTGTCATTTTTGTTAATGACCGTGGCAGGAAGTATGAAATTTTAGATATTGCTGAGCTATTCTGATAGTGAATAATAAATAATTATTGTGATGAGTTATATGCTTTGGCAGTTCGCACTACCAAACTGCCAATTGACACTTATTGATTTAGTGGAAGTTAAATTCGACTTTGAGTGAGTAAAATGAAAACCTCAGCTTGAAAATCGATTCAGTGGTTCTATCAGGATCGATTTTGCAAAGTAAGCAAGTGAAGGAAGGTATGCTTGTAAAGAAAAAAACGTTGCCTTGAGACATTAAATTTTTGACGGTACGGTTCTCAACTGGCCGAGTGAGCTCATTTGTTTAGTCCTTCCACAATCAAGCTCAGAAATTCGCAGGCGTTGTTGCCAAGCTTCCGTGACGTAAAGGACGCCAAATAATCGGTAGAATGTACAAAAATATACGCAAGCCTTTATACACGGGAGAGGAAGCAAATCGGACTAGCGCTACGTGGTGGCAAATCTTGAAAGCTCAACATGTATACTAAATTTCATATTGCCGACATTTGGGCGTCCAGCACTTTTTTTTCAAACGCATATACCTCTTTTGTAAATTGAATAATCGTCACAAGATTAGAGTTATTATTAGAGGTGACATGTCTGCAGAGGCCAGTGGCAGAACTAGGTGATTTTGACTATCTTGGAAGATTTTATTAAGGATTGTAATTGGGCATCCGTATATGGATGCCCGATTACAGTCGGATGCCCAAATGATGGTAAATCGACAATGTATGGACGCCAAAATGATAGTGGGATGTATATATATATATATATATATATATATATATATATATATATTTTTTTAATAGAATATAAATTGAAATTTAATAATAGTTTTATTAAGTAGTAATAAATAGTCTTTTTTAAGTAATAATTAGTAGTAATAATTGGAATTTATATAAATATTTTTTTATTATTATTAATTTTTTTTTTTTGCCAAGTATACCGTTTTGGGTCCAGATGGGGTGGAGAAAGGTTCAATCTCAGGGGGATGTAAGGCTGAGTACAGTGCTGGGACTGACTGAGTCAACTCTTTCACTCGTTTAGGGGTGTTGGAGTTGGTCAGGCCACCACTGTTGAAAAGGGAGTGGCTTATGGGTCTGAACTGGTCGTGGAATTTCGTACATCTGCCTAACTGATGTACGCCACGACATTGATGCTGAATCGTGTAGGTTTCTGGAGGTGAGCTGAATATGTTCCAGTAGAAGGGGGGTTTGGGCATATTCATAGAGGAGAGTATTGTTTACTCAATAGTGAAAGTGGCAGATGGTTCGTATGATTCTGTTTTGGAGTCCAATAAGACGTTGTTTATTGGACGCCGATAGATATGGGAACCAAACTGGTGCAGCATAGGTCATGTATGCCCTGATAATGGCTGTGAATATGAGCAGCCGAAATTTCAGGGGGAAGCAGGGGGTGATAAGGAGGAACAATTGTCCAAACAGCACACGACAGTGTTTCACTCTAATGTCTACATGCTGTTTGAAGGAAAGGTTTCTGTCTATGGTAACACCCAGATACTTAATGGTGGGGACCATGGCAGGGCGTGCCCATGGATTGTGAGTGGGGGAGGAAGATTCTGTTCCCTTGAGAAGGCAACGGCTACACATTTTGTGGGGTTTATCTCTACCTTCCAGAGAGAACACCAGGTTGTTAAGTGGTCTAGTTGACCTTGAACTAACCTGGTCGCCCTATTGATGTTCATGCTGCTGGTATGGAATGTGGTATCATCGGCAAATAGGCTGGTGGTAACCAAAGGTAGAGATGGCATGTCATTTATGAAGATCAAGTATAGGATGGGTCCGAGCACTGAACCTTGGGGCACACCTTCTGATGTTGGTGTGAGCGCTGATGTTACACCATGGAGGGTTTGGGATGGACGGGAGTGAACTGAGAAGTATCTATTAGTTAGATACGACTTGAAGAGTCTTATTGTTGGTGGTGGGAATACAGAAGACAGTTTAAAGAGCAAACCATAGATCCATACAGTGTTAAAAGCAGCTTTGAAGTCGATAAAGACTGCTACTGCATGCTCTTTCTGTTTTCTTCGCCTTTGCCGGTGTACCGGCGGCGGGTGTACTGGCGGCTGCTGGACTGGTTGCTGTCTCGGCTGACATCTCGCAGTGTGTGTCTGTCTTGTGCGCGGAATCGATGATTCCGCGCACAATTAATCTAATTACATGAAACTTATACTACAGAGTGACTGACACACTGACACACTGACACACTGACACACTGACACACTGACAAAAAATCACAGCCAAAATGGCTATTCTGAGGGTAAATTTGAGGTCACCAATCGATAAAGGGCACTGAGTAGGCACAGGGAAAACCTCCAAACTTTGAAAATTTTGTCCGATTCATGGGGTACGGACCCCCTGAATATTTTCTATTCAGTGAACCGTTGATTTCTCAGAAAATTTGTTCAGTAATTTTTTGTTCAGCATCCCAAAAAACATGGGCTTAGGCGAAAAAATTCCAACCGGATAATAAGGGGGGCCCAGTAGGGGGGATTTTTGATTTTTCAACATATTTTCCAATTCACAGCCAAAACTGCTGATTTTAGAGCGTGATTGACATCAGTAATCGATTGAGAGTCCGAAAATGATACGAAAAAAACCTCCAGACCCTGATAAATTCTTCCCCGTTGTGGGGTACAGGCCCCCCAAAATTTTTCAACTTTTTAATTTGATGATTTAGAGTAAAAGTGAAGAGGACCTTTTTTGTTCAGAATCACGAGAAACATCGATTTATACAATAAAATTTTTATCGGGTTGATACGGGGACCCAGTAGGGGCAATTTTTGATTTTTGCAAATTTTGCCGGATTTTTGCAAATTTTCAAGGGTCAATTTTGACCTGTTAATGATTTTTTAGCGTGGTTTTCGAAGTCGGAATCATTTTTATTGGTCCTTATAGCCCTATGATGATGCATTTTGCCCCAAAACTATATTCAGAGGGGGCACCAGGGGACACGGGTCAAATTTGGCAAATTTTTGATCCTCTGTAAATTTCTTATTTTCATACCGGCAACTATTGTGTTATACATCATTGAACTCAGCTCATCGAGATGATTCAGAAACATATACCAAAAGTTTAAATTTGATGAAAAATTTTTAAACCTCAAGTATGGACATGAGAGTGGTGTAGGCCACGGAGGACTACCTTCAGCTCTGTATCGCGTTCAGCGCTGAATTTGATAATAGATGTTTGCAAATACTATTATTGGCCAAAACTTAGCATAAGTAAGTGGTTTGATTAGATGAAACAGTGTTTTTATTGTCTGAGAATCGCCAGCACCGAGTATGAAGCCAACAGGCCAAGTCTGTGTGTACAAGTGTTTGGCTTATTAATGGAGAATTCGACAGCTTTATTCGCTATTTTTTGTATGCATTGCAAGTATAGAGAGCCTATACATCAATTGAATCGATAATTTAGTATAAAATGATTGCAAATAGCCACGTTAGACACGCCTGAATGTTGAGAAATTCGATGTGCAATGTTTGATGAAATTTGAATTTGGCGCCAGTATTGGCTGTCCACCGCTGACAGCCAATGACATAGTTTGAAGCGATTTTCGGCGTGTAGAAATAATTTAATTGATCTTTTAAAACTTTGAATAGTATTTGGATGTTACTAAACAACATAGAATAGAAATTAATTGAAAATCAACTGATTTATCAACTAGTTTTATCAACTGGTTGTGTTTGGTTTGATAAAAACCAACAGCAGTGGGTTTGATAGTGTGCGTGATATTTGTATAAGTATAATAATAACAATTACTGAATAACACAATTATTATTTGAACTATTCAATGCTGGTTTGATGATAATAGTAGATTTGTTATCATCATCTTGCCGTGATTTATTAACTAGTTTTTTTTCAACTAGTTTGACTTTTTACTGATAAAAGCACTGGGTGTATGAGTGAGAATGGGGTTTTTTCCCAAGATAAGGGAACTAGTAAAAAATAGACAAGCACTACTTTCTGAATAATTAATTAATTGCTGGTTTCACAATAAATAACTTGTTATTATTATCATCATCATCATCATCGTTTATCAACTAGTTTCTTTTTTCAACTAGTTGAGACGTTCTACTGATAAGAGCATGCATACATACATAGTGTGGGGAAGGAAGACAAAGGATGGATGATATTTGGATGAGAATAAATAGACAAGCACTATTATAATAATTGAATTTGAACTATTTATTTGTGGTTTGATGATGATAATTACAACAAAGCAGGTTATTTGATTTTCTACTGACATTCAAGTGATTCAAGATCCAAATAGATAGAATAATGTCACAGAGTTTTTTTCATTGAGAAAGAAGTTCAACTACAATGTTCTATGATAATAATTGATAATTTATTTGTAAATAAACGAAAATAACATTGTAACCTATTATAATAAAACATGTAAATTTAAATATTATAAGCACAGACACATACACACAGTTTGAAAAGGAAGGCGTTTGGCGGCCCTGAAAAGGGCCATTTTGCTGTAGATATGTGCTGGTGTTGAAAGCAGAGCAGAGCAGAGTAGGCATCTTGGCGGCCGGCGGTGCATGGTGCTCAGCCAGTACTAGCTGGCTTAACCTCCGAATCCGTAGAGGGTACGTCCCTGGCGTTTCAACGCGTAGACAACGTCCATAGCAGTGACTGTCTTGCGCTTGGCGTGCTCAGTGTAGGTGACAGCGTCACGGATCACGTTCTCCAGGAAAACTTTGAGCACACCACGGGTCTCTTCGTAGATGAGACCAGAGATACGCTTCACACCGCCTCGACGAGCCAGACGTCGGATAGCCGGCTTGGGGATACCCTGGATGTTGTCTCTCAACACCTTCCTGTGCCGCTTGGCGCCTCCCTTTCCAAAATTTTTTCCTCCTTTACCGCGTCCAGTCATGCTGCTGCTGTGTAGAGTCGGGTTGCTGCTTCGAATGAAACTGACATCGGGTGACTGACTGACTCGGGTGGCATAGGGTGAGTGAACCCTATCTGGCAGTGTTGGAGCTAAACAGCTCCATGACTGCTCATACGCAATAACAGCACTAAAATTTTTGGGTTCCTACTTTTTGTAAAATCGTTAGTAACTTGGCAATTTTTTTTTTTTTTTAATATAATATATTTGAAATTCAATAATAGTTTTATTTAGTAGTAATAATTGAAATTTATATATATATATATTTTTTTATTTTTACTTGAGATTGTTATATATATATTATATATATAATATATAATATGATATATATATATATATCATATTATATATATATATATATCATATTATATATATATATATATATATATATATATATATATATATATATATATATATATATATATATATATATATATATCATATTATATATATATATATATATATATATATATATATTTTTTTTTAATAGAATATAAATTGAAATTTAATAATAGTTTTATTAAGTAGTAATAAATAGTCTTTTTATAAGTAATAATTAGTAGTAATAATTGGAATTTATATAAATATTTTTTTATTATTATTAATTTTTTTTTGCCAAGTATACCGTTTTGGGTCCAGATGGGGTGGAGAAAGGTTCAATCTCAGGGGGATGTAAGGCTGAGTACAGTGCTGGGACTGACTGAGTCAACTCTTTCACTCGTTTAGGGGTGTTGGAGTTGGTCAGGCCACCACTGTTGAAAAGGGAGTGGCTTATGGGTCTGAACTGGTCGTGGAATTTCGTACATCTGCCTAACTGATGTACGCCACGACATTGATGCTGAATCGTGTAGGTTTCTGGAGGTGAGCTGAATATGTTCCAGTAGAAGGGGGGTTTGGGCATATTCATAGAGGAGAGTATTGTTTACTCAATAGTGAAAGTGGCAGATGGTTCGTATGATTCTGTTTTGGAGTCCAATAAGACGTTGTTTATTGGACGCCGATAGATATGGGAACCAAACTGGTGCAGCATAGGTCATGTATGCCCTGATAATGGCTGTGAATATGAGCAGCCGAAATTTCAGGGGGAAGCAGGGGGTGATAAGGAGGGGGAACAATTGTCCAAACAGCACACGACAGTGTTTCACTCTAATGTCTACATGCTGTTTGAAGGAAAGGTTTCTGTCTATGGTAACACCCAGATACTTAATGGTGGGGGACCATGGCAGGGCGTGCCCATGGATTGTGAGTGGGGGAGGAAGATTCTGTTCCCTTGAGAAGGCAACGGCTACACATTTTGTGGGGTTTATCTCTACCTTCCAGAGAGAACACCAGGTTGTTAAGTGGTCTAGTTGACCTTGAACTAACCTGGTCGCCCTATTGATGTTCATGCTGCTGGTATGGAATGTGGTATCATCGGCAAATAGGCTGGTGGTAACCAAAGGTAGAGATGGCATGTCATTTATGAAGATCAAGTATAGGATGGGTCCGAGCACTGAACCTTGGGGCACACCTTCTGATGTTGGTGTGAGCGCTGATGTTACACCATGGAGGGTTTGGGATGGACGGGAGTGAACTGAGAAGTATCTATTAGTTAGATACGACTTGAAGAGTCTTATTGTTGGTGGTGGGAATACAGAAGACAGTTTAAAGAGCAAACCATAGATCCATACAGTGTTAAAAGCAGCTTTGAAGTCGATAAAGACTGCTACTGCATGCTCTTTCTGTTTTCTTCACCTTTGCCGGTGTACCGGCGGCGGGTGTACTGGCGGCTGCTGGACTGGTTGCTGTCTCGGCTGACATCTCGCAGTGTGTGTCTAGCGCGGAATCGATGATTCCGCTGCAATTAATCTAATTACATGAAACTTATACTACAGAGTGACTGACACACTGACACACTGACACACTGACACACTGACACACTGACAAAAAATCACAGCCAAAATGGCTATTCTGAGGGTAAATTTGAGGTCACCAATCGATAAAGGGCACTGAGTAGGCACAGGGAAAACCTCCAAACTTTGAAAATTTTGTCCGATTCAAGGGGTACGGACCCCCTGAATATTTTCTATTCAGTGAACCGTTGATTTCTCAGAAAATTTGTTCAGTAATTTTTTGTTCAGCATCCCAAAGAACATGGGCTTAGGCAAAAAAATTCCAACCGGATAATAAGGGGGGCCCAGTAGGGGGGATTTTTGATTTTTCAACATATTTTCCAATTCACAGCCAAAACTGCTAATTTTAGAGCGTGATTGACATCAGTAATCGATTGAGAGTCCGAAAATGATACGAAAAAAAACCTCCAGACCCTGATAAATTCTTCCCCGTTGTGGGGTACAGGCCCCCCAAAATTTTTCAACTTTTTAATTTGATGATTTAGAGCAAAAGTGAAGAGGACCTTTTTTGTTCAGAATCACGAGAAACATCGATTTATAAAATAAAATTTTTATCGGGTCGATACGGGGACCCAGTAGGGGCAAATTTTGATTTTTGCAAATTTTGCCGGATTTTTGCAAATTTTCAAGGGTCAATTTTGACCTGTTAATGATTTTTTAGCGTGGTTTTCGAAGTCGGAATCATTTTTATTGGTCCTGATAGCCCTATGATGATGCATTTAGCCCCAAAACTATATTCAGAGGGGGCACCAGGGGACACGGGTCAAATTTGGCAAATTTTTGATCCTCTGTAAATTTCTTATTTTCATACCGGCAACTATTGTGTTATACATCATTGAACTCAGCTCATCGAGATGATTCAGAAACATATACCAAAAGTTTAAATTTGATGAAAAATTTTTAAACCTCAAGTATGGACTTGTAATATTTTTCATAATTTCTCCTTGTAATACATGCTCACTTATACAACATTTAAAATGGTTTCCTCAGATGAGATGAATGTATGAGAATGAACAATTTGGAACCATTAAAACTTGCTCATACATTAAAAATTACAAAATTTTGGAAAAACATATTTTCGGGGTCTTTAAGTACCCCCCAAATTTTACCAATTTTTTAATTTGAATATTTAGAGCATAAGTGAAGAGGACCTTTTTTATTTCCAACAAAAAAAATTCCAAAACAAAAAAATTTCCTACACAAAAATCCAGGGGGTTCAGGGGGGCGAAGCCCCCTGACAAGCGCAAAGCGCGAGTCTAAATACATGAAACTTATACTACAGAGTGACTGACACACTGACACACTGACACACTGACACACTGACACACTGACACACTGACACACTGACAAAAATTCACAGCCAAAATGGCTATTTTGAGGGTAGATTTAAGGTCACCAATCGATCAAGGGCACTGAGTAGGCACAGGGAAAACCTCCAAACTTTGAAAATTTTGTCCAAATCATGGGGTACGGACCCCCTGAATATTTTCTGTTTAGTGAACCGTTGATTTCTCAGAAAATTTGTCCAGTAATTTTTTGTTCAGCATCCCAAAAAACATAGGTTTATGCGAAAAAATTCCAACCGAATAATAGGGGGGGCCCAGTAGGGGGGATTTTCGATTTTTCAACATATTTTCGAATCCACAGCCAAATCGGCTGATTTTAGAGCATAACTGAGGTCAGCAATCGATTCACGGCATGGAAATAGTACAAGAAAAACCTCAAGACCCTGATGAATTTCTCCCCATCGTGGGGTACAGGCCCCCAAAATTTTTCAACTTTTTTATTTGACAATTTAGAGCAAAAGTGAAGAGGACCTTTTTTGTTCAGAAGCACAAAAAACATCGATTCATGCAATAAAATTTCTATAGGGTTGATAGAGGGGCCCAGCAGGGGAAATTTTTGATTTTTGCAAATTTTGCCGGATTTTTTCAAATTTTCAAGGGTCAATTTTGAACAGAAAATGATATTCTAGAGCAGTTTTCGAAGTCGAATTGTGTTTTTCGGTCCTCATAGCCCTATGTTGATGCTATTTGCCCAAATAAAATATCCAGGGGGGGCACTGGGGAACACGGGTCAAATTTGGCAAATTTTTGATCCCCTGTAAATTTCTCATTTTCATACCGGCAACTATTGTGTTATAGATCATTGAACTCAGCTCATCGAGATGATTCAGAAACATATACCAAAAGTTTAAATTTGATGAAAAATTTTTAAACCTCAAGTATGGACTTGTAATATTTTTCACAGTTTCTCCTCATACTACATGCTCACTTATACAACATATCCAATCCTTCCCTCAGATGAGATGAATGTCTGAAATGAACAAATTGGAACCATAAAGATTCGCTTATACATTAAAAATTACAAAATTTTGGAAAAATTAATTCCAGGGGTCTTTGGGTCCCCCCAAATTTTTCCAACTTTTTTATTTGAAAATTTAGAGCATGAGTGAAAAGGACCTTTCTTGCTCAGCACCCCAAGATACATACAAATATGTAGGAAGATGATAATTTACTTTGCAGGGGGGGTTTCTGGGGGACATTTTCAACTTTCTATATCAACCAAGACTGTGTCAATATCATTCAAGAGAATCATTTACCTGGGTAAACTCCAACCTAAAGAGGATTTCCAACCTCTAAATTCACAAATATGGAAAAAATTTCTACCAAAAAAAATTCCAACCCACCAAAAAATTGTGGGGTTCAGGGGGGCGAAAATTCACAGCCAAAACTGCTGATTTGAGAGTAAATTTGAGGTCACCAATCGATCAAGGGCACTGAGTAGGCACAGGGAAAACCTCCAAACTTTGAAATTTTTGTCTTATTCATGGGGTACGGACCCCCTGAATATTTTCTGTCTAGTGAACCGTTAATTTTACATCAAAGTCATGAGGAAGCTTTTTGTTCAGAATCCCAAAAACATGGGTTTATGCAGAAAAATTCCAACCGGATAATAGGGGGGGCCCAGTAGGGGGGATTTTCGATTTTTCAACATATTTTCGAATTTACAGCCAAAATGGCTTATTTTAGAGCGTAATTGGAGTCAGCAATCAATCCAGAGCATGGAAATGATACGAGAAAAACTCCCAGACCCTGTTCAATTCCTCCCCGTCATGGGGTACAGGCCCCCCATAAATTATCAACTTTTTAGTTTGACGATTTAGAGCAAAAGTGAAAAGGACCTTTTTTGTTCAGAATCACGAGAAACATCGATTCATGCAATAAAATTTCTATCGGGTTGATATAAGGACCCAGTAGGGGCAATTTTCGATTTTTGAAAATTTTGCCGGATTTTAGCAAATTTTCAAGTGTCAATTTTGAACAGTAAATGATGTTTTAGCGCGGTTTTCAAGATCAGAATCATTTTTCTTGGTCCTTATAGCCCTATAATGATGCATTTTGCCCCAAAAAAATATTCAGGGGGGGCACTGGGGGACATGGGTGAAATTTGGCAAATCTTCAATCCCCTGTAAATCTCTTATTTTCATACCGGCAACTATTGTGTTATAGATCATTGAACTCAGCTCATCAAGACGATTCAGAAACATATACTAAAAGTTGAAATATGATAACTTTTTGAAAACTCCAAGTATGGACTTGTAATATTTTTCATAATTTCTCCTCAAACTACATGCTCACTTATACAACTTATTAAATGGTTTCCTCAGATGATATGAATGTATGAGAATGAACAATTTGGAACCATCAAAACTTGCTTTTACATTAAAAATTACAAAATTTCAGAAAAATTAATTCCAGGGGTCTTTGGGTACCCCCCAAATTTTTCCAACTTTTTAATTTGAAAATTTAGAGCAAGAGTAGAAAGGACCTTTCTTGTTCAGCACTCCAAGATACATACAAATATGAAGGGAGATGATCATTTACTCTGCAAGGGGGGTTTCTGGGGGGAAATTTTCAACTTTCTATATCAACCAAGACTGTGTCATATCATTCAAGAGAATCATTTACCTGAGTAAATTCCAACCTGGAAAGGATTTTCAACCTCTAAATTCACAAACATGGAAAAAACTCCAACCAAAAAAGAATTCTACAAAAAAAAAATCCAACCCACCAAAAAATTGTGGGGTTCAGGGGGGCGAAGCCCCCTGACGAGCGCAAAGCGCGAGTCTAATAGATATGAAACTTACACAATCTAGTGACTGACACACTGACACACTGACACACTCACTGACAAAAATTCACAGCCAAAACTGCTGATTTGAGAGTAGATTTGAGGTCACCAATCGATCAAGGGCACTGAGTAGGCACAGGGAAAACCTCCAAACTTTGAAAATTTTATCCCGTTCATGGGGTACGGACCCCCTGAATATTTTCTGTCTAGTGAACCGTTGATTTTACAGCAAAGTCATGAGGAAGCTTTTTGTTCAGAATCCCAAAAAACATGGGTTTATGCAAAAAAATTCCAACCGGATAATAGGGGGGGCCCAGTAGGGGGGTTTTTCGATTTTTCAACATATTTTCAAATCCACAGCCAAATCGGCTGATTTTAGAGCATAACTGAGGTCAGCAATCGATTCAGGGCATGAAAGTAGTACAAGAAAAACCTCAAGACCCTGATAAGTTTCTCCCCATCATGGGGTACAGCCCCCCAAAAATTTTCAACTTTTTTATTTAACGATTTAGAGCAAAAGTGAAGAGGACCTTTTTTGTTCAGAAGCACAAAAAACATCGATTAGTGCAATAAAATTCCTATCGGGTTGATATAGGGGCCCAGTAGGGGAAATTTTTGATTTTTGCAAATTTTGCCGGATTTTTTCAAATTTTCAAGGGTCAATTTTGAACAGAAAATGATATTCTAGAGCAGTTTTCGAGGTTGGAATTGTGTTTTTTGGTCCTCATAGCCCTATGTTGATGCTATTTGCCCAAATAAAATATCCAGGGGGGGCACTGGGGGACGCAGGTCAAATTTGGCAAATTTTTGATCCCCTGTAAATTTCTTATTTTCATACCGGCAACTATTGTGTTATACATCATTGAACTCAGCTCATCGAGACGATTCAGAAACATATACCAAAAGTTTAAATTTGATGAAAAATTTTTAAACCTCAGGTATGGACTTGTAATATTTTTCATAATTTCTCCTCATACTACATGCTCACTTATACAACATATCCAAAGCTTCCCTCAGATGAGATGAATGTCTGAAATGAACGAATTGGAACCATAAAAATTTGCTTATACATAAAAAATTACAAAATTTTGGAAAAATTATTTCCAGGGGTCTTTGGGTCCCCCCCAAATTTTTCCAACTTCTTTATTTGAAAATTTAGAGCATGAGTGAAAAGGACCTTTCTAGCTCAGCGCTCCAAGATACATACAAATATGTAGAATGATGATAATTTACTTTGCAGGAGGGGTTTCTGGGGGATATTTTCAACTTTCTATATCAACCAAGACTGTGTCAATATCATTCAAGAGAATCATTTACCTGGGTAAACTCCAACCTGAAAAGGATTTTCAACCTATAAATTCACAAATGTGGAAAAAATTTCTACCAAAAAAAAAATTCCAACCCACCAAAAAATTGTGGGGTTCAGGGGGGCGAAGCCCCCTGACGAGCGCAAAGCGCGAGTCTAAATACATGAAACTTACACAACCGAGTGACTGACACACTGACACACTGACACACTGACAAAAATTCACAGCCAAAATGGCTTATTTGAGGGTAAATATGAGGTTACCAATCGATAGAGGGCACTGAGTAGGCACAGGGAAAACCTCCAGACTTTGAAAATTTTGCCCCCCTAATAGGGTACGGACCCCCTGAATATTTTCTGTCTAGTGAACCGTTGATTTTACAGCAAAGTCATGAGGAAGTTTTTTGTTCAGAATCCCGAAAAACATAGGTTTCTGCAAAAAAATTCCAACTGGATAAAAGGGGGGGCCCAGGAGGGGAGATTTTCAATTTTTGACCTATTTTCTCAATTCACAGCAAAAACGGTTGATTTTAGAGTGTCATGAGAGTCACCAATGGATCCGTGGCACAAAAATAGTACAAGAAAAACCTCTAGACCCTGATAAATTTCTCCCCATCATGGGGTACAAGCCCCCCAAAATTTTTCAACTTTTTAATTTGACAATTTAGAGCAAAATTGAAGAGGACCATTTTTGTTCAGAATCACAAGAAACATTGATTCATGCAATAAAATTTCTATCGGGTTGATATGGGGACCCAGTAGGGGCAATTTTTGATTTTTGCAAATTTTGCCGGATTTTTGCAAATTTTCAAGGGTCAATTTTGAACAGTAGGATTTTTTTTGCATAAACATATGTTTTCTGGGATGCTGAACAAAAAATTACTTGACAAATTTTCTGAGAAATCAACGGTTCACTAAACAGAAAATATTCAGGGGGTCCGTACCCCATGAATCGGACAAAATTTTTAAAGTTTGGAGGTTTTCCCTGTGCCTACTCAGTACCCTCTTTCGATTGGCAACCTCAAATTTACCCTAAAATCAGCCATTTTGGCTGTGAATTTTTGTCAGTGAGTGAGTGTGTCAGTCACTCTTTCGTGTAAGTTTCATATATTAAGACTCGCGCTTTGCGCTCGTCAGGGGGCTTCGCCCCCCTGAACCCCATATATTAAACAGGTTAGAATTCATTTCTGTGTAGAAAAGAAATTTTCCAACATTTAATTTTGATTGGGAAAATTTTCGGGTCATTCTTGTCATGCTTTGCACTAGACAGCTTAGTTTCTTTGTTTTTCTTGGTTGGGATCTTTCTTGGTCATGATTTTTTTTGGTTGGAAATTTTTCTGGTTAGATTTTTTTGTGTTCCAGAATTTTTACATTTTCTCATGTTTTTTGAAGTGCTGAACAAAAAAGGTCCTTTTGACTCATGCTCTAAATTTTCAAATTAAAAAGTTGGAAAAATTTGGGGGGACCCAAAGACCCCCAAAATTAATTTTTCCAAAATTTCGTAATTTTTTATGTATAAGCAAGTTTTTATGGTATCAAATTGTTCATTCTCATATATTCATCTCATCTGAGGAAACCATTTAATATGTTGTATAAGTGGGCATGTAGTATGAAGAGAAATTATGAAAAATATTACAAGTCCATACTTGAAGTTTTCAAAAAAATTGTCTAATTTTATTTTTTAGCATATGTTTCTGAATCGTCTCGATGAGCTGAGTGCAATGATGTATAACACAATAGTTGCCGGTATGAAAATAAGAGATTTACAGGGGTTCAAAGATTTGCCCAATTTGACCCATGTGTCCCAGTGCCCCCCCTGGATATTTTCTTTGGGCAAATGGCATCATTCTGGGGCTATAAGGACCACAAAACATGATTGCGACCTCGAAAACTGCGCTAAAACATCATTTACTGTTCAAAATTGACCCTTGAAAATTTGCAAAAATCCGGCAAAATTTGCAAAAATCGAAAATCCCCCCTACTGGGCCCCCCCTATTATCCGGTTGGATTTTTTTCCATAAACATATGTTTTCTGGGATGCTGAACAAAAAATTACTTGACAAATTTTCTGAGAAATCAACGGTTCACTAAACAGAAAATATTCAGGGGGTCCGTACCCCATGAATCGGACAAAATTTTTAAAGTTTGGAGGTTTTCCCTGTGCCTACTCAGTACCCTCTTTCGATTGGCAACCTCAAATTTACCCTAAAATCAGCCATTTTGGCTGTGAATTTTTGTCAGTGAGTGAGTGAGTGAGTTGCTCTCTTGTGTGTTTTTCATTAAGACTCGCGCTTAGCTCTGGGGGGGCTTCCCCCCCCCCTGGGTTTTTTGTTGAAAAAATTTTTTTAGTCAAAATATTTTTTGTTTCAATTTTTCTTGTATTGGTGAATTTACTTAAGGAATAAATATTTTTTGGTTGGAAATTTTCTTGGTCAGAAATTTTTTTTTCTTTGAAATTTTCCAGGTTAGGATTTTTTTTTGTTCCAAAATTTCTTCATTTTCTCATGTTTCTTGAAGTGCTGAACAAAAAAGGTCCTCTTCACTTCTGCTCTAAATATTCAAATTAGAGAGTTAGAAAAATTTGGGGGGTACCCCAAGCCCCCTGAAATATGTTTAGCCAAGATTTTGTGATTTTTAATGTATAGGCAAGTTCCCATGGTATAAATTTGTTCATTCTCATACATTCATCTCATCTGAGGAAACCATTAAATATGTTGTATAAGTGTAGTATGTAGTATGAAGAGAAATTATGAAAAATATTACAAGTCCATACTTGAGGTTTAAAAATTTTTCATCAAATTTAAACTTTTTATGTTTGAATTTTTAT